>CM046842.1:31633884-32019503 GCA_025618425.1 Heliocidaris tuberculata | reverse complement strand
CCCGGTATTGGATGATACAATCGTACATGTATTAAATAATCATTACTGTCTTCAATCAAATGATTTACATAGGATTCGAAAAATGAGCCGGTCTCCATCATGGGTAGATGCTCATTTTTGGCGCAGTAAAACAAAGAAAGAGACAATTAACAAACAATATTCAATTGATTAAGTAATTGAATACATGAAAGTATTTCAAAATTAATATATATTCCATGAATAACATGAATAATTCTACAATATTTCCAAAGAAGGTTAAGCAGTGTGTGCGCGTGTGTGTGTGCGTGTGCGTGTGTGTGTGTGTGTGTATGCGCGCGCGCAAAACGATCCCCGCAATAAATGTGTTTTCAAGAAAATGGGAGAGCGGGGTGAACTGGGACGCGGGAGAACTGGGACACCACCCCTAACTCAAAAAATAATTAAATGAATTAGTTTGAATCCTACGAAAGGTCTTAACAATCAATGTTCACAAATACATCCACAGCTATACTGCGATTTGGCTTGTAGGTTTAATTTTCACTTTTTTTTTTTTTATCACTTTTTTTTTTTTTTTTTTTTTTACCATTCAATTTCAAATATTTTACAAGTATACCAATTGGCAAAAGTAAACACCCTGCATATAGCACATAAGTCTTATATGCCCCTATAATTTGCAATAATATTTTTAGCGATAAATACCAACGCGAATATTTTGTTGTTGTTTTTTAGTATCGGGGTGAAGTGGGACATCATGTCTCAGTTCACCCAGGTTACTTTTCGTGTACGCCAAGAAAATTAGCTTTTATCAGTCATAATCCACAGACATTTTACATGAAAATATCTTTGGGTCTACATAAAAATCGTAAAAAGTCATATTGGTCACTTCCTTTTTACAGATCATTCATCCTACTTCAGACAAGCTTGTCTGTAACATAAACAGGTATAAATATTATGAACAATTATTCATTTTTGCCAAAAACCGTCGAAATATAGGTTAAAGTTTACAAAACGCTCATAATTTCACCCAAGTATTTTTTTTAAATGGGCATGAATCTTTAAGTCAACTTTACAACTGACTCTATATTACCTTTAACATTCCCAGCACTTATTCTAGACAAATATACCAGAAATAATGATTTTGACATTTTCAAGAGTTTTGTCCCATTTCTTCCCGACTGTCCCACTTCACCCCTATTACTGTCACAGCAGTTCACCTCCATGGTGTCCAACTTCACCCCGTTCAAGTACCTCATTTTTCATGATTATTTGCTTATTTAATAAAAACTAAAAATAAAGGGATTGTGTCAAAAACTTCGTTTTGTAGCCTACTATTTATATTATTTACCATGTAAAAATGAAGAGGCTACAATGAATATTTTAGAAGTTACAAAGCAAAGAGTGCCAAATCACGATTCTTGTCTCACTTCACCCCGCTCTCCCTACCGCTGAACATTTCTAATATCTCAAACTTCTTCAAAATTAATCAGATTACTAAATCTTTAAAGAGAATTAAGGTTGGGTTTTGGTAAAGTAGAAATTAAATTAAATTTGAGTTAAATATGAATTAAAACTTATGTTTTCATGAGAAGAAATCCTAAAGGAACGTAGGAACTAGTTTTTATTCAAATTGATAAACGGTTACTACTAGTTGGCATTAAAGATGAAAAACTGGTGCATGAAGACAAAATGGAAGTCAAACTTCGGAAGCGTCTTTCTGGAAGAAATACTTTTCCAGAGCCCTACTCTTCTCGAGTTTCAAAAGCCATTATCTCCACTAATACTCTTTCTCTATAGAGTTGACCTTTATACCAAATTAACGCTATTATGAAATGGAGAATAATAATCATTAATAAAGTTAGATTTGAAAAAAAAATACGACTTCTGTCTCATTTTGACTTGACGGGTCACACATTATCCATTATAATAATAATTATAATAATAATAATAATATTTTTGATTTGATCTTATTTGTTTCCACGATCGGTTTACATTTGTACATGAGAAAGCAAAATATAAGTATGTAAATCAAATGGCATAATACAAAGGATAATAAATAATAACAGCTCAGTATAATAAACATCTTCCAGTAGAGGTAAAAAACGCATACAGTATATACACTTGTGGGGGAACCTATATTAAAAGCAAGGCTTATCGAATTAGGTCCCCATTTAACAAAGAAAAGGAGCTGGAAAGTAGAATTATGAGATTAAGATGAGAAGAAACAAAGAGAGGACGGAAATCAGCGGATGGAAACAGAAGAGAACATAAAAGGATTAACTAATCATAGAGAGTGGAAGGGAGAGAGAGAGAGAGAGAAGAGAGAAAAGAGAAGAGAGAAGAGAGAAGCGAAGTGCAGATCGAGATCAGCAACCATGCAGCATTTTAGTATATGGTTTTAGGAAAAGAGATTTCAGTTCTTTTTTAAAACGGTGCAGTCTCTCTATTTCCTTAAGGTTTGGATCGAGACTGTTCCAAAATTTGGGACCTGTAAAGACGAATGTTTTGTGCGCTAAGAGCGTTCTCGTGCGGGGAAGATGGAAAAAGTTTGATTGTCTTGTTGGGTAGTTGTGGAGTGTATTGTTAGTTGTGAAAAGGTCTGAGAGAGCATTTGGAAGTTCATTATTGATTAGTTGGAACATAAATTGACCCAGATTATAAAGGTATAAGTCAAACACTAATAATAACAATCATCATCATAATTATAATGATAATAATATTAATGATAATAACTAATGATAATAATAATAATAATAATAATGATAATAATAATAATAATAATAATAATAACAATGTTGATAATAACCCATTAATGTGTTTTGTCACTGTATGAGTTCAACTCAAACTTCAAATTTCATATCTTATAATCCGTTCTCGTGCTCCGGCCATTCTTGCCTCTGTCCTTTCCCGTATGCCACGCATACATTCATCATTATTATATATTGTTTTTAATGCATGTATTGCTTTGTACTTATGTCAATCTTATTTTGTCTAAATCCCTTTCTATCTCAAATTCTCTTTCTTTCTTTTCCCCTCATCCATCATGCCCACTTTCTGTTTATATTCTCTTTCCACCTCTCCCGCCCCGCATTGTCTCTTCCCTCCTCTCTCTGCTCACAGTTTGTTAATTCTGTATCATTTATTGCATTACATGTTTATTTATCAGATGTTTATATTTCTTTTTTATGTTTAATTTGGATGCTATTTAAATGTCATAAGTGTGTATTTATTATATTGTAACTCTATTGTAATACTTTGTGTTCATGTACTGCCAGTGGAGGGCATATTTCTATGTTTTTTAAATATGGATCAATAAAAAGAATCTGAATCTGAATCTGATCTGAATAGTTATACGCGCCAAATCAATTTCCAATTGATAAAAAAAAAAACATTTTGCGTTGTATACTTCAATCATTTCATATTTTATTTGGGTTGTATATCCCTAAGTAAAGCGCCAAATTAATTTTTGATTCGATATATGTATTTTACGTCTTAGTTCTAATTTATTTGTTGTTTCATTTGGTCAGTAGATTCTTTGTAATTTATGCGGCAAACCAATTTTATATTCGATATAGACGTTTTGTGTTGAATACTTGATTCATTTGTTGTTTTATTTGGGTTGTAGATTCTCCATAAATATTACGCTCCAACTTATAATTTTCATTTCGATAAACACATTTTGCATTGTATACTTCATTCATTCATATTTTATTTGGGTTGTATATTATCCCTAAGTTAAGCGCCAAATCAATTTTCGATTCGATATATGTATTGCGTCTTAGTTCTAATTTATTTGTTGTTTCATTTGGTCTGTAGATTCTTTGTAATTTATGCGCCATACCAATCTTATATTCGACATAAACGTTATGTGTTGAATATTTGATTCATTTGTTGTTTTATTTGGGTTGTAGATTCTCCATAAATTACGCGCCTACTTATAATTTTCATTTTTATAAAAATATTTTGCGTTGTATACTTCATTCATTTCACATATTTTATTTGGGTTGTATATTAATCCCTAAGTAAGCGCCAAATCAATTTTCGCTTCGATAATGTATTTTGCATTTTTGTTCTAATTTATTTGTTGTTTCATTTGGTCTGTAGATTCTTTGTAATTTATGCGCCAAACCAATTTTATATTCGACATAAACGTTTGGTGAATACTTGATTCATTTTGTTGTTTTATTTAGGTTGTAGATTCTCCATAAATTACGCGCCAACTTATAATTTTCTATTCGATATAAACATTTTGCGTTGTATATTTCATCAATTTGATGTTTTATATGGGTTGTATATTATCCATTATTTACGCGCCAAATCAATTTCCAATCGATAAAAAAACATTTTGCGTTGTATATTTCATTCATTTCATTTTTTATTTGGGTTGTACATTATCCCTAAGTTAAGCGCCAAATCAATTTTCGATTCGATAAATGTATTTTGCGTCTTAGTTCTAATTTATTTGTTGTTTCATTTTGTCTGTAGATTCTTTGTAATTCATGCACCGAACCAATTTTCTATTCGATATAAACATTTTGGCCGGAATTCACAAAGCAGGTTTAAATTTAAACCATGGATTATTTAAATTTTGTGGTATAAGTACGTTTGATTTAGCGCATGCACTTAGAAAGGTCCAATGATCCCTGGTAATGAACGCGTGTGCTTGGCAAAATGCGCTAATTTTACGCTTGTTGCCATGGTTTCGACCATGGACTAACGCAGGTTTAAGCAAATTTACCTAAACCTGCGTTAGTCCATGGTCGAAACCATGGCAACAAGCGTAAAATTAGCGCATTTTGCCAAGCACACGCTTTCATTACCAGGGATCATTGGACCATTGTAAGTGCATGCGCTAAATCAAGCGTACTTATACCACAAAATTTAAATAATCCATGGTTTAAATTTAAACCTCCTTTGTGAATTCGGGCCAATTTGCGTTGTATACTTCATCCATTTCATGTTTTATTTGAGTTGTATATCATCCATTAGTTACGCGCCTAATCAATTTCCAGTCGATCAAAAAACATTTTGCGTTGTATACTTCATTCATTTAATATTTTATTTGGGTTGTATATTATCCCTAAGTTAAGCGAAAATTAGTTTTTGATTCTTTAAAATCATTCTCCGGTGTGTGACTTCATTCATTTGTTGTTTTATTTGGGTTGTAGATTATCCATAAGTTACGCACCAAATCAGTTCGATAAGAACATTTTGCGTTGTATCCTTCATTCATTTGTTGTTTCATTAGGGTTGAATATTATCAGTAAGTTCCACCCCAAATCAATTTTCGAATGTTTGTCAGCCCAGGCGCTGCACATAGCAGACGACAAAGCGATAATGCTATCGCGATAATTCCATTATCGCGTCTTGGCCTCCGCCGCGTCGATCGTTTGCGCTGTCCTTTATTTTCTTCAAGCTCCTTAACCGCTAACCTGTAGAATGCCGGGTAAAGTGATTTGGGGTTAATTTTATACATTCTAACTGTATCCAAATTATTATTATTATATATATACTAGCAGCAGTACCCGTGGAAAAATTCCACGGGTGCTAGCCAGGGAAGTATGGATTGATTTTTGCGAACACATCTTCTTTGGAACAATGTTGAAATTATTACTATTTTAAATTGTGGCTTATTAAAATTATATTGAATGGGATAAACATATTACAATTTTTTTGTTACCAAATAATCATATTCAAACTATATGTTTTCAAATGATAGGTTAATATGTGTACATGAATATCATGTATTTTTTTAATTAATAAGACAAATGCTTAATAATTATGGTTCTATGGGTAATGGTTTCTAAAAGAAATATTTTGTAATTTTTGTTTTTCATCTAAGTTAATTTTTAGTTTCTCTTGTATTTATCTTAGATTCTTTTAGTATTGTTTTATTAGTTCAAGTGAATAATACATGAAATATTAAGAGAAAAATAAGTTTAAGATTACATGTCATTCTTACTATAGAATATGTCACATGCTTTTTTTGAAAGGTAAAAGTCTGTTTGTTTGTTTTTTATTTGGTTTTGGGCTAAAATAATTTATCATTTTTATGTCTTATAGTGGTGATTATGTATAATACACTTTTGCTGATGAGAGAGATTGCATATCTACTGTTTTTATGTAGGAAATAACAATATAATTATTTCAAAACTTGTTTCCACGTGAAAATCACTGGCCATATAATACTGTGAAATTAATCTTATTTTTTTATTTGAGCTAATGCCTTTTAACTTCCATGAAGATTGTTTTATGTTTGTGTGTTTATTGAAGCAAATTTTTTACCTGTCCTTTCCCACCCCGTTCTCACAATATCACCTAAGGAGAAACGTGAGCGAAGGTGCCTGATGCCTAAACATATGAAATTCTACCGTGCCATCCATTACATTTTTTTGTAATGAAACATGATTTGCAAAAGTCATAATCCAATTTACTCACGTACCCCTGCAATATTTGAAACCCCAGATAAAATTGTGAATCCACCACTTAATAATAATCTGTGGACAATTATGGATGGTGAGTGCAGGCTCTATCCCCTTATCTTGCCCCCTCCCCTCCCTTCACTCCAGCCAGTGGCGTATAGAAAGGTTCCACTTTCTTCGGGGGTGATTTCATTTTTTCTACAATGAACATAAACTGTTAATTAATGCCCACCCCCCCCCCCCCCTCCGCTTTTTACGCCCATGAATCCAGTGATTACATTTTTTGTACAATAAAATGAAATTGATGCACTCACATATGCCCCATCAGTGGCGGATCCAGGGGGAAAAAAAGACAGCCCAAAATGCTGATTTTTTTTTTTTTTGTTGCTTGTGAGAATAATGAGGGAAAACTGGAACCCATAAAATCTGGTAACCCCCCCCCCCCCCCCCCCAATGAGCGACTTTTGGAGGGCTGGAGAAACAAAAAAAATTCTTGGAGGGCTGGTGAATTTGTTTTTTTCACTTACACCCCCCCCCCCCCCCCCCACCCCGCTGAGGGACTTTTGGAGGGCTGGCGAAAAAAAATTCATGGAGGGCTGGCCAATTTTTTTTTTTCACTTACCCCCATCCCCCCCCCCCCCCCCCAGCTATCTATGAACATGACTCCAGTGATTTCATTCAAATTTTTCTACAATGAAGTTAATCATATCCCCCATCAACCACTGCACACCCCCCCCCACCCCCACCCCGCTATCTATGCCCATGACTCCAGCATACTCTATTAATTCTTCAAAGGATTAACCGTTAACGCCCCTAGCACATGTTTGCCCCTGAAACTGAAAGAGTGAATATTGTGGCCAACTTTCATCAGCACTATTATTAACGAATTAAGCTTGATCTATAGTCTTGAGCCTCTTTCACACCGGGCCTGCGTAGAGTTGCGTTGTGCGGCGTACCGAGTACGCCAAAATTACGTGCAGGACCGGCGTAGTCCCTGCGTATGTTTTGCATAGGCTGCCGTACGGTGGCGTATGGTTGCGTACCCTGTGCATAGGCACCGCGTACCTATGGCATATGCAATTGGTGTAACTCCGCGTAGGATTACGTATAACATGCGTATGGTTGCGTTCGAATACGTATACGTCTGGCGTAAAGGGTACGTAGGTTTGCTTATGCTGAACCCACACTAAGCAAAAGTACACAACACTATGCCCTTCCTTACGTAACTCTACGGTAGTGTTGCGTAGACTTGCGTAAAACTGCGTACTTTCTGTGTGACGCGTCCAGTGCTCTTTAAACATGTTTAATTTTTTGCGTCCATCTCGCGTACCCCTTTGCGTCCCTCGGCGTATTTCTACGTAGGCTAACGGAGGCACTGCTTGGGGCAGAGTAAGCTCGGCATCGTCCGTACGCCACACTACGCAACTCTACGCAGGGCTGGTGTGAAAGCCCCTTTATTACGCGCAGGATCGGCGTAGGCTGGGGTATTGTTGCGTACCCTGTGCATAGGTACCGCGTACCTACAACATATGCAATTGGCGTACCTACGCGTAGGATTGCGTATAACAGGCGTAGGGTTGCGTACATTTACGTAGGTCTGGCGTAAAGGGTACGTAAGTTTGCTTATGCTGAACCCACAATAAGCAAAAGTACGCAACACTACGCAGCCTCAAAGGATTTTTCGTCAGACTGGTGTATGATAGCGTACTATAGCGTAGGCATGGCGTAGAGTAGCGTAGTGTTTTATACCTGCGTAAAAACTGCATACTTTCTGCATGCAGTGGTCTACGACGAAAGTACGCGAAAAAATTAGACATGTTAATTTTTGGGGTCCATCTCGCGTACCCCTTTTTGTCCCTCTGCGTATTGCCACGTAGGCCAGCATAAGCTCAGTGTAGGCGATACGCCGCACTATGCAACTCTACGCAAGCCCGGTGTGAAAGCCCCTTTAGGTCTATATAGTCATGATAGTCTACAGATCTACATAGACAGAAAAATCCGTCTGGTTTCAAAACACACATACTTTTTAAATAGACTCTGCTCTCACTGAGCAGATTCCGGAATTATTTTTTTAGAGTAATAAAATGGATGTAGAATCTACTCTAATATACGGTATGAACTATGATGAATTAAATATCATCAAATTAAAAAAAATGACGATATTCGACCTAAACTGTTTCCAGTCTTGAAATAAGCAACCCAGTGAGGAATTTACTGCCGTTTTAGAATTCAAATTGATGTAGAATCTACTCAGATATACGGTGAATTTATCATCAAATTCTAACTGTAGCATTAAAAAACAGAAGATAGTCAACTGCTTCCAATCTTGGAATAAGCAGCTCGGTATTTACTGCCGGACTCCTCCCCTCGAGTTCAGCCATGCAGCCATCCCAGCCTCAGAGAGCGGGCGCTGCCGTGACCGAACACGACAAACGACAAAGAGAAGAATTTCATGCAGATAAAATAGGACAAAGGAAGTCCATAAATATAGTTTCCAACAATTTGTTAGATCTAAAGAATGTCACTCACGTCCAAAATCAACCTTAGAATGTATTTGTAAGCTCGGGAAACCGTAGTCAACTCATGTTGAGTGCATGTGTGTACAGTACATACAAATTGCATGCATAATATGCATTGTCGCGTCGATCGCATGCATTGCATTGAAATTGCATCGCAGTACGTGGGTGCTACTCCTATGGTGTACTTATCACAAAGTGTACTATGAAACAATGAAATACATACGTACACATACCACGGAGCTCTATCGAGGCTGGGACACTGTGGGACAACCCCCATGCCATCGTTATTTTCTTACGGGGGTTCCCCCCCGGTAAGTGCCTGTGATGGGCCGTAAGGGAGGTTGCACGGCTGACGACACCGCCGTCGTGCGAGGTATCCACACGGAAAGCAGCCGTTCCTTTGGCCTACCTGTCCTCCCAAATCCCCCAAATCACGTTTAGGGACGTCGACGGCGACGACGGGGTCGACGTGACACGCGGACTACGGGTTACACGACCTGTGGAATTATGCCACCGATCCCGCGCCACGGCGAGGGCGGACACGGCGGGGGGAAAGAGTTTTTGCTTCCACAAAAAACGGCCTTTTACGGTTTTGAGTATTAATATATAGATTTATTTATTTTATTTATTTATTTTATTATTTTTAAAATTTTTTTTTTGCCTCAGAGACCCTTTCACCTTCACATCAAATGTCAGATGGCACAATATTGTACTGGTATATCCTATGTCTGTGTTCAATCATGGTGTTTTGGCGTGATTTTGCACCATTCACTCGTACATAAAGTTTGTGCGTCGAACGCGTCCGTCGGACTAATACATTTCTGACTACACGAAGCCAACCGAATATCGCACATGCATCGAGAGCTAGCTCGTATTCAAGTCTGGATCCGAAGTTTGCGCTACGGACATACGGTATATTATAATGGGTCTGGCTAACTCGGCACTAGGGCGAACTCGGCACTGCGCGGTGACTATGTTTCAAGAGTTGAAGTCCCCGCTACGCACCGTACCACTTTTTAGCCTTAAATTTCATGTTTTGTATAATCGTACTTCTTGAAATGTTCAACATTACTTCTTTGCTAATCATATTACACATTGATATCAAATAATTTTGAATTTAAGTGTTTTGAAATGTGTAATTAATGCGAAATTCAACACAAATGTTTGCGATCAATTCAACTCTATGGGTCACTCGGCCGCGATTTTCCGCCAAGGCCGAGTTCGCCCTAGTGCCGAGTTAGCCCGGATTCATTATAATCAAGTGCCCTCTCGCGGCATAACGAAACGTTCCACAATCTGCGGTTGTATTTCCCTTTAAACCCTCAATCATTAGGTTAGCATTCATATCGTTTTTCCGAGGTCCATATTTCCGAAGTTTCGTCATTTCGTGTGTCTCTAACTATGACTTGTGGAGAGTCTGCTTTCTAAGACTAGGTTGTATTAAACTGTAAAAAGCCAATAAATGTATTGCAATGAGCAAGACTCGGTTACGTGGTGCGCACGTGAACGCAGAGCATCTTCCATTGTCAGGGGCGTGGCTTTATTCAGAAAGTTCACTGAGACCGCTTTTTCCACACCCAACACTCCCATGGAGCATAAGGGAGCTAATTTCCCTCCTGTTGAGTTTAAATGGATGAACGGGTGAAGATGTCTGCCTTGAAGGATATTTGAATAGTTGTGGGATGAATGAAAACGGGGGAGTTTGTTGTTCCGTCTTTGTTTGCATGCACGGATAATACCACTAGTAAATTGTAAAGGAACGCATAAAAATGACGTTGTTTCGGATGAACGGAGGGACGTTATTTCAGGGATCTGCTCGAAAGTTCGTTGACACGCCCATATACATTGGTAAACAGATAATTATTGTCATGTGTAATCACCATGGAATGTACATGTCATGGACAAACTTAACAATAAAGAGAGCAATTTACATCAAATTGTCAGTTTTAACACCATGAATGCACTCATGGGGTTACGCATCAGCGATCGTACATGCAATTGCTAGCAGGCCTGCAACATGCATGTACTAGCTGGGAGTAAAAAGAACACATTTTATATATTTGATCAATAAAAACCTCAAAAGTTGTAACTCAAATTAGACTGAGGTTATTTCAAATTTTAAAGTAGAAGGATGTCAAATTTATATGAAATAATTTTAATCACATGTATTTGAATACTTTTCTTATAACAATGCTCTGAATATTCAATTAGATTTTCACTTTTTTTTCACTTTTTAAAAATCAAAACCCGAAACAGTATCAGTAATTTATTCAGAACACATCAACACCATTGTGCATCGTACCTGCCAAACTATTTTTATCCTGTGTCAGTAATAATCAATGACTCTGGTTTAAAAGAGATGCTATTTCGGGACAGGCTCCGAGACTATTCGCCTTTATTTTATTTTCTGATATGGATTATTATAAATCAATGTAAACGTTTACATTAGGTGTTGTTTTAATGGAAAAAATAAAATAAATGAAATGAAATATGTTGTGAGGTATCTTGGTATGGTAAGACGTGATACAAGATCTTGCACTGTGTAGACATCGAATCAAGATTAAAATTAAACCTGATTAAGATCAAGATGTAGAAGCATGAATACCCCCCCCCCCCCCTCAGGCGGTCAACCATACACATATGCTTGTTCCAGATTCTTAGAGATACCCCCCTTTAAGTATTGAAGTGGGTTAGGACTTTGACCACCTATCGCGGCTTTTGGAAAGGAAGCGATCAAAATTACCCCCCTATCACAGGTTTTTGGAAGGGAAGCTAGCAAAATTACCCCCTAAATGAAGGAAGAGTGTCCACAATTTCAGCATTTGCATGGACAGGAATATCGGGACCCTATTTCACGATTTTTCGGGAAAGATTTGAAAACTACCCCTGATTAAAAATATTTCGGAAAAAAATGCTAAAAGACCCTCTATTTTAACGATTTTTCGGGATTTTTTTCCCGAACTGAGCACCTAAATTATACCCCTTTTCCCGAAAAATCGGGAACGTGCATGCGCGCGGTACAGATGACCAGCCTGACTTACATCTCTACTTCAAACTACATTACCACAAAACAGAAACTACTACACCTCTTTTTACTGATCTTTATATACAAACCTTTAAGTTTAATATCTACATCTTATTAATATAATTATAAACATATCTGATGGATGAACATAATATAATACTATAGCATGTACATACATGTAGCACAGGTTTTCAGAAATTGAGTGCAATTCATAACATAGATTATGGTGTATGTCACTGAAAGTGTGAAAATTTTTTAAATATATCAAGGTATGTTGAAAAGAAAATTCTTGCTTTTCATCGATGGAAGGAATGAATGGGCAAAATATTTAACACCTTTTTTTTTGTAAGGATTAAAAATAGTCTTTAAAGTTACAGAAATGTGATTACACAATTTCATCTATCACGTTAACCAAGTACATGTATAGACAATTTTATGCTGTTCTATATACAACTAAAGACCCCAGTAATCACAATGTTTTGGCAACAAAAGTTTCTGCTTTCAATTAATAGAGGAATCAAATTTCGAACCCGTATTGAAAGACCAGTAGATATTAATCTAAATTAAAACAAACATCAGGACATCATACCAAAGTTTATGGAAGAAACAATTAGTGACATTCTACCAGTCTACAAACAGCTTACAGACAAGTTAACCCATCTCATTCACACAATACAACTTGAAGATCATAGATGAAATGACAGATATGGTGATAGTCTACCATTCTCTGAAAACTGTTTTACCAGTCTATAAACAGCTAGCTTACTGATAAGTTACTCCATCTCATTTACACAACATACTTTGAAGATCATAGATGAACTGATAGAGATGGTAAAAGTACCGGTTTCTGGAAAAAAGTGACATTCTACCAGTCTATACGTTACCACTTACAGGGATTTACTCCATCTCATTTACACAACATACTTTGAAGATCATATGTGAACTGAAAGAGATGGTAAAAGTCTACCAGTTTCTGGAAAAAGTGACATTCTATCAGTCTATACGTTACCACTTACAGGGATTTACATTTCAAACTTTGATAATCATGGATGACAAGACAGAGTGAGTGATAGTCTACCATTCTTTGAAAAAAAAAATATTTTATCAGTCTATTACCAGCTTACTGACAAGTTATCCCATCTTTACATTTCACATTTTCATAATCCTGGATGAAATGACGGAGATGGTGATAGTGTGCCATTCTTCAAAAAATTATGGCACACACTGAGAGAATGATATTACATGTACCAATATATTGACAGAATAACACATTAATGTACTTGAAGAAAGTAACAGGAATAGTGGTAGTATACCACTCTCTAAAATAAGAACAAAGAGGAAGAAGACTGGATATTATAACATCTTTATTTCTGACAATGATACATGCCATTGCAACGGACATATAGGAAGAAATGGCAAAGTGATCGTTTACCATTCTCTAAAAATAGGACAATGGTAAAGAGACGATAAAATCACAGCTCTAAATATTTCTTACAATGATACATTTCATAACAAAATTGAAAGACATAACAGATCCATTGCAATTACAGGGAAAAATGTAAAAGTTTATGGAATGAAAGCAAGGTGATAATTAGGAAGATAATCACAGCAGAAAATGACATTTCATTATTCATAATTACATCATCATACAGTGTATATAAAAAAATATATATAATTATATACACAACTAAACTGGTAGTTTGGTATAAGGTTACAACCTGTGTGACACTGTGACCTTGAGACATAATTCATGTTTAAAGGGCAATCCAACCTTTGTAAAAAAAAAAAAAAAATTATTTGTGTGAAAGGCGAAAAATAAGAGGAACAGTATGGTGAAAGTTTGAAAGAAATCAGACAAAGAATAAGAAAGTTATGAATGTTTGAAAATGAGATCACTACATCTATTCGAATCTCAAATTGACAATTTGGTGAATCGATTGGGACGTATTCATGGTTCAACTCTCTCATTTGTCGTACATCAAAATATCATTAAATTCTAGTTTTCTCCTGAGCGCCTTTGACCTCGGCCAGTACTCAAAATATATTGTAGATAGCAAATTGTTATAGGTCCTCCAAAAAGAAAAAATTACTAAGGTATACATTTTGAAAAAATTACATCTTAGTCATTTTGTGTGTTGGAGCCGATGGGAAAGTTGTCTGCTGCTACATCACAATGACAATTGAAATTCCCATATGTATAGTGATTACAACCTTTAAAAAAACAAAAAAACTTTCTTATTGCTTGTCCAATTTCGTTCAAACTTTCACTATCTGCCTTTTTCTCATTTTTCTGCTTTCACACAAATCAAATTAGTACAAAGGTTGGATTGCCCTTTAAGGGTAACTTTGTGGTCTATATGACTACAAATTATTTGTGTGTGTGCATGACCCTTATTTGTGTGTGTGCGTGAAACGGGACCCTGGTAGAGTTCAACTGAAGGACAATCCAACCTTGAAGGAAGACAAATCCGCGAACAGGATTGGTGACAGTTTGAATGAAATCACAAAGATAATAAGAAAGATTTTTTTTAAATTGAAATCACATGGGAATTTCAAAACAGCGAATTGGTAATGCCCCCTGTGATGTAGTGACAGACAATTTTCCCATTTGTTCCAACCCCACAAATAGGCTAAAATATTATTTTATTTTATTTTATTTTATTTATATATTAATTTTTATTTATTTATTTTTATTTATTTATTTATTTCTATTTTTCATTTTATTTTATTTAATTTTATTTATTTATTTATTTTTTTTTTTGGGGGGGGACTAAGTATAACTATTTGTTCTCTCACTTATCTGTTTCTCTGATTGTTTTGCTTTCCTTCAAAGCTACATAAAGTCTAATTAACAATTACAACCCTCACCTCACAAGTTGCATCATGATTATTAAGGTTTTGCTTGACAGACTGGTTCTTCTATCATCTCAGTTCACATTTCATACCTATTCATATGCATAAAGCACCAAAGGTGGTGATAGGCTACCATTCAAGTCTGGATATTATCCATACTTCCTACAAAGGGCCATCAGAAGAGGGGGAGGGGGGGTACGATGGGTGCAATCACACCCCCTTTTACCATTTTTCCCCCCTTGCTTGCTTCTCCAAAAAAATTTAGAATAAAAACGAGCATGCAAAAAGCTGATTACCACCCCCCTCTCTTTTTTTTTTTTGCTTGTGAAAAGTTTTGGAGTAAGCACGTACATGCAAAAAAGCTGATAACATTTTTTTTTTTTTGGGGGGGGGGGAGGTGATTTTGTGGATGTGTCACCCTCACTTTGAAGAGAGATAACATTTGGGTTTATGAAAGTACAACCCACTTTTGAACAAGTGAATGAGTAAATTACGCAATGCGTAATAAATGTCCCCGCCGGAAGTGCAGATCTGTGGAAATTAACTAGCCTGAACCTTAAAACTTCAGTGAAAAACTTTAGTGAATAAAATAATAATGTTACTGCATGCAAAAGAAGAGAATACCAACAATGCATGTATACAACTGAAATATAAAACATGAAAACATTATGAACCTTCAGCCATTTTGAATAAATTTGCATAAATTTGCATGAATAATGAATTTCAAAATTCTGTGTAGAATTTTGGAAGCCCCTACCCAGCCCTATCAGATAAAACAATCGGAATCAAAATCCGATGTAAAATAGAGGAGAAGTAGCATTTTTCGTCAATTTTGAATAAATTTGCATAAATTTGCATAATTAATGAATTTCAAAATTCTGTGTAGAAGTTTGGAAGCCCCCACCCAGCCCTATCAGATAAATTAATCGGAATCAAAATCCGATGTGAAATAGAGGAGAAGTAGCATTTTTCGTCAATTTTGAATAAATTTGCATAAATTTGCATAATTAATGAATTTCAAAATTCTGTGTAGAAGTTTGGAAGCCCCCACCCAGCCCTATCAGATAAAACAATCGGAATCAAAATCGGCCAAGAAATGACGGAGAAGTAGCATTTTCTAACATTTGAGCACACACGGACAGACGGACGGACGGACGGACGGACGGACACACACACACACACACACACACACACACGCACACACGAACGGAGCCCGTTTCATAGTCCCCTCGCGAACTTCGTTCGGCGGGGACAAAAAGCTTCTGATGGCCTAGCTACACTCAACAGCTGTACGGTGCTGGAAAAAGCATATGGCCTCTTTCACACTTGGCACGGGAAACCACCTCATTTATCGCTGCAGCAGCAAAATTAAAAACAATTTACTTGTAAAGAAATGGCGAGGAAGGTGGAAAACAAAAATAGCCACTCATAATAAATGGCCTCATGGTTACTCACTTATCGCTGTGTTATAAGACACAGAAAGGTGAAGCACACCACGATTATGTCATTTCATTTACCACTGAATTTTTCTGCGGTGGTTTACGGCATTATGTGTGAATGGGGCTTAACAGCAAGAGTTAAGAGGCAGGTTCAGTCCAATACCATTGAGAGTGCATGTATGTCATGAGACTGGTAACTTTCCCATCTCTCTGCTCTCTGTGCCATTAACCTCTGATAGTAGCTCACTGAGAAGGTAGCAGGTCTCCATTCTCTCACTTCCAATGGCTTCTTCAAATTGAAGTCTAAAAAGAAATGTTTACAAAACATCAATGGGAAAGAATAATACCACATATACAGTAGTCTGTCATCTCTGCTTTTCAATCCTACATATATGATTTAATTCTATTAGTTCTCTTTGTATGTTGTTATTATTTTCTCTTTTTCTGGTTTTCTCTTAACTACCCTCATAAATCTGCCCCCTCTCTCTCTCTGTTCATCTCTTCCTCTTTATATATATATATATATATATATATATATATATATATATATATATATATTTCTCTGGCTATCTCTCTTTTTGGCTGTCTGTCTATTTTTCTCTCTCTCCATCTCTCTCTTTCTCTGGCTGTCTTGTTCATAATTCTCTACAGCCTCTATGTCTCTTCCTGGCTGTCTGTTTGTCTTTTTTGTCTGTCTGTCTGTCTGTCTGTCTGTCTGTATTTGTCTCTCTCTCTCTCTCTCTCTCTGTTTGCTTGTCCGTTTTAATGACAGCACGACCTCAGCTGATCCGGATCAAGATATTTCCCTCTGTTCTCTCTGATCTTAGTCTCAATCTCAGTGAAGATATCTAACCAAGAACACCTCTGCATTCACTGTTCGCTTCTTCTGATGCTCTCTTTCATTTTTTTTTTCTCTCCTGCTGTCTCTCTCTTTCTATCTCCCTATTTCTCTTTATATCTGACTACTAGTTTGTCCCTTTTCATGATAAAGTGACTTACCTCAGCTGATCCGGATCAAGATCTTTCCCTCTGTTCTCTCTGATCTTAGTCTCAATCTCAGTGAAGATATCATTACCAAGAACACCTCTGCATTCACTGTCACAAGAACAATCACAACAGCACTAATATTAGCATTATCTTCGTAGTTAATGACCTAATCTATGTATGTATCATGAATATCAGGAGTGTCTGAGGGCAATTTACAACCCCCCCCCCCCAAAAAAAAACAACAACACAAAACAACAACAACAAAACATACAAACACTAAATAAAAGATAAAAACTAAAACAAAAAACCCCAAAATAAAACAAATCAAAACAAAACAAAAAACACACAAACAAATTAAAAATAAAGAACAAAACACATCGCAACAACTCTGATAGAGCCAGCCATCAAAGAGAAAAGAGCCTAGTAAAAATTTTGTTTCCATGCCACTGCTTCTTTCTTTCTCATCATTTTCATCGCAAACATGTACTACATGTAGGGAATGCCTTTAAGAGGAAGTACTCACTCGGCTAGTAGTTGTCTACAGCTTCTGATGTCATCTGAAAGGTTGGCCGAGTCTTCAAAGCTGTCATCCTGATCGCTGGGATGGACATCTACATTGGCTGCAGTCCTGGCATTACTTAGGATATCTTCTAGAGTCTGTTTATTGAGAAAAATAGAATAGTACAAATATGCAATGAGAAAAATGAAATAGTACAAATATGCAAAGAAAAATAGTACAACTATGCACTTAGAAAAATGAAATAGAGTCAAACCTGCTTTAGCGACCACCTGTCTATAACGACCATAATTTTGAATTCCCTTGAACAGTGTATCAAAGGAACCTGTACATAAAGACCACCTGCTCATAAAGACCGCTTTCTTTTCTCACTAATACCATACAAATATATACACCCTCTCGCAACCTTCGCTCTGCATCTGACACATCCAAACTCACCATTCCAAAATGTAGACTCACAACAAGTGAAAAGCGCTTCTCAGTTGCAGCTTCAAAATTTTGGAATGATATCCCTTTCGCTATCCGGGAAATAACCAACTCTGCCACTTTCAAAAGAAATCTCAAGACTTACCTTTTCCCCCAGTAATTTAATTTTTTTTTCCATCTTTACTAAAAACTGCTTGTGTTTTTTGTTTTCCTATGTTTTTGTAAGCGCTATGGTACTCCTTGTTTTTAGCGTCTTAAATAATCTATATTATTATATTATTATTATTTTCTCCCTTGAGCAAAATTTTATATATTTGCCATAAAAAGATGCATAAGACTCTAGGCTATAAAGTCATGAAAGCTTGCAGCGCAAAATAATTATCCTCAAACATATCGTGGCACATGTCCAGGTGTGTGTGTGTGTGTGTGTGTGTGTGTGAGTGGGGGGGGGGGGTGGTGGTGGATTCTGCCCATGCTGGGCAGACCAAGAGTCCGATAACGATAACAAGATTTTTCATTAAAGGTACACCCTAGAGCTGCTCTACTATTAGCATACAAGGGCATACTCACACGTACACAAAACATAGTAGAGTGTACCTTTAATTTAAAATCTCCTTATCGTTATCGGACAAATGTGAATAGCCCTTAAGGCTACTTACTTCATCTTCTTCTTCCTCAAAATCACTTGCGTATTCTTCTCCTTCTTCAACTCCTTGCTCTTCTATCCTCTCTTTTCTTTCTATCTTGCTTTCCTCTCCTTCCTCCTCCACCTCTAGCTCTTCTGGGATGTCTGATAAATGAACGAAGGAATCATACATATTTAAAGAGAAGGTTGAGTTCTGGGAAAGGTGAAAAATAATTTGTGAGCTTTCTCATTCCTTTTACATGTATGTCGGTTTGGAAGAACATCATAGTAGAGATGTCCCCTGGAAAGGATTGCTCTTCAAATGCCCTCATATTCGAAATATGACGAAATGTTCAGTTTTTGAATGTGTCAACGCGAACGCCGTCCTAGTGTAGCTGGGAGGATTTAGGACGGCGTTCATGTTGACACATTCGAAAACTCCTTATTCATGCAACTTGTGCGCGCAGTCCCATATACCCATTTCTGTGTGCTGTGCAAATGCTTTTCAACGAGATTGGGTCATTTTCTCATCATTTACATGATTCCGAAACCTAACAGTATACACCAATACTTAAGTAGACATGATCGACCTTTCCCGATTGCTTTGAGAAAGTTTCTTTCACAATGTAATCGCATGAACTCAACTTTATTTTTAACTATTTACTGGCTGTGCTCGACCAACGGAACATACATGGGACTGCCAGAGTCGACTTTTGTCACACGTACAGTGGGTGATTTCAAGTTCGGTGTTGGTGTTGGTGTTGGTGTTGAGAGCGTAAATTGGGCTGCTGATTCTAGCCCCAACACTAAATTCGGGTTTATAAAAATTATACCAATCACATCATTGATAGCTCAACACCTAGTGAAGTCAATCCCAGCACCAGCTTCATTTTAGGTTCGGTGTTGTGGCTGGTGCTAGTTTTGCCCCAACACCAACACCACCTTTCAACACCGAACTTGAATTCACCCAATGTATATGGATTACATAAACCAAACAATGTGGCTGTCCTAGGTTTCCATCCATGGCAACTGAAGGGTTAATAAGTCAATGTTATTCCTCTCGTAATTCTAATGACACTGGGTGGAGGCGACGGAACGGCGGGCTCGGACAACGGAAGTGGCGGTTCGGCGGACAAAAGGTGCTCCCTAACTTCCGCTGTCCGCGCCCCCGACGTTCCCGCCGCCTCTGACACCGAGGGATGCAGTATCATGTGCACCGTCTGGAAATCATGCGATTACTTAAATCCATTCAGTGAAGTTCCATATCAAGATGTTTTTCTTTAAAGGGGAAATCCATCCTGATATCAATTTGGTTTTAAAAGAAGCAGGAAACTTAAAGAAACAGATCAATGAAAGTTTGAGTGAAACCCGATAAGACACAAGAAAGCATTTTGAAGTTGCAATCGATCAAACACAAATTGACAACTCTGTGACTTTTCTCCCATTTACCCTGTACTAAAAAAAATCATAAATTTCTATTTTCTCTGAAGAAAATAATTCATCATACATGTACCCTAAATATAATTATTGCACATATGTTTTACATAAAACCTGTATGAAACTAATCTTTTCCTTCATTAACAACTAAGAAGATGAAAATTTACGATATTTTCCGTATTGGGCAAATGGGCGAGGACCTCGCAAGATACGTCACGGAATTGCCAATTTCTATTTGATTGATTACAACTTCAAAAATTCATAACTTTCTTATTTCTCATTGGATTTTGCTCAAACTTTCGCTAATCTGTTATTTCTTTTCATTTTTCTGCTTTTATTTTCAAAAAGCAAGATTTTTTGGATTTTGTGTACAAAATGAATGGAAACTGTCTTTCTTGTTTTCTTTGCAAATTTCTTATTCGTTCTTAACCCTTTTAAGACAATTGACTACCGATACATTTTGTGGTTTTGCTCAGCTTTTGATTCAGAGCTCTAAAAAATATTCCAGATGCTTGAGTAGAAAGAGCAAAAATTTCTGCACACATTATGTCCATTTTCGTTGCATGACCATATTGCGTTTGATGCAAGGCATTTCAAAAAGGAGAATAAGCTTCAAAATCCTTAAATTGGCAACACATTGAGAGGTTCAAAATCACTGTTTTATGATCAAAATTGGCAATTTTTTCAACTTTTCAACAAAGTTTCTAACTATGTACATTGTTTTCAAACACATTACATCTTCTTAGAACCATGTAGCACTAAAAAGCACTAACAGAAAAATATTAATTTGAAGAACAAAATGTGATCGATTTAGCCCTTGAATAATTCCTGTCATGAAAGGGTTAATGTTCGTCAGTTGCGTCAGAATATTGATCAAGATAAGGCCAAGTCCAAGGTATTTGATCATTTTGATGCCAACGATGATGAGTTATGAACACTTATAAAACGGGTTCTAAGATGTAGGCATTCTCATTGGTCATATTACACCACGTGACCGTGCATTTTTCTTTCCTACCATCATGACCGTGCAAAAAGTTCCCACCAAAAAGTGATAACCCACAGCAAAAAGTGATAATGTACGGCTGAGATGGGCGTATGCGTACCTCCAGGGCGTACAAACTTAAGACGCGACGAAATGCGCATAGTTTCATATAGGAAGGCCATGGCAAGGACTTTGATGTGCACACTGACATGCGCATTATACTTTTTGGCTGCGCTTAATGTGATGTCATCAAGAAAGCAAATGACGGCTTCCTTGACTGTGCAATTCATTGCATTTTGATAGGGGTTTTTAACCATTTTTTTTACTTTATGTTCATATTGTTGACCCGTTTTATAAAACAAATAATTCATGTCACAATGAGACGGATAATGAACTCGACAGGTCTCGTTTACTATCTCATTGTGACTTAACATTCGTGAGGTGCATATTCACTAATGCACATGCAAACATGCATTATTTGTATAACATACTGACATCAAATGCATCATATTACATGTACTTCATATTTCATAGAGATAAAAGGGCCCTCTTGCATAAATAGTTGCATTTAATCGCAACTCAAAAAATGAAACGCAGGTTCCAAAATACGTGATCCTGATTGGC
The DNA here is from genome assembly GCA_025618425.1 of Heliocidaris tuberculata. Taxonomy (NCBI): domain Eukaryota; kingdom Metazoa; phylum Echinodermata; class Echinoidea; order Camarodonta; family Echinometridae; genus Heliocidaris; species Heliocidaris tuberculata. The sequence continues at coordinate 31,997,671 of CM046842.1, read as the reverse complement.
TGAAAATCAAGTTGCGTTTAACTTTTTGAGTTGCGATTAAACGCAACTTTTTATGCAAGAGGGCCCAGCTCTAGTAGAGCTTTTTGCTTCATGCAGTCATCGATAATAAGGCCCGTATTCTGAACTCCGGTTTAACTTAAACTCCAGTCCGAGTTAAATCAGAGTTTAATTAAAACTGACTTAGAGCCCAAGTCCAGTCTAAATTTCTGTACAAAGTTAAACCACATTTAGACTAGACTGAAAGTTAAACTGAAGTTCAGAATGTGATTTTCTATAACTTTGGTTTAAAGGGCAGGTTTAGACTTGGTTAAATCCATACTTAGACCATGTTTTAAGTTAAACTGAAGTTCAGAATTTGATTTTCTATAACTCTGGTTTAAAAGGCAGGTTTAGACTTGGTTACATGTAAATCCACACTTGGACCACGTTTTAAGTTAAACTGAAGTTCAGAATGTGATTTTCTAAAACTCTGGTTTAAAGGGTAGGTTTAGACTGGGTTAAATCCACACTTAGACCACAGTTTAAACTAAACTGGAGTTCAGAATGTAATTTTCTAAAACTCTGGTTTAAAGGGCAGGTTGAAACTGGGTTTAATCCACACTTAGACCTTGGTTTAACTTAAACCGGAGTTCAGAATATGGGCCTATGTATCTTAGATGTGGTCGGTAACATACAGGACTGGACTTGCCCATAAATCCTCAAATAGTCCTAAACAGATAAAGATGGAATGAAATAAAACTAAAACACATGTCTACCTTCATCAGAGTTTGATGGAGACTCGCACTCCTCTGGCACTTCAAATTCTCCTTCCACCTCTGTATCCTGCCTTAACGTCCTCACTAGAGGGGGTGCTTCATCGTTCCTATTCTGCTCTGGTCTATCTCTCTCTTCATCGCTACTGTCAAAGTCATCAGGGTAGTCTCCCGATTCACTGGGTTCGAGAGGTGGACGGATAATCGGTGGTAAAGCTGAAGAGATTTACAAATAGTTTAATACATGTTATGCAATTATTGAGAGACTTCAAACTAGAGGAACCACAGTCCATGGCCCAGTGCACACAAGGCATTATTTCAATCGTGCCATTCAAAGACATGGATGCATATAAATGATGGAAAAGGTCCAGACACAACATGTGGCCACAGACAGAGCCCCTTGAGGCAGGCTACGGTGGCCTGGCACGAGGTTTCGGATTTGTCCGAAAATCAACTTTTGACAGAAAACTAGCATAACTATCTACACAAAGAAATGAGTGCATACAGAACACTTGTGTGACAACTGCATGTGCAGCCGTCATTATCTGTAGGGGCCTATTGTTCACTGTTTACTGTGGCATGAATTCTACTGAACTGAACAATCAGTTGGCATGATCAGCGCAACTGAAACATTTAAGTGAACATATAACACCTCTCGTCCACTGTGCCTTATGAAACAATGTACATGTAAACAAATACCATTACCATTCATCATCACGGTTTAAGTATATCACGAAGAAACATAATGTAAAACCAAAAACTTTCGTATACATTTAATGGTCGCGATTTTGGGAGTGGTTCAGATTCAAAGAAGTTTCATGCCGCGAAATCATTGAATTATAATGGACTAAACACTAAATTTTTTGTAAACCGTGGAAGTTTCGTGCTATGCAAATGGCTGCCACTCACAATTCGCAAAAGTTTCATGTCATGAACGTGTACCACAAAGAAACTTGTTCGGAGGAAAGAGAAGAGTTGAGTTGAGATACAGGCCTACTTGGTATCATTAAAGCCTGGGATACTTTTGACCGAAACAAGAATGAGATTTTCAATATAAGGTACACCCTACTATATGGTGTGTACGTGTGAGTATGCTCCTGCCTGTTAATAGTAGGGCAGCTCTAGGGTGTAGCTTTAATGAAAAATCTTGTTATTGTTATCATTATCAGACAAATGTGACCCATGCTTAAGACTCACGGCTGTACACATTTAGTCACTAAACTCTCGCAAGAAAGGATCGACTTGCACATGTATATCGCAGCAAAAGTACAATCCATTTTATATGAGTAGGATATAGGCATCAACAAAATTCCTTCACTTCTGCATAGACTCTGACATTGGTCAAGATATTGCATACCTGACGATTTTGTTATGTTGTCTCCTGAGCAAGTCCGTGGTGTAGAGGGCAGCATACCGAGAGAGGACTTGCTCCTAGGTGGAGGACGATCGCTTTGAGTTGTTTGTAAGGAAGACCTCATCTTGTGACTGGCGGACATGGGACGGTTTCTGTAGAATAACACAGTTCAAAGGTTATGGATCAGAGGCTTGCAGGATATAAAAGGTCAAAGGTCATGGACAGAGGTCATGGCCCAGTGGTTTGACATAAGAACACAAATGACATCTGAAAAAGTTCAAGTGTAGTGTATATGCCTGAGATCAGAAATAGACTGAGGTAGGATTTTGAGTTATCAAGAAATTTCTAATTTGTACATGTTGCAAGCATGCACTAGTCATTCAGAATCATGTGTCTTTGTAACAAAATGATTCAATTAATATAAAACTGACCAACATTATGTCGATTGTATTACCTACCGTAATGTGCTTGAGATATTGGCGACCTTTGACCCATGGATGGGGGAGGAACTAGATTGGGGTTTGGTGGTTGTTGTTGCAAGCTGCTGTTGTAAGAGTTCTTTCTCAGCTATGAAGTTACTTAGATGGCACTGCATGTAGTCCTGAGATAGAATAGTTGTAGCACTGCAAAAAAGAAACAATATACAAACGATAATATGTGTTCATACTAAAACAATGAAGTTACTAAGATGGCACTGCATGTATTCCTGAGAGAGAATAGTTGTACCACTTTAACAAGAAACATTGTAAGAAACAATATTAACCAATGAAGAACACTAACTAACACAATGAAGATACTAAGATGATATTGCATGCAGTCCTGCAACAGAATCGTTGTAGCAGTGCAAAAAGAAACGTCATACAAAACGATAATTTGTGTTCATACTAACACAATAATGTTACTATTAAAGATGGTATTACACCGAGTTTGTTAAGACATAATAGTTGTGGTGGTGAAACAAAAAACATTATAGGAAAAAATGTGTTCATACTAATGCAATGAAGCTATTGCATGTACTCCTGAGATAGAATAGTTGTAACACTGTAACAAGAAACATACAAAACGATAACATGTGTTCATACTAGCACAATGACGTTACTGAGATAGAATAGCATTAGAATTATGTCTTACCTGGGTCTTTTGTCTGGATCCTTCTCCAGTATGAATGCTAACAAATGCTGAAGGTCGTTGGAGTACAAGGACGGAATGGTCTGAAACAAACAAAATAACAAATACAGGTAAGATCATGTACTTATGAATTTAAATCTATTGACACGGTAGAGGTACTGAAATAAGCGATATTATATCCATCATGAAAAGAATCTGCGCAATTGATTGGTCCAATATGCGCGTCATGTGACAAAATACAATTCCCACTAGCCTCATGCAAATGAGCAAATTGCCATGGAGGGTAATATCTGACGTCACGATTCATGAATAGTAGTACTATTCATGGATCTATTTACATTTTTAAAAAAAAACAACAAAACAGAGCAGTCTTAGAAATATAAGTGCTATTTTGGTTTTATTTTGTGTACAGGTAAAACAGAGACATTTAGCTGTCCACAATTACATCACAATAACATTACCAATTTGCCAATTTGAGATTCCAATATAATTAGTGATCACAGGACTTACAGGATTATCACCTTTGACGATCTTATAGTAGAGACTAAGAAGATTGTGAGCATCAAACGCAGGCTCAAACGCACACAGCTCATACAACAGACAGCCCAAGGCCTAGTGAGAAGGAGTAAGAAATGGTGTTTAACTTGATAGTTAAAGATAAAGTTGAGTTCTGGTCATGCGATTACACTGTGAAAAAAACTGTCTCAAAGCAAGTGGGAAAGGTTGATCATGTACATACACATGTACATGTACATGTATCAATCCATATACATCTATTATTAATCTTTATTCCTCATATTTCTAATATAAATGATACTAGATATACAGAAAATATCAAGGAAAAGAACATACGTTAAAGCTAATTCCCTCAAACATTAGTTTTACCCTGACCCCAATCACCATTAGACTACTATACATGAATAAGCTGATAATTTTGCAGATATGACACTGACATTCTTGTGGGTTGTTGTTTTCGCGATAATTATTTTCATTTCATGTCGTATTTATTTCATAAACCGTAATAAAAAGCATTGTACAATTATAACATACATATAAATCTGATGGCATAAAATGTTCAAAATAGCATAATACAATAGAACAATACATAGGAATATTGATAACAAAAGAAATATTGAGAGGAGAAATAATATTAACACCTGTAGGCTACTTACACTACATCTTCACACTTGTATTGCGAGATCATTTTCACATGTTCTTAAATTTGTAACTCTACAACAGTCCTGAAATTCGCAAAAATAAACCCTCACAAAAGCTATGGCTTATTATACCGTATATTTATCAGAGAAGTCAAGCTTGGACTACATGTAGAGGGTTTGGGGTCCAGGACTTACCCAGACATCAGACTTGTTATTGTAAGGCTGGTCCTGGCACAGCTCTGGACTGAGGTAGCATGGAGTCCCAACGCATGTCTTAGCTTTGTCTACCGTGTGCTCCAACGTCCTTGAGATACCAAAGTCACCTTCACAAAAAAAAACAAGGTGTACTCCATCAAGGTCACCTTCACAAAATGTATTGCGACTCGTTCACTTTCACATATTGTGACAAAGTCACCTTCATAAAAACAAGGTGTATTGCTACAAGGTCACTTTCAAAAAATGACAAGGTGTACTGCAAGAAAGTCACCTTCACAAAATAATGTGTATTGCAAAGTCACCTTCACAAAAGGACAGATAGACATCTTCACAAGCACCTACAACAAGAGTGTATTCTAAATTTTCTATGTCTATGACAAATAACATTATATCTTTCACTAACATAACAGTTGACATACTTTTCAGAATACAGACCGCAATTTTTATTACACACTCTTGCATTTATCATTTTGTTTGGCTATGGGGGAGTTTGTGAGGAGATTTACATCGTTTATGTGCAAATGAGGCTTGACCCTAGAGAGCGCAAGAGAGAACTCACCTAGCTTGACGACATCACTCTTGGTCAGGAAGACGTTTTGTGTTTTTAGGTCTCTGGTCAATCAAATGGAAAGTAGAGGGAACAAATTAAGAGTGAGCATTTTGTCAGTCTATGACACTGAACTTTTTATGGATTAGAATTTAGTAGGTAACCATGGCAAACAAATTTTGTCAAATTTCAACTCAGGACCTTCCGGGGATTGAACCCATGACCTCTGCATTTCTAGTCAAGTACCCAGACCACTCGACTACAGTGTATGACATCTCCATTACCAATGTTACTTATTATAGGAAGATACAGTCCAACAACTTAAAAGATAAAGTTGAGTTCTGGTTATGAGACTGAATTGTGAAAGAAACTGTCTCAAAGCAATTGGAAAAGGTTGATTACATAAGAATTGGTGTATGCTGTAAGGTCTTGGAATTACCAAAAATGACAAGAAATTGATTCAATCCTGGTGAGAGTCACAGAAATGTGTATATGGGACTACACACAAATGTTCGGCCCAAACATTTCAGCTGTTTCTTGTCATATTTTGAATCTGAGGGCATTTGAAGAGCAATCCTTTTCAGAGGACATTTCTACTATGATAAGCTTCCAAACTAACATAAAAAGAATGAGAATGCTCACAAATTACTTTCAACCTTTCCCAGAACTTAACATCGGATTAGGATTGCTGGCCCAGCTACCAAGAAAATAAACACGTTCACACATACATATCATTAAATTCATAGATGCTTCCTTCCGAAGCGGTAGATACAAATCACTGGGCTTGTCTGTTGTGATTCATTATATTTCCGCATATTTAAAATACAGTTTATACATTACTTGTTGCTAGGTCGGACAAGGCCCTTGCAAGCTTTTGGCTTTGTCAGTGGTAAGCATTGTTGGAGAAGCAAGCATGAAAATTCCACCATTTCGTCTTTTGACATTTCCGACCAGAAATAAGGAGGTCAATACCTGTGTAGTATTTTCTTGCAGTGTATGTACTGTACCGCCATGACTAGCTGTATAAACCACTGCATAATCCTCCCTTCGTCAAATGGTTTGCCTCTGTTCTTAGCCGTCTGTATCCTTTCATCAAGATTACCGCCATCACAATAGTCCTGGGTAAAGAGAGTCAGAAAAATAAAAACTGACTTGTATGGTAGTTAGCTCAATATGGCATATGTATGACCTAGCAACACTGACAAAGAAGGGTCAAAACAGGGTAAATATGAACAACAGGGGTGAAAAGTTTAGGGGGAAAATTGACAGGTGTTTTGACCTAATTTTCTGTCTCGGGGGAAAGATGCAGACTTTTTAAATATCTTTTATTCATATACATAGAAGCTACTTACTAGTAAGAGGGAGTAAATGAAAAATATTGATATTAACCCGTTGACTACTGAATTCTCTCATTCCCATAGGCTTAATACAGGGGCCACCCGGTCCCTGTAGGCAATGGGTTAATGTGAGGGTGATGGACAGAGAGAGGAAAGAGTGGAGAGGGGGAGTGGGGAAGGGGAGAGGGAGTGAGTGAAAGAGAAAGAGAGAGAGAGAGAGAGAGGAATGGCAAGAGCAATACAAACAGAAAGAAACATGGACACCTTAAGAGATGGAGATGAGATGAAGAAAGGAAAAGCCATAGCAATGTCAGACACAGAAAGAGACAGACATACACATAGAGACAGGGTGAGAGAGAGAGAGAGACAGACAGACAAACAGGGATATACAGACAGAGAGACAGTGGGGGGGGGGGGGGGGGGGAGAGAGAGAAAACAAAAAGACAGGCAGAGAGAGAGAGACAGGCAGATAAACAGAGTGAGGAAGAGAGAGACAAACACACACACACAGAAAGACCGGACAGACAGACAGACAGAAAGACAGACACAAAGAGAGAATTGTACATGTAACTTACCTGTGCTATAAAGAGGTAGATACGCATGTACTAGATAGAATCAGGCCCTTCCTCAAAGGAACATACAGACAGAGAAATAAGGTGAGAAAGAGAGAGAGAGAGAGATACAGACAGACAGACAGGCAGAGAGATAGAAAAAGAGGAAGAGAGACAGACAGAAAGACAGAAAGAATTCTACACATACATGTAACTAACCTGTGCTACAATGGCAGGAAGACTTAGACCTTTCTTCAAAGGAACATACAGACAGAGAAATAGGGTGAGAAAAAGAGAGAGTAAGAGAGAGACAGACAGACATACAGATACACAGACACACAGACACAGACAGACAAACAGAATCATACATGTAACTAACCTGTGCTATACAGAGGTAGACAGACTCAGGTCCTTCCTCAAAGAATGAATCATGGTATGTGACAATATGGGGGTGCCTTAGCTGAGACAAAATCCTAAAATTAAAGGATTAAATCAATCAGGAAAATAATCACTTTATTTACAATACAGAACATATAAATGTATACAGATAGCAAAGAAACATATATAGTCAAACCTGCTTAATTAAGTGATAAGTGACCACCTTCATAGAAAGACCACATACGTTTCAGTATAAATGTCACATATCTGTTTCCCTTAATACAATGTCTCTCATTGAAATATACATGTTGAATAAAAACTGTGGCCAAGACACCTGCCCATAAAGAGCATGTTTTGTGCAGGCCTTGGAGGTTTTTCTACACACGTTGACTGTGATACAGGATGTAGATTTTGTATCAGTGTACATGTACATTGCAGCATGCTGAAGTTAAATTCATGTCAGCCTTTATAATAGGGCATCAATTTTTACCACCCCCCTCCCAAAAAAGGGGGAAATGTTGAAGAGAAAAAATTATTCAAAGACCCCTTTAATTTAAGTAATGGACCCCTATTAAGCTTTGTCCACATATGACACTGTGAAGTGCCCCACTCCCCCATGCCCCAAAAGGGCAATGCAAAATGAATTATAATTTTTACGTGTAAATGAATAGTAAGTGTGGGGGGGGGGGTGAAAAAAGTAGCTGCTCACAAGAAATATCTCCATGCGTACCGTGTGTAAACTTTACACAGAACTCAACACAGACAGGCGCACGTGACACACTGACCCAAAAAATTCTAACCCCAGAACCCCAATATATATATCAAAATCTCAACATGGGGTTCAAGCACCCTGACCCTAAAAATGTCAATCTCGACACCCTAGGAAAAAAGGTTAGTGTGGAGCCCTACTTTACAAAATAATAAAACAACAATAATATTAATATTGAATATTTAGGAGCACTAAAAGCAGAAAGTACCAAAGCGCTTACAAAATTACAAATTACAAGATGGGAGCATCGTGGCACAGTGGTTCATTCAATGACTCTCAATCAAAAGGTTTAGAGTTCAAATCTCTGCCCAGTGCATATGCCCTCAGACAAGGTATTTATCTACAGTTGTCTCTCTCCACCCAGGTGTTAAACGGGTACCCGGCAGGATTTATTCCTTTATTCCTGTGTGGTTATAATGGCCACTGGAGCTAAAGCCAGGGTAATAATATCCATACCCTTCGGAATCGCAAAGGGACGTTATATCATAATTTGATATGCACTATACATGAACGGTTTATTACTTTTATTATCAACATATGAAGTGCACTAGCACTAGCGCACAAGTAATTTAGATGTTGCATTTTTAAAATTAATTTTGGCAGTTCACTGTGCATCATATTTGAGTAGTGTCAGGGAGCATCTCATAATATTCTTACTTGGCTTCTCTCTCGACTGCATTTCTTGTTCTTGTTTTTCTCTTCTCATCCAGCAATATCTTCTTCAAAGCTAGAAGCCTGTCATATTAAAAGAAAAAAATGAATAATTGGGAATTTGGGATTAAAAGTCATAACTTCAGATAACATATAATGTTAAAAATCTTAATGTTGCAATATGCCATTCAAGTCGAGGTGAACAAGTGAAGAGGACCGATCATTAAAAACATACCCACCCCCCCCCCCCCCCCAAAAAAAAAGACAAATAAAAAAAAAAAAACATGCCACTGAAATGCTTGGTAACTAAAAAGGTATTGAAATTTGCAGAAAATCTTTGTGATTTTGTTGTAAAACTTTCTGGTTTCAGAGTCTTTGAACTGTATATTTTGGTGATTAAACTTGAAATTTTATATTGTTTATATAAAAAAGACAGTGTTGTACTTACTTTTTACTGATCTGATGTCTTACTAGATAGACTGCTCCACCACCCCCTTGGCCTAATGTTGTGATTTTATCATAGCACTCCATCAAGGGACTCCTTCATGTTCACACCATATTACATGAAACAGCTGGCACCACAAGTCTATCTGGATAGAAAAAGAGAAATAGAAATTGCAGGGATAAAAGACTGATGTGCAAGTGGACCATCAACATATTTGGACCGGTGATGCCACATTTTCTCCTGCGACATTTGCTCCGCCATTCATATCTCGAAAGGTCAAAGGTTAAGGTCAAGGTCATGATTTGGTTTTTGTGTAAAGGAAAATGTGAAGATTAGGATTAGGGTTAGGTTTAGGTTTAGGATTAACATGGCAAAGTTGGACCGGAGCAATTGTCACAGGAACAAATGTCATGGAACCCTACGGACCAGGTGTTTTCGGCATACAGTGACGGACGGCTGGCCTACATGCATGTATGTGCAGCCAGCTTGTAGCGGTCTATAGTCTAACATATTGCTGAGATGTGACAGTTAGCAACTGGCTGGACGGGAGAAAAGATGACAAAGCCAATGACAATGATTTTTATTCCTTAAACGGCCCCTTCTGGGACATGGAAGATAGACAGTTGAGAAGTAAACCCATTTTACAACAATAAACAAAAACCTGAAATTATCAACGACTAGGTGTGTGCAAAGCAGTCCCTTTTGGCAGAGGTCCAGGGCCGTTAGGCGAGTCCTGGAAGCTCTGAAGTTCTACATGCTCTTATCTCTAGAGCAATCTAAGCCTTTACCATTTCATGATGAATTTTATGACCAAAAGACCAAGATATTAGGAAATAAGATTTCCAATGCATTTCTAATGTCTCTCCCGAAAATCCACTTAGGCGTGACCACGTGAGATATCTCTATAGTTATTGGAGCTTTCAATGGTATTTAGGCTGTACATGTACATGTACATACTCAACTATGATGCTGTATAATGAACGGTCAAAGTGTACCGGTATTCTTTGAATAACTATACAGTGGACACTCAGTATAACGAGGTCCTTGGGACCATCAAAATTCCCTTGTTATAGCAGGAATCTCGTTATATCAGGGTTAAAAAACAATATAATATAAAGTGCTGGGACCGGAATATTACCTTGTTATATCAGGAATAAATTGTTACATCAGATCAGATCTCTTTATACCGAGTTTCAACTGCACTATCTTTTAATATTTTCTATGTAAATATGTACATAATTTTTTTGTTTCTTGAACCAAGATCATCTCTTTAATTTGTTTATGACCGTTCATAACATTACTATTTTTCTTTTGGGGGGGGGGGGGGAGGGGATGTCAGTAAGTAATTAATCATGACCTTTCATCTCAATTAAAACCAATTACCAAATGTAGTCTATAGTCTATACATGTATAAATATGCGGCCACTCACGGGACCATCACTATATGGGGCTGTGTCAATTTCGGCCAGTCACGACCTCTAAGTTGAAGAGGTAAAAACACCAATGTAATTGGCAAAATTTTGGGAAAATACTTCCTTCTACATTGTAGAATGATAGAATATCTAATTTCATGCCAGATCTTTTGTTTAATTTCAAGTCGAATCTCAGGTGCACGGACATATGGATCCCCACCACTGTTTACCAGATTTCATTTTGCATGTTGGACAAAATAAAGTTTGACATAGCGCTCCAGGCCACTCATGGGACCATCTCTACATGGGGCTGTGTCAATTTCGGTCTGTCACGACCTTTAAGTTGAAGAGGTAAAAACACTAATATAATCAGCAAAATTTTGAGAAAATACTTCCTGCTACATTTTAGAATGATAGAATATCTAATTTCATGCCAGATCCTTTGATAGGATCTTTATCATCTTGATCAAGTGAAATGTTCTGGCTGTTTTTGGTCAGTGATCTTGCTCCCCTCCTGCACACATATGTATATATGCAAGATATCACACACTTGCCTATGGGAGGCACACTTATCCAATGAACAAGGTTATAATATAACCTTGTTATATTATAAGGGAGGCAATTGCTCATGAATGGTATGAAGGTACAGAGTGCGAGGTTATCTCCAATAACCTCGCATAAGTGTGATATGCACCAAAACATTTTTGAAAATTTCCATTTATTATGACTTATGAGGATACCAGATAATATGTAGTCTATATTAAAAGGAGAATGAAACCTTGGGGAAAAATCAAGTTGAATGAAAAGAGATGATACAGAGAAGCAATTTTCAAAAAGTTCTGTCAAAATCGGTTACGAAATGAGAAAGTTATGAAAGTTTGAAAAGTCTCAATTTACTTTCTATGGCGATCCTCAAATTGGCAATGTTGCTTCAAAGTGACAGGTATAGTGGGTCGGGCTAACTCAGCACTAGGGCGAACTCAGCACATGTGCGGTGACTATATGTTTCAAGTCAAGAGTTGAAGTCCCCGCTACACACCGTACCGATTTTAAGCCTTAAGTTAAATTTCATGTTTTGTATAGGCCTAATTTTACTTCTTGAAAATTTCAACATCACTTCTTTGGCGAAAGTCTTTCCAATCATTTAACACATTTCAAAGAATTTTGAATAGTGTTTGAAATGTGTGATTAATGTGAAATTCAAGACAAGTATTTGCGATCAGTTCAACTCTCGAGCTCTCTGTGCTCACTTGGCCGCGATTTTCCACCAAGGCCAAGTTCGCCCCAGTGCCGAGTTAGCCCGGATCCTAACTAAGTTAGATCTACAACAAGTACAACTCTCGATATGTTTCGTATGGTCAGGGGTCCTAAAGCTACGCAGATCCTAAAGCTACGCACCCCGCAAATACGCGCGATGCGACGCGTTCAATGCGCCAAACTTTTGGTGTGACTGAGCAACGAGATTATCATTTACGTTCGCCAAAAAGAATGAGTGAATTTCCTTTATTTTTGATGATATTATCAATATTTGCAAATCGGGATGAAATTCACGTCGGTCAGCTTAAAAATCAAGATTTGCATTCATTTATTACGTGTGCGTAGCTTTAGGACCCTTGCCTTTTTGGCAGTGTATACAGCCACACGCGCGTGTGGCCGTAAGGTAGAGACACACGCGTGTGGCTGTATACACTCGCCGGGCCTGAGGATACAGCCACACGCATCTACTTAGACTCTACTCAGCGGCGCGGCACGTAGCAAGTGCATAGCACGAGTGATGTGTACCATATATTTATGCAACGGTACATGTTGCAAAACTTCATCATGAAGGTTTTATCTCTTGAAATTCACTGACAGAAAAATATGCAATGTTTTTACTTCATTGTCATCTGATGACAATGAAGTAAAAATATTGTTTGTATGTCAGTGAATTTCAAGAGATAAAACCTTCATGATGAAGTTTTGCAACATGTACTGTTGCATAAATATACACATCGTTCGTGCTATGCACTTGCTAGTTGCTACGTGCCGCGCCGCTGCGTAGAGTCTAAGCAGACGCTTGTGGCTGTATCCTTAGGCGGGGCGAGTGTATACAGCCACACGCGTGTGTCTGTATACACTGCCTTCATTTGTTCGACCAAATTCGACATTGGTATCCACATCGACTTGAAAATTAATGTTTTTGATAATTGTCCATCGTAATTTTCTCAGGAATTTAATTTAAGAGTAGACTCCTATGTAGAACCAAGATATATTAAAAGAAATTCGCATAAATCATTGAAAAGTGACTTTTTAGCCGCTAGAAACAAAGTGCGTAGCTTTAGGTCCCCCCATCATACACAAAATTTTATATTTTCCCCATTATCTCTCAAGATGCAGATGCAGAGTGCATTGTCTCCTTCTTAGCTCAAGATATATCATGGGAAAATGTATTTGACCATGTTGACACAACATAGCAGATAGATCTAGACCATGTAGACCAATAACCTCACATAAGTGTGAGTGATCCAGATCATATATTGAGTTCACAAAAAGACAAGCAGCAAAGAGCAAGTTAGAGATGGAGAAAATATGAAATTTCATAGTCGACATTTCAATCAATCTCTGTCCTCTGACATGTCTGACTCCGAGAGTCTGACTCTGAGCACTTATCCAATGAACAAGGTTATAATAAATGACTGAATGGGGAATCCGGGCATTGGCATGCTGAAGCAGCACTAGATCAGGGGCCTTGTTTCTCGAAACCAACGACAAGACAGTCATAACTTTATCCGCCAACTACGGAGATGTCCATGATCTTCCTAAACTGTTTCACGAAGAGCTTACTAGCTAGACATCTCGTGATATCGATACTATCGGCGAGAGTAGGAGCCGACACATAGCCTTGGTTGCAATTACACTATATTTTTAAAAGCTAAATTTAACTCAACTGCAAATATTTGAATGAACTATGGAATAAAAGAAAATAGAAAATGTAGAAGGGTATAATAGATGCCAAGCACCTTTTAAATTATGTAAATTACATGATGGATTCGCTTGTAAAACGAAAAATATGAGTGATTGATTTCATGATCGGTGAGCCAGTTTTACGTTGGATAGGTACCCCCCGGATGTCGTCATTTGATAGTTTATCAAAATAAACCCATATATTTTCATTGTAATAATAATATGCCTTGAATGTTTTACATAATGTTTTGGGGCTTGAGTATGATATAGAAATTACAAAAATATTCATGTTATAAGTTTAAACACGTATATTTCAAAGTATTCATTTTAAAAATCGTCGATATAATCTATGTTTACACTGATATGGGTCTGAAAACCAGAGAATATGCCGTTGACTATGGCTGGCCTACGGTGTTATATTACAGTTCCCTCGTCGGATTTTAGTTCACCAAAGAAATCTTTTATAGAAATCATTTACGAAGATTGCCCAATTATTTGTTTTCATACAAAAAGCACTCTTGTAATTATTATATAAGAAGTAACATGTGATTTTCAAGTTTATTATGGTAGCACGTAATTTTTCATGCTAATTGATCAGATATAAAGGACCCATATCGTAAAATAGCTTTGCAATCAGAAGTTAAGAGACTTACTAAATTCATTTTGACATAAAACATACTTGGCAACAGTTATAAATTTATATATATTTTTAGATTATAATACTTCCCATTGCTTATCAGTAAGGCTTGTATTTTTTTCTTGCCCAATGTTTGTCAATAGTTTTTTTTTTTTCCAGTTTCCAATGATGGGATTAATTTGACAAGTTTTGGTTTAACTTTCTTTTTTTTTAATCCCACCACATTTTAATGCAGGCCTATCTCCTGTCAGTCTATTATTGTTATCGTTTTTATTATGGTTTTCTTTTTCATTTGAAAAAAAAAGTTCCTTTCATATTGAAATGACCTCAATTAGACTATTGTTGTTTTTGTATTTTTATCCATTAGAATGTGGAAAGAGTGTTGATTCACTAGAGTTAAGTGGAGACAAGCCTTGAAGTTGAACAAAAACACTATGTATTTTCATATAATTTTCATAATATAAACATGGATAAATTCCAGATAAAGTGAATGAGTAGAAAGAGTTGCATAGAAGTATGTAGTGTCCCTTTTTGCCGACCATAATCTACCCAATAAATAACATGTGATGGCGCTGTACGTCAACTAAAAAAGATATGACAGGTTTGGAGGCGTCATAAGTCCTTAGTCAGGAAGTTGTCGCGCATCTTGGTAAAGACGGCTTCGTGAAACACTAGCGGACAACTAGAGAACTAGCGCTGACTTAGTCAAGAACTTAGACATATGACGGTTTCGAGAAACAGGCCCCTAGTGTCCAGAGCTAAAATCAGCTCAATCAGCTCAATCATAACAACAAATCATCAATTTTGTACTTTCATTGTCCACATTCAACTGAAAAGAGAGAGAGAGAGAGAATTACTTACCAGCTTCAATTCATATTATTATTAACAAGGCTTGACAACTGAAAAATTGTTTACATGGCAGGTCAAAGGTCAATTGATATCAGATTTATATTTCCCAAATTACACTTGAATATTTCATAATATTATAACCAGTTATGATTATCATTTAATAATCATATAAATAACTTAATTTTCCGTAATCAAAATTATAGAAACATAATTTTATAACCCAGTTTATATTTTACAAATGATATCTCATCTCGATCGACACTGTGTTGTGTATATATATATGTAGACTATGTGTATATGGTACACTCCGATCCGGCCGTGCGAAGCATACCTAATAAATTCGACATTTTCCTGCCATGAAAAGCCTGATTACACATTCTGTGTACTTTTTCTTTAATTTCCGATTCCATTAATAGATACCCAGTTATATTCTGGTTGCTCAGAATTTATTTAGAGGTCGTAAGCTTGATAGGAATCCGAGAAAATGGCTGTTACACAGGTAAATTGTTGGTCGACTTTTTCAATCAATTTCTGCTGAGTGCTGTATGTCGACGGTGCGTGTTGGTGTGTATGGCGAATGGCCGTGTGTACGTGTGTGAGTGCAGTTTTAGTTGGCTTCACGGGCGAGTCGAGCCGGGCAGGCCTGGCCTGCCGGCCGCTGGCCGATACCTACATCATCATGTATAGTCAAGGATTGTAATTCCGAACAGGTTGTATTACCGAACGTGTACAGTTAAGCGCCTAAAATGGGTTTTCATACGCGTGGGATTACCCGTATGAACATGATGAAAACCACAGGCACAGTATTGAAACAAAGGTTGTGTCTTTTTCCCAGGGGCGGATCCAGGTCAGGATTTCGTATAAGGGGGGGCACACAAATGCAGGATTGTCAACTTTGGGAAACTGCTTGGAGGGAGACCCATATTTTTTTGTTCTCTCGCCAGCCCTCCGAAAGTCGCTCAGTGGGGGGGGGGGTGGCGAGCAAAAAAAAAAAATTTTCGCCAGCCCTCCAAAAGTCGCTCAGTGGGGGGGGGGGGGGGGTTATGGGGTCCAGTTCCCCTCCATAATTCTCTGACAAGCAAAAAAAAAAAAAAAAAAAAGGTTTTCTGCTCGAAAAGGGGGGGCACAATCGCAAATAGGGGGGGCACGTTGCATTGTTTTCCCTCAAAAGGGGGGGCACGGGCCGGGATTGCCCCCCCCTGAATCCGCCACTGCTTTTTCCCATACGTTTCACACGTTCAAAAATACAGTACCTTTTTCAAGGGACCAAAACGCCACGTCGTTGGGAAGGGGTTCACTCGGAAGGGAATATCGTATTAAATATACGTTGTCTTTTTAAAATTCCATCAACTTCTTTTTCTGTAGGACTTTGAGCATTCATTATGTAAGTTTGACAGATATTCGTTTGATATTTTATTTGCTATCGTTGATTTTCTGAAAAGTGTTCGGACACTGGATCAACCACCATACGGTCGGGCGACTCGGGCTTGTCTTGAGCGGAGCAGATATCACGTCTGGTTTGCACGCCACGGTTCGTTTGCGCCACACATGATAGGCATAGCGACTTTTCTTATGGGGGGACCTAAAGCTACGCACTTTGTTTCCAGCAGCTAAAAAGTCGCATTTTCAATGATGCCTGGCATTAAATTATCGACTATCGTGAAATCTGTCACGATATGGCATGGTCACTGACACTGCTCACCGGTCCATTCACTGCCGACATGTTCGTCAGTGCTGGTGACAGCATTCCACTGCCAGTTTCCACTCCCATAGTTTAGACTTTGACTTGTACACAATGCGAAAAATTGCGAGTGCAACTCGGGAAGAGAGGTGACAGATTTCACGACTAGGCCTCATTTAAATGATTTATGCAAATGTCGACATAATGAAGGGGACAAACAGACAGAGTCCTAAAGCCAAAGGCTAAACTAAAGCTACGCACACATCACACTTATGCGAGGTTATTGGATGAAAGCAAATCTTGATTTTGAAGCTGACTGATGTGAATTTCACCCCGATTTCCATGTATCGCAAAGATGAAAGAAAACTGCTCATTCTTTTTGGCAAACGTAAATGATAATCTCGTTGCTTAGTCATAGCTGTACGAGCTCTGTGGCTTATCAATCTGGTACTGGCCACAGAGTTATACACTCCATGCCTATGCTGTGTGTGGAGGGGGATATCAGCCAAAAAATCTAGATCTATTAAATATCACCATTTCCCACATACTGTGAGCCATGCAAACCACCCTCGGAGTTTGCTAAAGGGGTTACCTTCCAGGATCAACTAAGATTGTAAAAACTGAATGAATAAAAAAAAAAAAAAAAAAAATCGGAAGGTGTGATCAGATTTTTTTTACCTTGCACGTGTAACTTGTATATATGGGACTATACATGCAAGGTAAGATTTGTGTAGTCCCATATATACAAGTTACGCATGAAAGGTAAAAAAAACTTCTTTTTTTTTTGTCTGTTTTATTCATTCAATTTTTACAATCTTAGTTGATCCTGGAAGGTAACCCCTTAAGCAAACACCGAGGGTGGTTTGCAAGGTTCACCGTGCATGGGAATGGGTGATTATGAGGCATAGTATTTCTGTGTTTACCCTCGCCTCCATTAGCATGAATGGCATGGGCTGTACAACTCTGTGGCCAGTACCAGATTGATAAGCCACAGAGTTCGTACAACTACATGTAGCTTAGTCACATGTACGGAGCCCAAGAAGTAGACTAATATGGGGAAATCTTTTTTTCGAGATATTATCTTGTGCCCTCGAGATGTCATCTCTTTCCCACTCACACTTATGCGAGGTTATTAGAGATAACCTCGCACTCTGTACCTTCAATACATGAGCAATTGCCTCCCATAGGCAAGTGTGTGATATCTTGCCCATATGTGTGCAGGAGAGGAACAAGATCAACGACCAAAAACAGCCTGAAAATTTCACTTGATCAAGATGATAAAGACCCTATCGAAGGATCTGGCATGAAATTAGATATTCTATCATCCTAAAATGTAGAAGGAAGTATTTTCTCAAAATTTTGCCGATTATATTGGTGATTTTACCTCTTCAACTTAAGGTCATGACAGGCCAAAATTGGTCCCGTGAGTGTCTCTTTCCCTTGAGATGGCATCTCGTTCGCTCGACATAGATTACTTCTAAGTGAAAGGCATCTTAAGAGGATATTGTGGAGAACTATTTTGTACATAGTATGTTATTAGATGCTGTTGTAATCAAGTAATCAAGGTTAATGATCTTTACTCTGTTTATTTTTAAAAGCCAATGTTCACCTCTTGTAACCTTAGTTTCACCTGTACTAGCCTTTCAGCATTGCTCATATTAACATTCCATCCTCTTGCTTTTGTTATCATCATTCCCCCTTCATTGCTTTACATTCTCAAGTTGATCCTTTTCTTTGTTAAAGAATTCCTGCAAACTGTGCTTCACCTCACTTGTTAATTGGTTGATTTTGTAATGAATATTGAGTAACTTCACTTGTTGATTGGTTGATTTTATAATGAATAATGAATAATAAATCAGGGCTGGGCCACACCCAGTGCAGAGGAGAAAAAGATTTCAGGAGAGTAACAGCTCAACATGTACTTGTCCTGTCTTGGAGTAAGAACCCATGTAGCAATGTTGAACCCCTACAATATTAAGGGCCAGTAATCTTCATCGTAGAAGAAAACAGCCATTTGGATGATGTAGTACAGTTCATCCAGAGTCAGTTACAGCGTTCGGGGCAGTTGCACCATCACTTGCACGAATATCGCATGATGTATGCCAAATGTCAACAAAGTGTCCTTTGTGTCAGAAAAGAGGATGTACATGTACGACTGATACTAATAGTACTAGATCCAGGTGTTAAGCTAAGAAAAGCTAGACATCTTGTCAGACGGGCCTACTCGTGCAGACACTGGTATAGTATACTGAACGAGATTGGATCAAACTAAGCTTTAAAACAATATTAATACCAATCAAGCAAAAACAACGGTGCAAAATTACCGCAAAACAATTCTTTAATTTGCAAAATTATACTATCGGTACCCAAAACAACTCCTTGGGCCTGTAACATAAAGAGATAAATCAATCTTACGATTTGGCAAACCATTTACTGAAGAGTTACAATTGATCGTAAGATTGATTGTATCTCTTTATGTTACAGGCCCCAGAAATAATGATTTTTGATGAGTTTTGACATAAAGACGTACTCTGGAACGGACAGCCACTATGAGATATTAAGAGATGACTATGGGATGAAGTCGATACATGTACATGTACAAGTACATATCGTATTATGGCAAAATTTATTATCGAGTATTCACTTACATTTCAGTATCGTATTCATTTGCATTTCACTATCGCAATATTGTGATAATAATAATGCCGTGGCGGGGCTCGAAAGGTGAACCATGAGATCTACAGTCCGGTGATGTACATGTATCCACTGGACAACACGAGCCCGCCCCCCCCCCCCCCCCATCAAAAAAAAAAAAAAAAAAATCTCCTATTGCTTACAGTATAAATAGCCCTTGTGGGGTAAAAAAAAATGTTCTTCCCTGTTTAGCACACGGATCACTTAATTCCATGTGCAATAAACAATTGAATTGAAAAACAACTTGCAGAGTATCAATTATCAGTGTCTCAATCTCATTATAATGTTATTTCTCTGTTGCTGTCTTTCATTACAGGCAAGTGGGAACTCCCAACCCAGCAAGTCATGGGGTAAGCTTACTTGACTCTCCCCAAAATAGATTTTGAAACGACAGCCATTTTCACTATTCAAGAAAATTTCATGATATATGCAGAAATTTAGCTTTATAAATATCAATAATGATTCACTGATTTCGTGGCATGAAGCTTTCATGAATCGGAACCACTCGCCAAATTCGCAAACAATAAATGAGCACTAAAGTTTCTAGTTTGACAGTATTACAAAATAGTATCTTGAAGAATTCCATCCCATCCTAAAGCGTTTGTATTCTGGCATTTTATCTTGAGGAGGAGACGAGGAGTTCACTTTAAACAGCTTTACTTATTTTTTTTTTTCCCCCTCTCTTCTTCTTTTAAAAAAAATTTTTTTTTAAGGTAGTATATTTAGGTCTGAAAGTTTTGTCTTAGAAGCCTTAAAGGGGGACCAATTACCCCCCAAAAGATAATTTATATGCAACTAATACATTACAAGTACCTATAATCAACGAGATTCAACTTTGCCCAGGTTGAAGGGCTGGTCACATTTGTCCGATAAAGATAACAAGATTTTCACTTAAAGGTACACCCTACTATATAGTGAGTACATGAGAGTATGCTTGTGTCTGTTATTAGTAGGGCAGCTCTAGGGTGTACCTTTAATGAAAAATCTTGTTATCATTATCGGACAAATGTGACCAGCCCTGAAGGGTAGAGGAGTATGAAGAAAATGAAGGATAACGTCCTGTGCATGTAAGCCAAGAAGCTCACTTTGATTCTGTGCTTCGAGGGGGGGGGGGGGGATGCTATTTTTTTATAGTCTGAGTCTATGATATTGCCTTTTTGTTCTTTGAAGTTCAGAGCTGAGTCTCTTTGATACTCGTTTATTCTGTAATTATAATAATCAGAGCTGAATCTCTTTGATCTGTGATATTGACCTAAAGTTCTTCACTGACATGAGCTAAATCTCACTGATATTTGTCAATTTTCTATATTTTGGATGATCAGAGCTGAGTCTGTATGAGCTCCATAGATCGCCTCAGGAAGCGATCACAGACGAGACCGAGATCGCCGTCTCGCCTCGCAGCCTCCACAGTGAGCTCATGTGCCCGATATGTCTGGATATGCTCAAGAATACCTACACCACCAAGGAGTGTTTACACCGCTTCTGTCAGGATTGCATCATCACTGCACTAAGGAGTGGGTGAGTAGGGATGGTGAGAGATCTGGTGTGAAAGTCCCGTTTTAGGAAGATAAATTGCCATTTGGTCCCTTGCTAATTTCTCTGATCCCCCAATTCGTCATGTCGCATTTTAGACGCTTAGAAATGTAGTATTAGGTGTGTTATAAATTTGTATTTTAGTATTATTTGATTGAACCCAGATCGTTTATTCTCCAGGAGGAATAACGATCGTTGCCTCTATTTTTACCATTGAGAAATTGACATTTTGTGTTGCCAATTTGGGCATTGTCCATTTAGTGTTGTCACCAGTTCTTCTAGTACCGTTTCATCTTCATACGTTCCAAACACTGGCATGGGCCACAAGGGCCTTTGTCGCAGACCAAATATGCCGTAGACAAAACAATTTGAGAATTTGAGAATCAATTTTCACATTTTTTGCTGTGTTGGTGATGAAAAGCAGGCTTTAGCCCTTTCAGGACAAGAATTATTTAAGAGCTAAATTGATCACATTTCGTTCTTCAAATTGGCAACAATAATATTTTTCTTTCAGTGCTACATGTAGGGACACTGATTTTCCGTTTCAAAAAATGGCTTTTTCCGTTTCAGAAAATCTGGAATTCCGTTTCAGATGGGCTGAAAAACGTAAATTCCGTTTTGCCATAGACTTTGTACACATGAAAAAACTAAAATTCCGTTTACATAAGATTTGCATACAAACATGAACTTGTAGGGTACAAATGTTCTATTAAAGGTTCTAACATTACAGAGTCAGTTGAAATTCAGGTTATTCGACTTGCATTTCACAATCATGACTGGATCAAAAAGGAATCTTACATCACCAACAAAACAACAAAAAATAATATATACATGTACATGTATCTGTATAGAAAGGGTAGATTATGATATTTAACATGCATTTCACACATTGCATGTTTTTATTCTTTCCACTTCCAAGATGAATTTTGGTTTCCAATGTAAAATGTTGAATTCTTTTCGGTGCATTTCAGATGGAAATTTAAAAGGAGAAAAAAATGTTCACCGGTCATTTCGATAAGTCTTTCAGAACTATTATTTCTCAGAAATACAATTATGCTGCATGTACAGGTATAACAAAATTGGCCCCTTTATGGACAAATGCCCATTTCCATTCTGAATATACATGTACACTATAACTTGTGATAAAAAAAACTGAAACAAAACATTAATGACTTGTGCACATAATTTTACCATAATTCTGTTTTCTCATTTGTGCAGTTTTCTTTTCTCACAGTTTTCTTTTCTCACAGTTCAGTTTTCTCACAGTTCAGACTTCAGAGTTTTAAAACTGCCTTTCAACATCACCGTTGTAATACAGCATGGTCATCATTTTAGTGTGTTCAGCTGTTAAGTTCTCTCTTTTGTCATTCAGGATATGTTTGTACTGTGAAAAGCTACGTTCCACGTCAACACTTGACACCGGCATCCACATGGCATCCATAGCGATTCTCGCAAGATCGGGGTACCTGTGAGACATCGACTCCCAGAAACAGGCAAGATCAAGAGGGTTAGGGATTTCTGATGGGTTTAGGTTGGTGTACATTAGCCATTCCTGTAGAGCCTCTGTAGTCAAACCAGGTATGATGTGCTGGTAGTCATCTATGTTCAGCGAAATAGACCCGAGCTGTCTCGGATCAAAAATCCGAGCAGCCTTGTAGAAAGGCATAGCTGGATGTTGGTCGAGATGCTTGTTGATCTTGTCTGCTGCTGCCTTGAACACTTTGTTAAAGGTCTTAGAAAGCTTCCCTCTCTCTGCTGTAGGTTTTTCTTGCAGCAGCTTGTCAGTTTCACCAAATGACGTCCTCTCAGCAGCAAGGAATGCTCTGACATCTTGGAGAACATTGTAAACGGTGCAGGCAAGTGGTTTCGTTGTGGCCTCTAGGCTGGTGAGTACTGTAGTGAGGCGGGCACTGTGTTCAGTGATGAAACTCATGTAGAGTTTCAGTTCATTGTAGATGTCCTTGTTTTGTAGCAACTCTAGTATGGTTTCAACAGCCACACCTTTACTCTGCTCCTGTCTGAAGAAGCCTTCATAGACATGAAGGTGCTCTGAATGATACTTGACCGAGTTATACCATGAATTCCATCGTGTTGAAACAGGGACAGGGGGCAACTTGCACTGGTCAGCTGGCAGATATTCTCTGACAAATTTGAGGTACCTGTTCTTGCGTGCTGGCTTCTTGAAAAATGCCGACTTCACCATCTTGACGAAAGTGTCAACCCTGCTGAATTCTGGGTAATGCTGAAATGCTTCAGCACCAAGATTAATGATATGAGCTAGACATGGAACATGAATACTTCTTGGCAATAATGGCTGAAGAACTTCTCTGGCTGCCTTTTTACAATATGCAGCGCTATCTGTGACAACAGCTATGACGTCATCGAACTGGACCTCAACGTTTGTCAAAGCTTTCACGACCGCTTGGCTGAGAGTTGCATGGTTGCAAGCCTCCATTGTGCACACATCAATGAGGAAATATCTTCCACGAGCTCCAACAATTACGTTCAAAATGCTGCAATCCCGTATGTCTGTTGTCTCGTCTGCAATGACACACACCTTTGCACCTCTAAGAACCTTCTTCAAGGCTTCAAAGTGGATCTCAAACTGGCGGGGGACATAAAGACTGCGCATTGTGTCTGCTTTTGGAAGTGCACCACCCTGTTGGCAGTGTTTTGTAATGAAAGGTCTCATTTTCTCCATTTTGCTCAGTGGGATGTCAGCCATGGTGCAGCACTTTACAAAGTCCAATATGAATTGTTCTCGAAGACCTCTGGATTTCATAGCCGTTTCCAAAGTGGTCTGTTGCTTTTGTGGCCCCTTGGATGATCCAGCTAGTAAAGATTCTGACTTTAATCCTTTGTTTTTCACATGTTTTTTACTTTTCATGTGGTCCTTCACAGTGTCTATTCTCGAGTAATCTACACTGTGATTGCAATATTTACAGAACATAACACTCCCGTCAGCGTAGAAATCATTAGGAAACTGCCTAGCCCTTGTAGTGGCAGACACAACTGGAAGAGGCTTCATTTTCTTCGGCTTGGTGGCCATGTTGACAGTCCTGTTTGAGAATAAGAATAAAATTTTACAACTAACTTAAATTGTAAAAAAAAAAAAAAAAAAAAATGATAATGAACAAAATATTAAATTAAAACTAGACTGTCCTTGTCTCAGTTGTTTTTCTATTTTACAAAAAAATTATTAATTATTCTCTTCAGTCCGAGTAATAAAAAAAAAGCCTAAAAAAAAAGGTGTTAATCAATAATCATGTTAATAAGTTACAACAACTTGATATATAAGCTAATGAAATCTTTGCATCTGATTGACTAAAAACAATTAAAACTTTGGATGTTGTTAATATTGATACATGTATTGATCATGATATAGCCGCCACCTTTGACAAGTCACTGATAACCACTCGAAAACATACGGACGGGACTGAATAAACTTGATGAAAATACTAGTGAAAAATACGAAAAGTGATTAAATGTTTAGACTTACCAACTTCAAATTCGAACTTAGTTCAAGCAGACTAAAGTTACGACATATTCCTGACGGAACGATATACAATCTATACAGACTGAGCAGTCAATGATGCACAAAACTCTTTGACCGATCGTACCGACATCGACGAAAACATTACATTTCAGTCTTGGCTAGTCATGTCAGCGATCGATCGATTTTAGGCGCACACGCCAGCCCCTGTTTCGAACTGTACAACAGCGTGAGTACAATCTCGCCACACTTAGCGCCCGCTGCTGGCGTGCGTGCCTAGTATTACGTCTACGTAATACTAGGCGCACACGCCAGTCCCTTTACTAAAAATGTGCTGGCTGTGTACGGCAATCTCGCCTTACTTCCCTCTCGGCCGCATGAGTGTGCGCCTAGCTTGCATGATAGGGATTCGCTGCTTCTATTGTACCGTGTTTTGTGTCACTATCTCTATTGGTCTAGCGAAACAAAATGGCAGCGCCCTGTCTCCGAAGAATCTGACGAGTATTCGGAGTTATTAAACATGATTTTAGGCCCGATATTTTTTCACTGCATAACGAATCACAAGAATAGTGTAAGTTTTACGATTTTATTCTTGAAAAAATGAAAAGTTTTGAGGT
Organism: Heliocidaris tuberculata; assembly: GCA_025618425.1. NCBI lineage: Eukaryota > Metazoa > Echinodermata > Echinoidea > Camarodonta > Echinometridae > Heliocidaris > Heliocidaris tuberculata. The sequence continues at coordinate 31,972,527 of CM046842.1, read as the reverse complement.
AAAAGGGGTTTTCCGCGACTTTCCGTTCGAAATTGCATTTTCCGTTTCAAATGGTCATTTCCGTGAATTCCGTCCGTTTTCCGTGATCGCGGAAAATCAGTGTCCCTATACATGGTTCTAATAAGATGTAATGTCTTTGAAAACGACACACATGGTTAAGAATTGTGTTGAAAGGTTTTTAAAAATTGCCAATTTTGATTTAAAAAATGATTTTGAACATCTCAATGTGTTGCCAATTTAAGGATTTTAAAGCTTATTCTCCTTTTTTAAATTCCTGACATCTAACGCAATGTGGTCATGCAACAAAAATGCACACAGTGTGTGCAGAAATTTTTGCTCTTTCTACTCATGTATCTGGTATATTTTTTAGAGCTCTGAATCAAAAGTTATTAAGCCAAACCACAAAATGTGGTCAATTGTCTTAAAAGGGTTAACAAAATAAAAGTCCAGATCAATAATTGCTGGATCATGAAATCAAATGGACAAAATCATATGATTTCTCTCTAGTTCTTGGTTACCTACATGTACAGTTGATTGCTTTATGTTATTGTTGTTTTGTTATGTTTTCTGTGTTTGTTTTTTTTAACCAGGAACAAGGAATGTCCGACATGTAGGAAGAAGCTAGTCTCCAAGAGATCTCTAAGACCAGATCCCAACTTTGATGCCCTCATCTCCAAGATCTATCCCAGCAGGGATGAATATGAAGCACATCAGGTAACCGAGAGATGCAAAACGATTTTCATATTTCTATCGTGGTGATCCAAAACGTGCTCCAGATAGGGTTAGGGTTACAATTGCGACGGGTTTTAGGTTAGGTTAGGTTTATTGTTTGTTCCGGGATTGGAATTTGCATTTCAGTTTGTATAGGAGCAGTTGTCACAAGATCATGTGTCACACAAGAAAATGACACAACTTTCAATGTACATGTATGTGGATATAATTCATTATAAGCTAATTATTACTGTCTCAGAGCAATTTCTGAGGCTAGGTCCTAATAGTAAGGTTATTAGTATCTCCAAGATAATATAAATTTTACACATTTTCTTATGGGACTTAACATAAATTTTTGTTGTCTGTGAAAAGGAACTGAAATAGATAAATGCTCTTCATTTGGATGTTTCTTACTCATTTTAATATTTGTATTTTTCTTGTATACATGTACTACTTAAAGGGTACCAATCACCAAAAATAATTTTGCTCTGTATGTTAGAGGTTTCATGTCGTTATACTGTATATTCAAAATATGGGCTTCAAATATTAATTCTGTAAAGAGATATTGCAATTTCAAGTACACTCTCTATAAGCGTAAAAGCGACTCATGAGAAGACTACTCGACGCACCCGTACGCGCTCGCCAAGGTAAAGGCTCGTGGGAAACCGAACTCGGAGTTTGGTTCCGCGCAAGCATTTTCATGTTATCCTTTATTTCCTTCCTATTCATTAACTGTTGACCTATAGAATACCAGTCAAAGTTCTTTGAGGTTGATTTTATACTTTCTAGCATTTTTTTCAGGTGATTGGTACACTTTAAATGTGTCAATTTTATTGATGCTTCATTGCCATTGCCATGTGAATTGAAATGTTAGGGACCCATTTCTTCTCACCATCCCCCAAAACCGTAGCAGAGCAGCTGTAGCCGCATCCGAAGAATGGAACAATATCCCCTCTTTCATCAAATCAGCTAATTCCACAGACCAATTCAAGAAATTCTTGAAAACATATCTCATCAGGAAATAGTTAAACTCCTTCCATTTCTCTCAAACTTTATGCCTACAGTATGTTAATTTTATTCTAAGTTAGGCATGATTGATTTTGTAAATGCTGTGATAAACATGTACATGTACATGTAGTTGTATTATGGAGAGCATACTAAATGCTAGTTAATATTACTGCTATTATTGATTAAATTGGGCCCCTTTTCATAAAACTTGTTATCAATAACAAGTTGGAATAACTGATATAAGCTACTGAAATCCTTGCATTTGATTGGCCAAGAGCAATTTTTTATAGAACTTTGACAGTTGTTCTTGATGATAAACAGGGCCCTGTTAATCTTCATCTTGTTTGGTTCTTTACTTTAGGAGAGAGTCTTGGCTAAGCTGAATAAGAGACACAACACAGCTGCATTGAGTACCAGTATAGAGGAAGGCCTGAAGATACAGGCCCTGAACAGAGCACAACGAGTTCCACCCAAGGTAAGTAAACTAACAAGAGATACATGGGCCTGTCTACAGTAATGGGAAATTTTTGGTATGGCCTGATTAGTAACTGAACTGATGGAAGAATTGTGACTGTTGATTACTCTAAGCATTGCAATCCCATCTGGCACAGTCTTAAGAGATAGTTGACATAATTTGATAAAGAGAAAATGTTTGGCTGAAATTTTATAAAAAATTGAAACCCCATGTCCACCCCCTTCAAAGTGTCAAAATTGTTACACAGCAGACATAATAAAACAACAAAACTTCCAGAAGAAAACATCCCAATTTAGGTTCTTCCCCTCATGATCACAACATTAACTTAACATCTGGTAATGAGACTAGCCATAATGCTATCACATTTTGAAGCAAATTAACATATTATCTTCACTATTGAAAATGCGTCTTTCGTTCGTAACAACCTCTGTCCTCGAAATTACGAACGTTATCTATCAATTTTTACTTAAATTTTGTTTCAAGCATTAACTAATTATTATTCCTTAAGATTGGTATAATTTCACTTTCACAACATGAGATTTCTCTTTCGAGTGAAGGCATGTTGATTTCCAAAAAAAATGAGTGAAATAGTTGCAAGCATAACCTGTCTCCGATTAGTTTCGTTCGTAACATAAATTAAACTGATCCGGCTAGCAGCGTGCGGCAAACAAACTGATTCCCTATTCGTTGCCTGCTATTGTTGACGTCAGATGTGTTCAAAAACTAGGTCAGTTTACAACGCCCGCGCGTGCCGCGAATATTATGAAGCGAAATTGCTTGTCTGTCCTACATGTTACGAACGGGTAATGTGTTACGAGCGTGAGAGTTTGTGCGGCCGGATTATCGCTGCATGCACATGATCTCAACTTAGCTGTCCAGAAGACGATAAGGGTTGGTAAAAGCTACATTTTGCGACCGATTTGATAAATTTCAGAAAACGAGTATTGTTTTATTTCTTGTATAAGGTCTTAGTGGACAGAAACAGTGATTTGGCCTGCATTTTCGCTCGCAACAAAGACGTACAATGCCAGTCTGTCTTCATTACGATCGTGAATGAAATAAAATGGGCGAAGTAGTCGTCGTTTTCGATGTCGATTCAGAAAAGTTATTCCTTGAATTTTAGTTTTGACAATGCCTAACTGGAACGAACAATGATAATTGTTGCTAAGACGTAAAGCAGGACGGGTTATACCTTGTTTTGACCCGTATTTCTTGCCACTCTCTTTGTCCGAACATCCGATACGGTCCCACACGTACAAATTCGTGTAGCCTACACAAAATTTTACAGGTGGGACTGTATCGATGTTTCGATGTTTGGACAAAGAAAGTGGCAATAAATACGGGTCAAAACAAGATATAAACTGTCCTGAGCCCTTGTTTCAGGAAACTTATCAATAAGTTGCAATAACTGTTATAAGCTACTGAAATCCTCGCATCTGATTGGCTGAGAGCATATTTGCCAGTTTGTTACTGATTAAAGTTTTATGAAATAGGGCCCTGCCTTTATGTCTTTCGTAGTAACCTTTCTGGCAAGACTTCCTTTTGCGACAGCCACCCAAAATGGGTTTAGGGTTGGGGTTGTAGCCAGTGACGGATTTAGGGGGGGGGGCACATCTGGCCCGTGCCCCCCTCCCCCCCCCTTTGAAAGAAAAGTGTACATTTTGCCCCCTCTTTTTTTCAATTGTGCCCCCCCCCCTTTGGAAGTGATAACCCTTTTTTTTTTTTTTACTTGTCAGAGAATTTTGAACGACAGAGAGAGCCCAAAATGATTGTTAACCTTTTTTTTTTTTTTGCTTGTAAGAGAATTTTGGAGGAAAACTGGACCCCAAAAATTTGATAACTTTTTTTTTTTTTTTTTTTTTTTTGCTTGTCAGAAAATTCTAGATTTGTGTGCCCCCCCCCCCCCCTTTTACAAAATCCTGGATTCACCCCTGGTTGTGGCTGTCGCAAAAGGAAGTCTTTCCACATTTCTCATAATTCGTTCCAGTTTACACATTGTGAAAACTAAAATTCACTGAAGGGAAGTGAGACTGAGATCGTTCAGTATCGGTGGTTTCCTTCCATTTGGGGGGGGGGGGGGGGAAGCAGCTATCAATTTTACATCACTTTCTGTTTAGAAATGGTCAAACACCTAACATTATAAATATTAGTCTAATTAAGAGTTTGATTTCTTCTCCAAATGTTATCAAGTTTCATCACTTATTTAACGCTAATTCGGTTAAGGGAAAGAGTTCCATATGTACCTTTCCCCCCCCCCCCCCCCCAATAAAAAAAAAATGACTTTCAAAAAACCGCTCTATTTTCACTTTTTCTTCCTGTCTTTTTTTTTTTTTTTTTTGACTTACCCTGACTTGAACCTGCATCACTCACCCCTCAAGACGGACGCTCTATCCAGAGCTGCCAACCTGTACAATTTTATTATATTTTGTACAATTTTTTTTCCATAAGAATACGACGGTACAATTTATACTGATAAAATACAATTTAAAAAAAAAAATCTTCGAAAAGGCCTATGCTGGGCCATATCCAGTGAGAGGGGGCATCCCAACCCCCAACTATACACCCGCCACTTCTTTTTTTTAATTCCTTGATCTGCCACTGATTGACTGTAACTGTCATAAATTTTATATGACAAATCTACAATTTCTTAAAATATAAAAATCTAGTACGTAAATGGTAAATGTAGGGTGAAAATATTTTTTTTCTATTTCACTGTACATTTAAGAATATACTCACTTTATTTTGTAATTTATTAGCCAAATAATTCTAATAATCCTGGATATTAAATTGCCATACTATTATGCACTGAAGCCATTTATGTTCAGAAAATTTCAGGGTATTTTGGTTTCCGGTCCAGTGGTCCACTACCAAAACTTTCACATTGATTTTTTGTTGTTTTTTTTTTTGAAATTGTAAATCACATAGGATTAAATGTATGAAAATTAACACCTTTGTTTGATTATAAGATTAGGGGGGAAAGTATTGCATTCCAGACTTCTCAAGAAATAGTCATGCATGTGATGGGATAATCACAAAGTGAGTCTGCATGAACTAACAATGCAGTGTGTTGTGATACTATTGGTTCTTGGCCAGTCTGGAATGCGATAACATTTCCTGGAAAAAAAATAAAGACAACTCAGACATGAACACAATATTTTATGATGTGATATTTATTTCCTTTTTCATTTTCAGCATCATGGCACTTCAGATTCGATTGCGGTGTTTCAGTCGAGGCACAGAGGAACAGAAACATACCCTTATATAATTATTTCCCAGATTTCAGTCGTTTGTTGGGTGATAAAAATTAGCCCATCCATTTGATGACACAAATTTCAGTTTGTTTATCCTGTAGTTACATCCATGATAGTAACATTGAACTTGAAGAATTAAGGAAGAATTGTTTGAAAATTATTCCTACAGTGAAGCACTATGGCTCATTAAACTTCTATGACGATAGCTGCAAGCTGTTTTCTTGTAATATGCATTTTGATGGGCATATCGATTAAATCATTGTTTTATGAAAATACTGGCCATCTCCTTTAGAGCCGAGTTATGTAATACAGTTTGTATTTTGCTGTTCTACAGGTCATGCAAAACCAAAGGACGGTTTTGTTTAGAGGCAGTTAATGGGAAAAAAAGTGACTTTCCCTTTTAAAATTAAGTTGAAAAGTTTTAACTACAGTTTGTTTATCCTATAGTTGCGTCCAAGATAGTAACAATGAACTTGAAGAATTAAGCAAGAATTTGTTTGAAAATTACTTTTAGCACTATGGCTCATTAACCTTCCATGACGATAGCTGCAGGCTGTTTTCTTGTAACAGTAGTTTATACCAGGTCCAAAGCATTGTCATCATGGGCATATCAATAATTACAGCATGTTTCTGTGTAGGGTCATGTAATACAATTTTATTTTGCTCTTCTATATAGGCCATGCAAAGCCAACTGATGGTTTTGTTTAGACAGATAATGAAAAAAGTGACTTTCCCTTTTAAAATGAGTTGAAAATGTTCATTGCAGCTAGTGTTGTGTGCATTAAATAGATGTACATTACATGTATCTTAAGCAACTTTTGTACCACTTTCTGCTATTGCTGTACATACGTTCTGACCATTCTTAACATCGTTCTCCTGAGATTCCTTTGAAAGTTGTTAACAGTTCGATGAGTACAACCGAGTTTTGAAGGTTGTAAAATGATCTATACCTACCTATTCTTATTCAGAGGGGGGGGGGGGGGGGATCTTTGAAATGCATGACTCATTCCTGCATTTTGTGTACTAAGCTATTTAACAACAGCTACAGAATAATTCCACACTCGACTCCATGTGAAACTCTACTTTCTTCAAATGAAAGTTATACACACAAGTCCGTCTCTTCCAACGGTACTAAATGGAAAACAGTGATGGGTATGAGAATTTATTGTTCATGAATCTTACTATTTTTGCATTATTTTACAAGTATTTCCAACAAATGAGGGCAAAGTGTAGGTGTTATCCCCTTGTCAGAGACATCAGTGGAAAATGTCTGTCTCTGGCAAGTTGGAGTCGCAAGAGTTCTTTTCAAAATTGTTACCAAAGTTACTCAAGTGTACAAACCATTATAGGTAATGGTTAAGATTAGAATGAATTCTTTATGAATCTGAATATTTTTGCATTATTTCATAATCATTGTACACTTGAGTAACTTTGGTAACACCTACAATTTGCCATTATTTCCAACAAATAATGGCAAATTGTAGGTGTTACCAAAGTTACTCAAGTGTACAATGGTATTATAGATAATGGTTAAGATTAGAATGAATTCTTTATGAATCTGAATATTTTTGCATTATTTTACAGTATTTCCAACAAATAATGGCAAATTGCACGTGTTACCCTTGTCAGATGTCAGATGTGATAAATGTCTGTCCCTGTTACCAACGTTACGTTATGTTCAATATTGTGGGTGATACCTTTATGTAGATTAACATCAACTGAAGTGCACTGATTAATGGAAAACAATGATGTAACATATTTCTTGTGGATACAACAGTTGTAATGGTGACTTTCTTTAAGGGTATTCAGTGAACATCTGGTTCTGGGAAGAAAAATAAAAATTGGGACTGAAGACATCACTACTATTTGTGACTCAACTGGTTAATTTCAGGCCAAAGAAAAGGTGAACACATTGTATTTTCAATTCATTCCAATTTAATTACAATTGAACAATACACTGACAAAAATCAAACCCACAAAGTTGTTAGTTGTGTCTCTTTTTCTTTATTTTTGGTGCTGTCTGTCTGTCTCTGTTCGCCGCGTTACTTAGTCGGAAGGATGATGTTTGAATGCCGTCAGAAGAAACTGTGCAGTAAAAGTTATCTTTTTCTCAGCTGTTTTGATAATAATGTCATCAAAGGTATTACATATGTCAATATGAGGATCAGCCCATCAACTTTATTTTTTGTCCTGTTTGTAACATATATATACCCTCTTACTGTAGACAGGCCCACATGTGTATACATTGAGTACTGCTGCAGAGGAGGGTCTAAACATACAGGCCCTAAACAGAGCACAAACACCTAAAGCATTGTACAAATATGAAGCGGTAAACTGCCTTTAAAAAAACTTGGGTTTTTTAAACGAACTGCGCTTTTAATTTCTTCTCATATCTTCTACATATAACACACAGGTAAGTGAGTATGTGTATGACCTTTATTGCGTCTTGCATCCTTTCTATCCATTCATTTAATACACAAAAAACCGTGGCGGTTTTCGGAGGCGGTTTATCCCAGTATACATGTATGTGAATGAGGTGTGTGAGCAATAGTATCTCTTTCTCCCACTTTCTCCCCCAAACGCTATTCCTCACCCTTTCCCCACCTCTTTCTCTTTCTCTCCCCCCCTCTCTCTCTCTCTCTGTCTTTCTTTCACACCACTCCCTCTCTCTCTCTCTTTCTCTCCCCTCTCTCTCTCTGTCTCTTTCTTTCACACCACTCCCCCCCCCTCTCTCTCTCTCCCTCTCTTTCAAACTCCCCCTCTCTGTCATTGTCTCTTTCATTCTCTCATCCCCCTCTCTTCAAACTCTCTCCCCCCTCTCTTTCTCTCTCTCTCTCTCTCTCACACACACACTCGCACACGTACCCTTTCTCTCTTACTCTCCTTTTCTCTCTCTCTCTCTCTCTCTCCGTTCACCAGAAGAAACCAGATTTCAATCTTGGCGAGTTCCCCACAGACGACCCAGAACACTGTGGCGACCTGAACGGTGACCCGCTCGCACCACCCCTACCACCGGGCCAGGAGGGCGTGGAGCTGGCCCCTCCTTCTGCCCCCCTCACACCCCCCTTAGAATCCCCTCCGGAGGAAAGACGCCTGGTGCGGTCTCAATCTGAAGAGCTCTCCTCAAGTCAAGGTTGCCAGTCTTTCCAGGACCAAGATTCACTCCAGGTGGGATTTATCACACACACACACACAAATAAAAAAAACATGTTTATTCCACAATTTCAACTTTTTATCCCAAGTACCATACCTGAAATATTGCACAGTTTTTACCACTCCTTGTCATCAATAACACTTGCAACAGATCTATGACAGATTTGAACTCAGCCTATCAAATGCTACATGGTTTCATTAGCTTATAAGAGTTAATGTGACTTCTTATTGATAATAAGTTTTATGAAAACAGGGCCCTGAACATCAGAGAAACTATTACATTAAACAACAGAATTACTGGTAAACCAGAAACTTTCGAGCGCATTAAATGTTTGCGAACTTTGCGAGTGCTTCAGTTCGCGAATATTTCATGCCAAGAAATCATTCCATTGTAACTAACATGACACTAAATTTTTGCAAATCGCAAAAGTTTGTTGCTTTAAAAATGGCTGCCGTTTACAATTCACGAAAGCTTCATGTCGCAAACATTTCTGGTTTTACAATACATTCTTCCTGAAAACAGATTACCAGTAAAATGATATCGTCTTATTTACTCATGGTATCCTCAGTTGTAAAAAAAACACTACTCTTCCTGAGGGCCCTTCAGCGATTATTACCTCATCATTGCCGGGTTACCATTTAGTACATTTGGTCAAATGTGGGTAAAACACCTTGTCCAAAGATTTTTAATACCCATTCAGGACAGGAATTATTTAAGGCTAAATTAATCACATTTTGTTCTTCAGATTGGCAACAATAATATTTCTCTTTTAGGGCTACATGGTTCAAATAAGGTGTAATGTCTTTGAAAACAATATAAATGGTTAGCAATTATGTAGAAAAGTTGAAAAAATTGCCAATTTTGATAAAAAGAACAATTGTTTTTGAGCCTCTCATTTTGTTGCCAATTTAAGGATTTTAACGCTTATTCTTCTTTTAAAAATTCCTGGCATTAAATGCAATATGGTCATGTAACAGAAATGGACATAGTGTGTGCAATTTAAAACAAAATCTTTCTACTGATGCATATGGTATATTTTTCAGATCTCTGAATCAAAAGTTATTGAGCCAAGCCACAAAATGTGGTCAGTTATCTCGAAAGGGTTAATAAACAAGCAAAAATTGAACCCAGGACCTCTAGTTTGACAGCCAAGAGCCTTAACCAATATCTCATTTGATGTAAATGTGACAGAATTTTATCTAAATGAGAAACTGCCATGTTCACGAGGAGGCGCAATGACTCAGTGGTAGAGCAGTGGTCTCGTAAGTGGATGACCCGGGTTGGAAACCAAGTGGATGCGGTAGTGCCCTTTGGTAAGGCATTAATCCTCATTACCAAGTCCCTTGGAGAGGACTTAAAGTTGTCGGTCCCCTGGTTGCTTACTTACAAGCATACACATGCTTTCTTAGCAGTCAGGTAAAATTAAACCATCAAACCATCAAACCTAACCATCATTGATTTATTGCTTCCACAGGCGATGAAACGCCCGAGAACGTCGGATGAGTCTAGCAGCTGTGGGGACGCTGAGGGAGAGGTCGAGGGCAGCTTGGACATGCCTGACCCGTCTAACGTAAGTCACCATGAACATACATATCCCATCTTACAGATAAATCAAAATGTGAATATGCTTGACCCATCTGATGTAAGTCAATAGGAATATGTTTTAGATATTGGTCTAGTTGGAGAATGAATATTGGTCTGCTCACAGAGCTCCCATGGGTCAAGGTTCATGAGACTGTTGTGGCTCATGAAATCTCCATTAGAAGAAATATTCCTTATATTAACCTCAATGTCATCCATATTTATATAATATTGACTGGCTTTGAGGGGGATACAACATATATTCCCTGAACTAGATTCATATTATACATGGATCTAGTGAGGGCAATATATATCGTATCTCCCGAAAGTAGGAGCCAGTCAATATTGTTATTATTATCCACATCAGACATCTAGAGCAAACAAGTCGTAACATTATCATAAAATGGATCCCAAAATCATCATCTAATCCTTTTTTATTAAAACTTGAAAATCCGATCTTCCACTGCACTGATCTGGGGAGCGTTTCATCAAGCGTTTTGTCAGTGATTTTTACTGACAAATTTGCTCTCAGCCAATCAGATGCGAGGATTTCAGTAGCTTATAACAGTTGTCGGTAAAAATCACTGACAAAACGCTTGATGAAACGCTCCCCTGAGCCAGCAACTGTGCACAACACACCACCAGGCAATACAAGCCTATACTGCCAAGTTTTATTACACTTAAAATCCATATGCTTTTGTGAAAGAGGGTGATATAAGAAATATTACCGTCTTTGCACGGTTTTCACCAAAGACGAGGGGAATACCATTTGGTAAAACCACAGCTCAGATGTCTGATACGGATACTAATATGTGATCTTACCTTCTGACAACCTTTCAGGAGATAGAGTTGGTATTCAAGCCCCACCCAGACGAGATCATGCACAGCAGGCCCTACATGGTCCGCTATCTCAAGACATCGGCTCTCGCTTCTATCGACCACCTAGCCAAGTATCTATCCATGAGGATTGCTCTAGATCTTAGAGGTGAGCTCACATTTGCTGTTTCAATTCTTCTATCTCGCTTGCTACCTTTGATGTTAGTCTGTTGGGCTGGGAAGATTCAGCTTCTGGGCCTGGTTTCATGAAACTTGTTATCAGTAACAAGTTACGATAGTTGTTATAAGCTACTGAAATCCGTGAATCTGATTGGCTGATAGGAAATTTGTTATAGAAATGGGACAATTGTTATTGATAACAAGTTTTATGAAACAGGGCCGTGGTATAGTATGGCCGAAAAGAGATCAGAGGATATTCTGTTAAGCTTGGGAGAAAACTTTGAGGATTTTCCCTCTGAGGGGGGAGGCTTCTTTGGAGTTTAATTGTTGGCATTATGTAACACCTGTAAGTTATTATGCCAAACCACAGGGTTGTTTTATTGCGCTCGTTTTCAGGGGAATCAGCCGATGTTGTGAATTTTCCCCCTTGGAAACTCACTGGGATAAGTTGTTGAGTTTCTTTTTTCTGGTTTTCGTACCAAAGATGCTAGCTCATAGGACAGTCATGGCTCATACAGTGAGAAAAGGGATTATTAATTTGTTCTTTTTTTTTTCTTGCTTTGCTACCCCATAGATGCTAGTTCATTGGACAGCCAGAGTTCATCCAATCAGAATGAAGGAGGTTGTGGAGAGTTCACTATCTTCATCACTACGTCACCAGGCCATTTCCAGGTGAGGCATTGCACATATTCTTAACTGAGAGAGTAATGACACTCTGTGTCCCTCTTACCACCCCACCCCCTTCTTCCCCCCCCCCCCCCCAAAAGAGAGAGAATATAGTCCATACTTCACTGACTCGATTATCATGGAAATTCATAGACTCATTCATTATAGAATGCTCTATTTAGGTGCCAATATTCATATGGCTATTACACCAAAATAGTTATAGATGAAATGGTTACTGGTTATTGGACGAAACGTTGATTGGACGATATGTTGATTAGACCATATGTATATTGGACAAACTGATACTAGATCGGATGATGTTAGACCATATGATGATTGCACCAAATGGCAATAAACCTTTTTTATCACTCCGTTGCTGAGATTCAGGATTGCAATCAGCGCCTCTCACTATTTTAAAAATCCATAAAATAAAATGGCCTTTTTAGGAATAAATAGAAAATTAAGTATACATTGTATTTGTATGGTGATCATTTTCTTGATTTCTTATCAGTGGCCATAAACCATAACACATGTAATTCTAAACAGCTGCAATGATTTTTTTTTTTTTTTTTTTTTTACGAAAGTGGATTAATTTAAGAGGTGAAATGTAATTTGAAATACAGAGCCTTCTTTTGATTTTAATTCTTGTCCTATATCTTTTGATAACTCCTCCTAAAAATCTTTAATCAATAGATTTCAAGTATATAGTTGCATGGATTCAACATGTGAGTAGAATCGCTCTGTATGTCTTTATTTCTGTCATCCCTGAGCTGACACTGCAACAATGTTTTCTTGTATTTTTCTTGATTTCTTATAGCAATTGAATGGTAACCAAACCCTCGAGCAAGTCAACGAGAGACACTGGAAAGTGAACAGACCATTGGAGATGTACTTCCTCTCTAAGAAGTGAGATGGGGTACCAGTCTTTGTTTATGACAGTTTAATATTGACTGGTTAGCAAACCCTTGAGCAAGTCAATGAGAGACACTGGAAAGTGAACAGACCATTGGAGATGTACATGTACTTCCTCTCTGAGAAGTGAGATGGGGTACCAGTCTTTGTTTATGACAGTTTAATATTGACTGGTTACCAAACCCTTGAGCAAGTCAATGAGAGACACTTGAAAGTGAATAAACCATTGGAGCTGCACTCCTCTTGGAAGTGAGATGGGATACCAATCTTTGTTTATGACATTTATGCACTGGCTACCAAACCCTTTAGCAATTTAGTGAGAGTGACACTGGAAAGTGGATAAACCATTGGAGATGTACATGTTTATAAAAAGAGAGATGGGATTACACTCTGTGCTAGTAATGGATTTTGACTCGTTCTTGAACCTTTTGTGATGAATTAGAGACACTTGAAAGAGAAAAGACCAGTGGAGATGGACTTTCTTTCAAAGAAATGATATTGGATCACGACTTTCACCGCTGATGGATGTACATGTATCTACATACGCACATGTAAGACTAGGTGCCAAACCTTAATTTGTAAGTCATGGAAGAACATTGAAATTTAGGAAATGATGCTATTGATCAACATTGAAGAGTAGGCATGCCACAAACTGAAATGGATGTAAAGCGGTTCGAATCAGATGTCAGACTGGTTCCCAAACACTTCTCCAACAGCCTTGGGAGTACATTGAAGAGTAGATACCATGTACAGAATTTGATGAAATTTGATACCACCATGATTGTCCACTTACAAAAATTCAAGCACATATAATCACAACCAGGAAGGAGTATTAGCTGATGTGTGCAGAGTACCTTGCAGTCAGAGTCCATTGCTCACTTGAGGGCCCTGGAAGCTCTGTGTTTCTTAGAAGCTCTATGGTGCAGTCTCAGCCATATTTTGAAGCTTTTTCCAACAAATTTTTATGACTTAAGTTTGTAAAAGATTTGGGTTAAAAATGAATTATTTATGAAATTGTAACCTTTCGCTGATCTTCAAACCGGTCGTTTCAAAATCGAAAAACCTGTGGCTGTTAACATGTTAAAACCCCTCGTGGACCACTCTGATTAATGATACCACTCTGATGTTATACTGGTTCCCAAACCCTGCTGTATCAGTCTTGCTAGTACATTGAGTTAATATGCTACGGACTGTTACGGATGTGATTTGATACTAGGCCTGAGTCATAACGGTTTTTTTTTTGACCGGTGCCCGCCGGTGATTTTTCAGCGGAGACCGGCGGACCGATGAAATTTCATGAAAAAATATGCGGTGCAAAAAAGCTGCAAATAACGCGCCGCCCGCATCGGGAAAGTAGCATGTTTTTGATTGTTGAAGAGGGAAAACATGAGAGATCTTAAAAGAACATAATATTTATATTACAAGTAGGCTTGAGTCATAACGGTTTTTGTTTTTTTGACCAGCGTCTGCCGGTGATTTTTCGGCGAGACCGGCAGACCGTTGAAATAAAGAAATACCGGTACATAAAGAAATTCAGTGTTAATGAAAGACTTTGAAAATCAACCAGTTTAAGAACTAAATTCCCTTATCTATATTAGAACTTTCTCATGATATTAAATTTCAAACCATTAATCAACCAAGTGGGACTATGGAAATAAGATTACCGAGCAGGATTTCTCAATTTTCTTGCTTGAATTTATCGGCCCGTAACATTATGATATTGTTGCATTCTGTATACGTGTATGGGCGCTGCCATCTTTTATCTGTTTGTTTGCAACTCGTAATTACTCCACTAGAGTTAGCCTGGAGTTAGCGCCATCTCGGGGCAAGGTGCGCAGAATCGTACCAGCAGCGCTCACACAGAATTCAACAATAATATACGGGCCGATAAATTCAAGCAAGAAAATTGAGAAATCTTGCTCGGTGATCTTATTTCCATAGCCCAATTGGTTGATTAAAGGATTGAAATTTGATATCATGTGAAAGTTTCAATATAAATAAGGAAATTTAGTTCTTAAAACTGGTTAATTTTCAAAGTCTTTGACACTGTGAATTTCTTATGTATTTCTTTATTTCATCGGTCCGCCGGTATGCATGAAATTGCACCGGTGACCGGCTGCATCGGTCGGGCGCCGGTGGAACGACCGACTCGACTCAGGCCTACCACTCTGATGTTAGACTGGTTCCCAAATCCTGCTGTATCAGCCTTGCTACTACATTGAGCTAATATGCTACAGACTGATGCTGATGTGATTTGATACCACTCTGATGTTAGACTGGTTCCCAAACCCTGCTGTATCAGCCTTGCTAGTACATTGAGCTAATATGCTACGGACTGGTACTGATGTGATTTGATACCTCTCTGATGTTAGACTGGTTCCCAAACCCTATCTTATCAGCCTACAGACACCATGGACCGAATCCAATGTAATTCAGTGCAAATTTCATTTGATTCTGTGATGATTTCTTTTCTGCCTTTGCCAGAGCTTGAGATAACCTTTTAAGAATTTGATGAAGGATACCACTGGACTGTGTATGTATTTCAGTACATGTATAATACTTTTTTTTTTCTTCTTTTTTGAAGCACCATATTTAGTGCACTGTAGCTCTCAGAAGCCAAACCAGCCTTAGAGTCGCCAGACTGGAGGTTTGGAGCTGAGCCAGGCACAAACCAGATTAAAACACAAATCATGTTCACTGACCTCTCAAGGTATTGCCAATTTAAGGAATTTAAAGCTTATTCTCTCTTTTAAAATTCCTGGCATCAAACACAATATGGTCATGCAACAAAAAGGGACATAGTTTATGCAGAAATTTTTGCTCTTTCTACTCATGCATCTGGTATAATTTTTAGAGCTCTGAATCAAAAGTTATTGAGCCGAACCACAAAATGTTGTCAATTGTCTCGAAAGGGTTAACAAGTCACTGAACCAGTCTAGAAACCGGTAAGGGGTTTTAGAAGTTAGCGAGCCAGACCAGAACAAGATTTTGGATTGTGAACTACAGCACTATTCCTACTTCATTAAAACTAAGATGGGAAATGTAGTCTTCATACACCAAGAAGCATGAGTTTTGTGTAATTATAATCATTTATATCTCTTTGAAGTCAGGGAATTCGTACAAGAAATATTGGAGAAAATCAAATGTACTTGGGACGCATTTACATGTAGTTACTTTGTCACTTGCTATCACATGTTCCAAATATGTCTAATGTCTATTGTTTTCATAACCTTGTCACAACTTTGAACTCTGGCGACAGTGTTAACGAAGTATATATGTCTGGCTCTGCACTGAAAGAATGGATGTCTATAATAAAAGCTGTTAACTTAAAGGTTGAGGTAAAGAAACTAAATTTAATCATGGTCCTGCAATTGCACCATGAAAGAAACCTGTCTAGGATTTACTGGGACTGGTTGATTTTGTAGTACATGTAAGAAGCATTATGTATTGTTAGCTTTTGGAATCATCAAAGTGATAGGGAAGTAAGTGGATCTTACTAAAAATGACAAATAGTAAAAGCACAGCACATAAATATGGATGGATGGGACTACACGCATGTGTGGCATCCCAAAATTTGGTCCGCAGTATTAACTGTTTCTAGTAATATAGTAACTGTAAAAACCAGAAACATTTGCGACATAAAACTTTCGCAAATTGTTAATGACAGCCAATTTTGCTGCAGGAAACTTTAACGAATTGCAATCATTATCATTTTATGCTGTTTCAATTGTGATTTGATTATTTCGCGTCATGAAACTTTCGCGAATCTCGACGACTTACGAAATTCGCGAAAGCTTCTGGTTTTACAGTACCTGGCTTGATCAGTGTTTGTTACGCTGTGATCACCATGGGCCCTGTTTCATGAAACTTGCTTTCACTGACAATTTACAATAACTGTTATAAGCTACTGAAATCCTTGCTTCTGATTGGCTGAGAGCAAATTTGTCAGTAAAAATCACTGACAAGACACTTGATGAAATGCCCCCCCCCCCCCCTCCTCAGGATATGAAGTAAAGTAACCCTGGCCTTCAGAGAGGGAACTCTGTAATTCCTTTCCCTGGGGTATTTCATCAAGTGTCTTGTCGGTAATTTTCACTGACAAATTTGCTCTCAGCCAATCAGATGCAAGGATTTCAGTAGCTTATAACAGTTATTGCAACTTGTCATTGATGACAAGTTTTATGAAACGGGGCCCCCAGATGTCTGATTCTTTTCAGAAAGCAAAATTGTTACCCCCACGTCAGACTTCTAAGAAAACATCTCAGCAGTAGGTCTAACAATAATCAACCTTGCAGCACTTGTAATGGACTTCCACAGAGATGGTACTACTACGAAGCTCTAATTGCATTTTTCCTTTCTTGGCCAAAACAGCCCGTTAAGGCTGCCATTTGTACAAATATAACTATATGGTTATTGTTGGAGGGGGAATTATTTGTGAAAGATAATTTGTATTATTAACTGTCCTGCATAGATATGTATTTGTACATCTCTCAGCTTAACGCTGTCTATGTGTATTGTAACATATACATGTACACTGTATGTCTTCTATCAAGTTCTCTGTTCTGAAATGATTCAGTTTCAGATGAATTCATCGAATAAATCGCAATTGTGTGCCTAGCAAAAAGGCATAACATCATGGCCTCCAGTGCACATTTTCTATCATGTCACTGTTTCGGACATGATTCAATGTCATATACATGTAAATCCAAAGGCCTCTATTCTCGAAAAGGTCTTAGGGCCCCCAGGCTTAGGCCAAGCCAAATTGATTCCTAGTTTTTCGTCCAGATTTTTCTGAAAATGGGGAGGGGGTTCCATGATGTTTAATATTTGATATGTTTCTGGTACATTTATAAAAATGTTATGTCTATTTCAGCATATTTTTTGCAATTTAATTTCATTGTATATGCACTTCAGGGACTCAAAACAAGGGGAAACAGCAATATACTGATCATTTTTATTGCTTCATTTTCTAGATGTCCTGATATTCTTTTTCTATTTCATTTCATATACATGTACAAAAATATGAAGGAAAAAAACATTGAGGCACCTGTAAAAAGGAAGGAGGGATGAGAAACTAGAAATTAATTTTATTAGACCTTGCTTAGTCCACCGATTTATGACAGGCCTAGTCAGGGGATGATCCAGGATTTTGTATAGGGGGGGGGGGGGGGGGTGCACACAAATGCAGGTTTGTCAACTTTTGGAAAGGGGGGGGGGGGGATGGTGATAAAAAAAAATTGCCAGCCCTCCAAAATTCGCTTAGGGGGGTGGGGTGTTATGGGGCTCCAATTCCCTCCATAATTCTCTGACAAGCAAAGAAAAAAGTTTTTCGTTCTGAAAGGGGGGCACAATAAAAAAAAAGGGGGGTCACAATGCATACTTTTCTTCCAAGGGGGGGGGGGGGCACGGGCCGGATATGCCCCCCCCCCCTAAATTCGCCACTGGGCCAAGTGTTAATCCTTTAGTTGCGTATAAGTTACTGTAATTTTTTAGCGAAGTAAACAAAGAAAAATAATTTTGTCATGAAATGAAAATGAGAAAGTATATTTTCTTTACTAGGAGTTAAAAAAAAATTGGAATGTTTACGGGATAACTAAGTTAACATTTGGCGATTAATATATTGGTGGATTAAATCTATGCACTTATGCAGGACTTGAAGTGTACCATCCACCTGAAAAGATAATTTGTTTATCGCTGAAATTATATAGGTCAACAGTTTAAGAGTATTAAAGAAATAAAGGATAACATTAAGGTGTTGCACGGAACCGAACATCAGAGTTGGGTTCCGCGCGAGCCCTTATCTTGGCGAGCGCGTACGGGTGCGTTGAGTAGTCTACTCATGAGTCGCTTTTATGCTTATAGAGAGTATAATTAAACTTGTAATATCTCTTTATAGAAGTGATATTAGAAGCCCTTATTTTGAATATAGTAGAATGACACGGAACCTCTAACATACGGAGTAAAATACTTTTTGGTGATTGGTACCCTTTAAACCTGGCCTACCGGTAAGTTAGACCACTTCATACAATGTCATATACTTATATGGAGAGATGCTTGAGAGGGAGAGAGAGAGAAGGGGGGGGGGGGGTACAGGGAAATAGAGGCGAGAGATAGGTATTGAATGAGAAAGAGGAAGACAAGACAAAAGATAGAAAGAGGCGGGGAAAAAAATGAGAACAAGAAAGATAGTTGCCGGCAGAAAACAGAGAATAATGACAATATTTTGTTTGTTTGTGTTTAATTAAAACATTCACAATTTTAAGTAACATGAAACACAAATCATGACAACAAACTTGCAATAACTTGATTTGTGTAAAGGCAGAAAAATAAGAGAAACATGATGATGAAAGTTTGAATGAAATCGGATGGTGACATATTCACAGTCAACCCTCCCGTTTGTTGTACACTAAAATGTTAATTTGTCGGTTTTTCTTAGGCTCCCTTCCCCTCGGGGTTTTACTCGAAATATATTGGTGAAAGCGTATTGTTTTAAGTCCTCTAAAAAAAAAAATCCTACTGGGTGATGCATTTTAAATAAATGACTTTTTAGTTATTTTGTGTATTGGCCGGAGCAAATGGGAGAGTTTGCAGCCGCTAGTAGATCACATCACAGTGACATTACCGTTTCAGCCATTATTGCTTGCCTGATTTCTTTAAAATTTCACCAATTGCTCCTCTGATTTTCTGCTTACTTTCAAAACAAATTACCATTAAGGTTGGTTTCCCTTTAAAGGACGGTGATGGATGATGATCACGACATTATTTGTAAAACATACTAAGTAAATGTTCCTTTCACATGTATGCGGGGGGGTTTTTCACTGAAAGAAAAATTCATAAAAAATAAGAAGGAGAAAGAAAGAAAATGAAAATGAAAAATGAAATATGAGAGAGAGAGAGAAAAGATAGACACCACGCACATCCCAACACAATACCTCACCCTTTCCAGCCCCCCCCCCCCCCCCTTCCCTTGTTTCCAGGCACAAACCCTGGTCAGTCGTAAAAGAGTGTCTGCACTGTGAGACTACTATAGGCCCTGTACAATAGCTGCTCCTGATATTGACACGACCAGTAGGTAGCTGGGTTAGGCTTCTCTCAAGACACAATGATTTTCTGATAAAGTAAATTAGGGTCTGCGCTTGCAGACTACTCCTTCCCCCACCCAAATCCCTGAGCGCCCCTATTGGGGCACCTCTCGGGCTGTTATGCCCAACCCCTCCCCCCCCCCCCATCTCATTTTTTTGTCCCTGGATCCAGTCAGTCAGTCAGTATAGGTCTACTCATTTATTAAGGTGACGCCCCTCCCCCACCGTTTTTTTTTAATGCCAAGTGGGGGGGGGGGGGGGCGGGGAACACAAACTGCATATAAACCGGGTGGATCAAAGGCAGGGCGGGTAAAAAAAAGGCATGCAGTAGGCGCAGGCTGCCAATCAAAATTAAGAGTAAGAATCCATTAGCGCCCCTGCCCCACCCCGGGGCTGAATCAAGTCCTTGATACGATATTATTAAGAGGCCCACACTCAGCGGTGTCGCTAGAGGGGTGAGGGAGTCACCCCCCCCCCCCCCTCCCCATCCTCAAAATTGCTGTCTGAAAATACGCCACCTCTGTCCGACAGAGGTGTCGGCAAAAAAAAGAAAAAAAAAAGAAAAGGAGGGGGAAGGGAGAGGAAAGAGGAAATTCTCCGTAACCAACAATTTCTAGATGTCTTCAAAAAGCTTCTCAAAACTCCGTTAATAACAATGTAAAGCGCATTTGAACATAATATGGAAAGTGCGCTATATAAATACATTATTGTTATCATTATTAAAGGGAAAGGAGATAAGAGAAAGGAGAAGAAAAAAGAAAAAAAAAGGGGGGGGGGAGAGGATTTTCAAAGTTCCGATATTCGGGCAACCACTTCATATTCGGGCAGCGAGTGAGGTGCCAGAATATCCACATAATTATTTGGGCAGCGAGGTTCCCAGATAATAATTATGTAACTTCTGTATATAACTTCTGAACATTTTCTCTACGAAAAAATTTACAAATTTTTGTCACTCGCTTCGCTAGCTCTCAAAAATTTAGAAATTGAAAAGTTGATATTCGGGCAAAAGGCGTCAGCCCCCTCCTTGCGAAAATGGGCATGTGATCAAAATTTCTACATCTGTGATTTTCATCTATTATTAATTTAGGGGGGGGAGATTAGGGTGCAGCATTTTTATCGGCAAATTTGGACCCCCCCCCCCCCCATTCGAAATGTTCTAGCGACGCCCCTGCCCACACTCCCTCCCAACATCTTGCTTGCAGCTCAAATAATTTCAGAAGAAATGGCTCTTTTATCGGCAATACTTGAAATAAATTTATTGTTATCCCTTCTTTCAGAAGAAACAGATAAATCAGAGACAAATAAAAGTAGGACAAAGAATAAGAAATGAAATTTAGGAAAAACTGAGTCATACCAGGAAAATTCTAGCTTAAAGATTACTCAAATTATCACGGTTTTTTTCACTTTGAAGATGGAACAGAACTCGTGTACCTAAACAAAATGAAAATATTTTTATGTTGCAAACTTATTCCCGGTAAAAATGAGGATCTTATGTTTGCCCCTATACCCCCCCCCCCTGCTCTCCCCCTCCCATTATACTGATTCTGAGCTTTAGATATCGTGGGCCGGGATTCCCCCCCCCCCCTCCCAAATTATGTTCCACTCGGGATCTAATGTTGGGAGAGGGGGGGGGGGGAATGGTAAGATATTTTTGTCAAATAATTATCGGAGAACTCTTTATGGAGTCGGTGGGATGGTGGGGGTGGCCCGAAGGAGGGGGGGGGGGGGGTGAACGGATGTGAAATATTTGTAAATGACGATCAATGACTAAGTGGGTATTTCTATGATCAATATTCATTTCGGTTTGGGGGCCAGGCCGGGGAGCGGGTTTCCAGGATAGCTATCAGTCAGGTGTATATAATTTGAGATATATGCCGGCCAGCTCAGACTAATTAGTAATTTAGTATTATCTACTATGAAATAAAGGAACTCCAAATTTAATAGGCTTCGTGATCAGTGGCCTATATTCTTTAAAGCTTTTGGGTTGGGTTGGGTGGGGGGGGGGGGGGCGGAGTGAAGTGGGACAAGAATTGTAATTAGGCACTATTTGCTGTATAACTTCTAAAACATGTACTGTAGTCCCTCCATTTTTATATGATATACCTAATATCAATACTAGGCTACAAAACAAGGTATTTGACACCATCCCGATATTTTTAGTTTTTATGCAAAATAACTTCATTTAAAATGAGTGAACGGGGTGAAGTGGAACAACCCCGAGGTGAACTGGGGCAGTGATAGCGGTGAACTGGGAGAGTCGGGGAGAACTTAAGACAAAACTCTATATTGTGCTAAAATCAACATATTTTTTGATAGTTGTCTAAATATAAGTGCTAGGAATGTTATAGGTATTATATATCACTTTAAAATAACTTGCTCAAGAGTCACTGTAGTAAAGCTGATTTAAGGCATATGCCCATTCAAAAAAATAATGGATGAACTGATGAGCGTTTTGTAAGTTTTAATCTATATTCCGACGGTTTTGTTTTCAAAAATGAATAATTCCTCATAATATTTATACAGTGGTCAAAAAAGTGGTCCAAAAAAAAAAAAAAGTAAAAATGAAACCTAATAGCAAAATCGCAGTCATAGCTGTGGATGTATTTGTGAACTTGATAGTTAAAACTTTTCGTTGTTGTTGTTGTTGTTGTTTGTTTGTTTTTTTTGTTTTTTTGGGGGGGAGGGGTATTTTTGTTTTTTTCCTTTGCTATAGGTTTTTTTTCGTTTTTTTTTAATTGCTTGTTTAAAAAAAAAAAAAAATTGGAATTGTGCCCCCCCGTAGGCCTACTTCCCCCCTCTCTCTCTCTCTCTCTCGCCATATTTTGTTGTTGTTGTTGTTGTTGTTGTTGTTGTTCTAGACCTGGACTAGTGGCGTATCCAGGATTTTTTTACACGGGGGGCAAATTTTGACAACAGTCAAATTCTGCATGGAGGGAGACCAGTATTTTTTTTCTTCTTGGGGCCCTCCAAAACTAGCTCAGTGGGGAGGGGGGGGGGGGGGGGGGGGGGGGGAGACGCGACAATTTTTTTTTTTTCGGCAGCCCTCAAAAATTTGTTCAGTGGGGGGGGGGGAGGAACTTCCTCCATAATTCTCTGATAAGCAAAAAAAAGGTTTACGTTCGAAAAGGTAGATCCGTATTTTTTTTGTCTCGCCAGCCCTCCACCTCCAAAAGTCACTCAGTGGGGGGGGGGGGGGGGGGGGGGGGGGTGGAAACAAAAAAATCCCCAGCGCTCCAAAAGTTGCTCAGTGGGGGGGGGGGGGTATCAGATTTTATGGGGTCCAGAATTTTTCCGACAGGCAAAAAAAAAACACAAAAAACTTAAAAAGGGGGATAATTTTTTTTTCTTTTCTTTCAAAAGTTGTCGGGGGGGGGGGGGGTACGCTAGTGACCTGGACAGCAAACTAAGTAAAATAAACCCTAGATCTGTCTCTGTTACAAAATACAATATAATTATATAAAATACAAAATACATAACTTCAATTTTACAGTCTTTTTAGTTATTATTAGAAAAAAAATACAAAATTTGTAATCCCTCTTGTGTTGGGTTATATAGTATAAAGCATCAGTATAAAGATAACTTTTTTATAAAATTTCAAGACGATCCCTTTGTCAATAATACAGATCGATCGCAACTCAATGCATCATGGGATAGTAACACTTGCCGCAGGGTTCAGATTGACTCAATTGTACTAGCGTTGACGTTCTATGGCCCGTAGATGTGTAGGAATCGTAAGCATTGTCGAAATTATAAATCCACACCTGATGGCTTTATTAACTGTCATCAACGTACGTACTAACATGGCGCGGTTGTTTTCTGATGTGTTAAAAGTAGAACTGTTGGAAATTTTGGGGTAAGTGTTACAAGTCATTTCTTGTTGAATAATGAATTTTTTTGGAGATTTCCGTGAATGATGAAACGGAGTGTGGTATGATTAAAACAATGGAGAATCAATGATGATATTGTAGTGTGAAAAATTATTGGCAGTTGTGATGTTGTTTTCGTTCCCATTCGCAGTATGTGGGACTGAACAGTGCGTACAGGGATCAACTAAACAAGTGGCTATTCTCTTGATCTCACTTGCTAAAGTTTAATTCTATTTGTGTGTTTCTAAATACAGGAAATTTAATTTGCTTGAAAATGAAAGTCTGGATCTAGTGATTTTCATGAGTGGTCCAGATTCACAAAGTTTCTTTTGCGTTGAGAAATTATTGAGTGGCAAAAATGAAAAAGTTTGTGCAGCCTGCCCTGCTGCTGAGACTGAGTGAGAGAGTCAGACAGAGTGCAGTGCAGCAAGCACAATCAACAATTCACTAATTAATTTTCAATTTCTGAGAAAGTGAGAGGGTCTTACAGTTAGATCCAGACTAACTGTAGATACTATAGATCTACACCTATTTCTCTAACAGTAACATTTTAAATTCCTTAAGTTAGCATGGTTAGAGTTGTACTTTTTTAGAGAAAAGAGGGTCCTTACTACTAGTACTATCATGACTAGTATAGTTTCTATTTCTGGAAAAAAAACAACAAAAAAAACAACAACCTGTCCTTACATGTTTGCAATTGGTCAGTCGCCTCCTTCCTGTCTTTCTCTTCTGCCTTCTTATTTATCAACCGTAATTAATTTGCTGAAGTTCATCTCTTTTTTGCCATTGCCGTAAAATATTGTTTTCTTCAAGGATTATAGATCTAGATGTTGTGTTTCCGGACAGGTTGTTTATCCGGACAGGTCACTCTAAAATTGTTTTTATGCATATTGTCAAAAATCTTTAACAGGATAGGTTGGCAATTGTATGAATTGCAAATATTCGCTGATCAATGTTCGTGTAACTCGATGCATACTTTTCGTAAAATTCAATGGCAAAATGATGACCAGTTAATTTTTTAAGTGTCCAAATACACGACCCCCCCATCCTACCTTAAATTCTTTGCACAGATAAATAAATATAGACAGAGTCCGGACAGGTCACTTTTAAACCAGAAATTGAACAATTTTTCATGTAAATTGTCATAAATCTTTTACAAGATAGGCTAACAATTATACATTTATGAATGCATACTAATTTTAGTGTTACTTGATGCATATTTTTTGTAAAATCAGACGGCAAAATTGACAGGTTAATTTCTTTTGTTGTGTGTCTGGACATACAATCCCCCATCATACCAGCGAATTAGCCCACTTATTTGCCAAATACCAGGAGATTTCACAAACAAGCTAAACTTATAATGCTGCATGTCTATATGATGGGTGTTTGTGTACATGTACACGTCCAGACACTTAACAAAAATTAACCTGTCAATTTTGCTGTTGGATTTTACAAATAAATTATGCATCACATAACATAATACACAGTATATGTAATTTGTACAATTGTCAACCTATTTTGTAAAAGAAAGTTAGTTTTGCCTGATCAGTTCAGGAGGCGCGATGGATCAGTGGTAGAGCAGTGATCTCGTAACTGGAGGACCCGGGTTCGAAACCAAATGGATGCGCTAGTGCCCTTTGGTAAGGCATTAATCCTCATTACCAAGCCCCTCAGAGAGGACTTAAAGCCGTGGTCCCTTGGTTACTTACTTACATGTACAAGCGTACACATGCTTTCTTAGGAGTCAGGTAAAATAAACCATAAAACTTTTCAACTTTTCAAGTTGTTTGATTTACTTTTTAACAGTTACTTGTCCGGACAACCAACCTGTCAACTTGTACAGACTTACAACGTTGGGGTACATTGTACTTGTAGATCTACTTTGCTTGGGACTTAGGATGATTCTCAAGTGAATCCCAAGCATAATGGTGAAATAGCCCCTTATTAGCTTCTTTTCTGTCAAATCGTTCCAGCTACAGAGGTTTGCTTTTCCCCACATCCGAATTTACGGGCTGTTTTGAAAACTTTGTCTTATAGAGACCTGTAGGCCAATGGTAGGAAGACGGTTTATTTTCCATCTCTGTGATCAGTGCTTATTTGATAACCCTGTCATTTTAACCTTTTTCTTGCTTCCCATTCAGGATTAACTGTCATCTAGCTGCTGAAACCTGACAACCATTGTTCTGGAGAAGACTCTTAA
This sequence comes from Heliocidaris tuberculata, assembly GCA_025618425.1. NCBI lineage: Eukaryota > Metazoa > Echinodermata > Echinoidea > Camarodonta > Echinometridae > Heliocidaris > Heliocidaris tuberculata. The sequence continues at coordinate 31,946,625 of CM046842.1, read as the reverse complement.
GAAGTGCTTCAAGACATCAATAGATTTCTAACCTCGTCTGTAACCAAACATTTCTAGAGATACATCAACCTTGTGGGTGACCTTCACTTTGGAATGATATTTCTCTTGCTGAGGATTCTCTTTTTTTGTTTCATTGTAATTCTGTGTGAAGAAAAATACTTGTCAAATGCATTTGTTTTGTCACAAGTAGGACATTAAATATCCAGCTCATTTCCCTAATGAGAAGGATTCGACAGAACTGCAAATTCCGCACTGCACTCTTTGATGCAGACATGTCAAGTTTATAGCAAAGTTTCATTTAAATTTGACATCGTCACTTTAGAATTTGTGTTAAACTGGAAGCTCATATGACTTTAAGAAACTAACAAGATCATGAGGGACATTGGTGTAGCTTAAGAGGTCTGAGGACAAGTCTTTCTTCGGAGTTAATTTGGAGAAAAGTTGCAGCGTGAAGGAAGTAAGCTATGGATCACTGCCGCCATGTAGGGAAGCTCTGTGTTGGTCAGACTCATTCTATACTAGACCCATCGGAATGGCATTGCTCAGTGTGTGGGACTACAGAGAGTGTATGGGTAAGTCAATAAAGGCTTAAAGATGAAGTTGAGTTTTGGCCATGTGCTTACAATTCGTTGTCGTTTTTACGAACTGACGAATCTATGCCCGCACGCAAATACGCGCTTTGGAGAAAACGGTTTTACCAACCGTTGAATCGTGTTTGAATGGCCCAGTGCTTCCTTATTCCGTATTAATATACATAATGATCAGGGTTGTTACCAGGGACTTTTTAGTGGTGGAAATTTTATCGCTTGACACCTTGCCACGGGGGTTCAGGGGGACAAAAACTAGTCGGTTTTCAGGGCTTGTAAGTTATAGTTAAACAGTAAAAATACTACATAATACACACTGTGCTGTAGCTGCAGCATTAAGCTTTGTAACTACTGTTCCATTATTTGGTTTACTTTGTACATGTACCTGCTGTGAGTGCTGTCAGATTACTGGCTTAAACCACAATTGCATGTTCGTAGGTCAAAATCGTAGTATTTTTTCTTTGTCAGTGGGGAAATTAGTGCCGGGCGGGCGGGTGTGATATTGCATTGAGTGCCGGTTGGAAATTTCGAGTTGTGGAAGGTTCCGACCGGCGCCGACCACCGTAGTGACAACGCTGATGATATTCAAAATTAAAGTCATAAGCTTTCTTCTATATCGATACATGCAATTATGCAACGAAAGCAAATTCTGTTATCTAAGTACACCTAAATCTGTAAATGCGTTTCCGGCCAATTGACGTTTCTGCGCAGCGTGCACAGATTCGTCAGTTCGTAAAAATGACGACGAATTGTGAAAGAAACTGTTTGGAAGCAATAAGCCAGTTTGTAATTACAGCATGCGCATGTGCAGATAAAGGTCATTTGTAGCGATTACAAATGACCTCTATACACTGTTAAAGCTCATGTACAGTATTGGTAGCAAAAATGAAATTGGAAAGAAACATGTTAAATATAGTCTCATGTTGTTCTCCTTGTATCAAAAGATGTCTGTAAGAGATCATTTGGTATTCCATCTATGATTTCTGGTGAATATTAGCGTAAATATCTGTAAGGAATGCTTGATCACTGCCATTATGCTAGGACCCTTCCACCCGACAGCTCCCCGCACACCAATTGGGGCTTCGCATAGAGACAGCGTGTGTGCACTGTGTGTAGCTTACACGTGTGTTTACAGTGTATAACACTTGCTGCCTTTGTTGGGATTTTACGTGCCTGTCCCGGCACATAAATTAATTTTTGCCTCTTATTTGTTTAAAGGCATTGATTAACTTTGCCCAGGATTGAAAAAAAAAAACACTGTTCCAGCTAATGCTGTAATCATAATTGCAAACCTTTAGCTCAGACAGGAATCGCCTGAGTTTTATAAGCTGATCGGTCGTTTATATATCAAGATATTTACGATTGAACATTGATGTCGGGATAGAGTACCACCGAACCCTAAAGAACTCTTACGGTTGGCATACCTCGCTCTATCACAGAATACCGTACGGGCTGGAAACCCGCTCTGAAATCGCCAAGCGCCGGTGCTTGGTTTTTGTGACTGCAGCGCAGCGAAGAAGCCGAGCGACTTGCGCTAGCGATTGATCGCGATTTTCTCTTTTTTAGGATAGTAAACGGGTTCCATTTTCTCTCATACTTTCACATATCCTTAATTATATATGTAGTTAGAGGACTGCACACAATTCACTGGCATTTGAGCTGATTTTACAATTTTTCACAAAGTTAATCAATCACTTTAATATTAAACTTTAGGAGGCGAAATCTTCACAGTGTCTTAGTATTGCTAGTATCTTGCTATTTATCAACAAAAATTGAAGAAATCTGACGAACAGTTTTTGAGGGCTTACCAAAACTTTACATGACCTTTAAAGAGTGCATACCATGACGCACACCAATGTGTTTTTTGTTGTTAACAAGTAGCGTACATGTATCCACCAAAAACGGATGCATGTGCGCGTACGAATTGGGGTTATTCATGGTCACACTCATTTGTACCATGAATTAATTAGGAACTGGCCCATTGCACACTGGCTTATTGGGAAAAGTTAATCATGTAGTGCATAAGAATCGGTGTATACCATGAGGTTTTTGGTTCATCAAAATGATAAGAAATCGACTTAGTAAATGTAGACTAATGACAGTGAAATATTTGTACGGTGTAGTATAAGGGTGGTCCACAGAGGGTTTTCACATGTAACAGCAACAGGTCTGAAAATCAATGAAAGGTTCAAAGTTCTCTCTGTTCTGTGTATAATCATTCCCCAGAAAAATATTTCATGAAATATTAGTTGTAAAATTTGTTTGAAAATGTTTCTACTTACTTCTCAGATTGCACCAGAGAGCATCTAAGATCCCTCTAAAGAGCTTCCAGGGCATACTTACTGGCCCTGGACCCCTGCCTTAAGGGACACATCAATTCATACTCCTTCCAAGTTCCAATTTTACATTGACATGTTTTAATTTTTGGTTGCGGACCACCCTGGTACTGTGGTAGTGTTGATAATATTTGAATTTGTTTCTTTGTAGGCGTGTCTGAGTTGCACCAATGTTGCATGTGGACGTTACAACGAAGAGCATGCTCTGAGACACTACAAGGAAACTAATCATCCGCTGGCCATAGAAGTCAACGACAGATATGTCTATTGGTAAGAAAGATTCATAGTCATAAGATATGATTATAATCTCTACCTTTTTATTTGATATATATCATCAGTACCATTCATTGTCATAATAACCATTACCATCATCACCATACCATTATCGTTCAATGATCATCCTCATTTTCTTTATCATCATAATGCCTATTATTATAATCATTATCATCATTCATCATCATTCCTAATCATCATAATCATCATCATCATCATCACCACCACCATAATCATCATTATCATCATCATCATCATCATCATCATCATCATCATCATCATCATCATCTTCATCATCACCATCATCATTTTCATCACCAGTATCGTCCCCATTTGTCAACATCACCATCATCAGTCATCCCCACCAATTCACCATTATAAAATTAGTCATCATAGCAATTGCTTCACTTACCGCCATGATTATTGTAATCATCATTCACACCAACATATTCATAGATGAAATAGTGTTCGTTATCTGATCTACAGCATTATGTTTTTGTATAATACAACCCTCACCATGTACTCTTGTCCCATATGTAGACATTGACGTTGGTATTTATTTAATCCATAGCTATGAGTGTGATGACTACATACTGAATGATAACGTGACAGGAGATCTCAAGTTTTTGCGTGATACCTTGGAGGTGATCACAAAGCAGACCTTTGAAGATAATGCTGCGAGAGGAGGAAGAAGGTTTCTCAGAGCTCTTTCGGTAGATTCGGGACAACTGAAACACAGTCAGGGTGAGTAGAAGTTGTGTGTGTGTGTGTGTGTGTGTGTGTGTGTGTGTGAGAGAGAGAGAGAGAGAGAGAGAGACAGAGACAGACAGACAGACAGACAGAGATAAAGACGAAGAAAGACTTACAAAGACTGACAGACAAAAACAGAAAGTGGGAGAGGAAGAGAGAGAGAGAGAGACCAAAGGGAGAAAAAGGAGAGAGAGGGGGAGAAAAAGGAGAGAGAGAGAGAGAGAGAGGGAGAGAAAGAAAGTCAGACAACAAAAATAGCAAGAGATAGCAGGAGAGGCAGAGAGAGAGAGAGAGAGAGAGAGATACGGGGGGGGGGGGGGGGGGAGACAAACAGAACAGTTAGAGAGACAAAGAGAGGTAAAGAGAAACATAGACAGACATATATACAAATAGACAGAGAGAGACAGAAAAATAAGATAGATGTAGTGATAAGAGGGACATAGAAACAGGAGAGACATAGGTACATAGATGTAGACAGAGAGAGAGAGAGAGAGGGAGAGGGAGAGGGAGGGAGAGATACAGATAGAGGTGCAGAAAGAGCACCAGGTGGAGATGATGACAGTCGCTTAAAGTTACTTCTTACAGATAATATCATAAAACAGACAGCCAGTTTTAATTTAAATCAAAAATTTTCTTCTTTCTTGCAGGAGAGACGATTCATTTGTAATGCGCGACAAAGGCCACACTGCCCTGATCCACCGTCGTTTCATGCTACTATCAACGACATTCCTGGCCTGGAAACACGTCGTCCACGGCGACAAGGCCACAGGGCACAAGACGCCCACGAAGGTCGCCCCCAAACGCGAACAGAACTCGGGAGAAGAAGATAACGAGATATCATTCAAAGATCCCAGTCAGGTTGCACCAAAGACTAACGCCGGTGCCAGTACGCGCCCTAAGGTGTCAAAACGTGTGCAGAAAGTTGTGACACCCATCAAGAGGAAATGGACGGTGTTAACGCCTGGTGTTACAGGACTGAGGAATCTGGGCAACACATGTTACATGAACTCTATATTACAGGTGTTGAGGTATGTTGGTCTTTCCTTGAGTGTGGTGATCGGCCATAGTTAGCAAAGTGGTCAAAATTTTGAAAGAGACGTATAGGCGATGATTTCCATTTTTCGTGGGCAATATATATTTTCAACCAATGTGCCACCTGTGTAATGCTAATTTGTTTTAATATACTTGTACATGTAGACTTTTATTTTTCTTGACAAATTACATTTTCCTCTTCCACGTTCACTTTTACATTTAATCTTGCTGATAAGAAAAGAACTCTGTTTATAGTAGTCCAAAGGAAGGTTGATCACTACTGTATGCAAATATGCTGAACTTTACATGAAATTTACATTAACAGATTGTGTCCTATTAATATTCAAAATTCAAAAGTTTCACTTTACTTTAGTGAAGTTTAATACACTTTAATGCAGTGATACTATTGATGTGTGAGACAGGCTGATATCTAATGAATATTTATGATCAATTATCTCATTAATGTAAAATTTGTTTGTTTCCATGGGATATCTGTAGCCATCTCCTGCGATTCCGTGACTGTTTCCTCAAAGTGGAGATTGACCTCCGACCTCATACAAAGTCAGAGGGCAAAGTTCAGAGTTCGTCAGCAGAGAGCAGAAAAAGAACGCATGAGTACATGAGGCAGACAACAGTAGAGTGTTTCAAGGTGAGTGAATCATCGTTCATACAAGACAAGGGCCCTGTTTTCATAAAACTTGTTATCAATAACAAGTTGCAATAATTGTTATAAGCTACTGAAATCCTTGACTCTGATTGGCTGAGAACAAATTTGTCATAGAAATATGGCAGTTGTTATTGATTACAAGTTTTATGAAACAGGGACCTGGTCACCTGTCCACCCCCCCCCCCCCCCCCCCCCCCCCCCCGAAGAGAAACAACACTGTGGCCAAATGAAATGAAGCAAGTCGAGTGCCACTTTCACATTTGCAAGGTTATTTACAGATAACCTCGCACCAGTACCTCCGTACTGCTAGGATTGCATCCAGTAGGCCAGTGTGCAATTTTGAGCTCAAGCGAGAGCTTCGGAGGAGCAAGATTGCCAGCCGGAAACAGCCTGAAAATTACACCTGATCAAGGTGATAGTGGTCTCATTCAAGGAATTGTCTGGATTTTATCATCCTAAAATGTATAAGGGAAGTATTTTTCTCCGAATTCTGCCGTTGTTCCGGTGCTTTTACCTCTTCAAATTGGAGGACCATAAACACGTTTTTTTGTTCTGAATGACGATAAGATATTAGAAACAGACAGCGATAAAAAAAAGGTTTATGTACAATGTGCAGGCTTTTGTGTAGAAAACTAGGAATGTAAAAATTTATTCACCAGGTCATATTAAATGAATTGTGGCCTTGTACAAGAAGGTTCCCAGGGGGAATTGTTTAGAGGACCAAAGCAAATTTGTATGTTCAAAATCACATATTTTATCACCCATGTCAGTGTCCTAGTCAGGATGAATTTAAAGCGAAGGTTGAGTTCTAGGAAAGGTAAAAAATGATTTGCGAGCTTTCTCATTCTTATTATATTAGTTTGGAAGATTATCGTAATAGAAATGTCCCCTGAAAAGGATTGCACTTCAAATGCCCTCACAAATTTGACAAGAAACAGCTGAAATGTTCGGGCCGAACATATGCGTGTTGTCCCATATACTCATTTCTGTGTGCAGTGCATGTGACTCTCGGAAGGATTGAGTCAATTTCTTCTCATTTTTGGTGATCCCAGAACCTTACAGCATACACCAATTCTTATGTGCTATATGAGCAACCTTTCCCAATTGTTTTGTGACAGTTTCTTTTGCAATGCAATCTCATGACCAGAACTCAACTTAATCTGTTATTCCCTTTTGTTTACTTTTTGTTTCTTTAGCTGACAGAGACGCCTCGCAGTGGAGAGTCCAGTTCCAGTCGGGTCCAGAGACAGCAGAGGAACAGAGGACCAGGAGGGGGAGGGTTGAACGGAGGATCAGATGATACGACCGTGGATCCTTCAAAGTGCAAAGACCCCAGAAAGGTCACCAATAACTAGTAAGTAGATAGAGATCTATTGTCTGTATCAAATTATTTTTAACAGGAAAAGAAATATATATAAGCTCAGTTGAAAAGCAGTTTTTATTTGGGGGCAAACAAAATTATTTGAACTGGAATAGAAAGAAAGTGGACTGGCATTAACTGAATTGAATTGTACTACACTGAATGAAACTCAGATCCACTCACCCCAACTCAACTCAATCCTACTGTACTGTTGCAATTGTATTGATTTAGCTGAAGTGAAGAGATTGAAATAAAAGATGATAAACTGTACTTTACTGAACTAAATCAATTATTTTGATTGTTTCCAGCCCTCTGTGTCATGAGCTTCACATGTTATTCCGAGTGATGTGGTCCGGCAAGTGGGCTATCGTGTCGCCTCACGGTATCCTGAGCTCTGTCTGGAGACTTATACCTTCATTCCGTGGCTACGCTCAACAAGATGCTCAGGAATTCCTCTGGTAAGATGCTGTCCTTGCTTATCTTGTTACCATTATAGTAACCAATCATTTCTTCAGATATTGGGGATTCTATTTAGTTGAAACAGAATGCAACTTCAGGAGTGACAGGTAACTGAAAGCTGTTACTTTAGAAAGTCAAATTTGATACAATTTTGGTCTCACCCTCATGGTCTGAGCGAGACATGTGTGCCGTTGTTCCAAAGATGGAAGCGAGGGTGTCACCATCTTCATTCATCTCTTTATAAGACTGTGTCAAAATTTCCCGAAACCTGTGCGTAAGGATTCAAGATTCAAGATTCAAGATTCAAGATAATTTATTGTCATGTAAAAAATACATAAAATTTGCTTTCGGTCATTTAGAGGTGTAAAGATTGCAGGTGCATAAATGAAATGAATACAAATAATACAGTATAACTTAACATAAACTCTATACCATTTCCTTACATAGAATACATTTAATGATGATCACGATTTAAAAATTTTAAAATATTGCACGAGAAGATTACAAAGAAGAGGGGAGAGAAAAGCTAAAGGGACAGAAAGAGGAGAGAGGCAGTGCAATTACATGTACAGCGGTTTGCTCTACGGAGCTCGGTCCCATCCAGGCACCTCCATGCCAGAGCACCCCTCCAACTGAGACTCACCTGTACCCCAGGAGTACCCCAGATTATGTGGAAAGAATGTCACCGAAGAACTGGATTTCCTAGGAAAATTTCATAGCATTCAGATGCATGAGCAAAATATGATCATGGTTTGTATGGTTCCCTCACAGCGAATTCATGGACAAGATCCACTCCGAGCTTCAGGGCTTGGCCACACCCCTCTCTCTGTCGCTGGGCAACAGCGTATCCATGACATCGGAGGAGATTGTCCCGAAGATCTTTGAAGGATGGCTGGTCTCTCAGGTGATGTGTCTCAAATGTCGGTCCAAGTCTAACACCTACGAACCCTTCTGGGACCTCTCCCTAGAGTTCCCGGAGAGGTAAGACCAAGAACTATTTCCTTCTTTTGTTTTGTGTATTCTTGCTTTAATATGCTGTTTTAGCTCTTTTTCTGTTGTATGACATATATGATTCAGTATCCTACACTAACAGAATTTCTACCGTTCCTACCTCTTCCTCTTTTCTCTTCCTCTTTCTCTTCTCTACCTTCCCGTTCATCTTCTGGTTCTCTAAGTTCTTTAAAACATGACTATGATTGGCTCATAGATATCGCTATTGTTATCATTTCCTCACCTGGTACCAGTTCAGTTCTAACCGTAATTACATTTCTGACGACACCTGCCATCGAATTGAGATGGTCTCCTCCTCCACCTCCTGCTCCTTCTTTTTCTACTTCTTCTTTCTCTTCTTCCTCTCCTTTCTTCTTTTCTTTATTCTCATTTTCTTCCTTTCAACCTCTAATTATTTAATTACAAACAGTATTAATACTATACAGTGGAACCTCGTTATAACAAACTCTTTGGGACCAACGACATTACCTCTTTATATCGAACAGAGGCGGCGGAACGTCGGACACGGATAATGGAAGAGGGGGCACCTTTTGTCCACCAAACAAAAGGTGCCCCCCCCCCCCACTTCCATTGTCCGAGCCCGACGTTCCGCCACCTCTGATATCGCAGCCTTGGTATATCAGGGCCCCGTTGCATAAAACTTACCATTGATGGTAACTTTGCCATTGATCAATGGTAACTTCCATTTAAACCCTGAATTTGATTGGCTGTTGAGCATTGTTACTATGGTAGTTACCATTGATGGCAGAGTTACCATTAATGGTAAGTTTTATGCAACAGGGCCCAGGTCTACAAAAACTATAGAATACAAAGAAGTGGGATCGCAAAATTACCTTGTTATAACGAGTGTTTGTTATAACAGTGTTCTTTATAACGAGGTTGCACTGTACTGCATATGCCAACCGTTCCGTTTTTAATGGAACTGTCCCGTTTTTTAAGTCTTTAAAACCATGCAAAACGGAACGTTCCGATTTTTGGGAAATAGTATTAATACCAATCGGCTTTCCATAGCATCCAAGTGCTGAGAGGATTGTACTGCGCAACGTGCGTGCGGCGTGTTGCTGTGCGCCACGCTGTAATAATGAGCGCGCTTGTGTGTATAGTGCTATGCATATCCCTCTGCCATATGCACAGCATGCATGCATTCGCTATGTACAGTATAGTACATGTATACCGTTTACGTACGTTATACGTTAGGGCTATCGCGAGTCACCCACCACAAGTTGAGTCCGCAGTACTCTGTAGGTATCACGTAAATAGTTGTACATGATTTGTGATTTGGTTAAATTTCAGAAGAAAATCTATCAAAATAAAAGCAACCATGAGCGGAAAAGTGTCAGCCAGGGGCCTTGAGGCAGGCCGCTGGACCCCTTACTCCAGGGAGCCCCACCACTGCCGCCGCGGTGGTGGTGGAGCTCCCTGGAGTTACTGGACCCCCTGCCAATGTGCGTTTTGTTTTCTGAATTCCAAATGTTGGCAAGTATGCTGTACTGTTATCCTGACCTCTCCAGGTACCAGTTCAGTTCTAACCGTACCAACATTTCCGAGGACACCTGCCATCTTATTGAGATGCTGTCAAAGTTTACGGAGGTGGAACATCTAGACGGTCCAGTCTACCAGTGTGAGGAGTGTAACAGTAAGAGGAGAGAGGCGTCGGGAAAACCTGTCATACAGACGGAAGCTACCAAGAGACTGCTAGTCACCAAACTACCTCATGTACTAAGACTGCATCTAAAGAGATTTAGGTGAGATGGGGAAGAGACTGAGAGAGAGAGAGTAAGAGAGTTTAAAGATAAAGTTGAGTTCTGGTCGTAATGCGATTACATTGCAAAAGAAACTGTCTGGAAGCTATTGGGAAAGGTTGATCATGTCTAAATAAGGATTGGTGTATGATGTGAGGTTTGGGAATCCTCATAATGATACGAAATCATCCCAAACTCGCTCTAAAGCACATGCACCGCACACAGAAATGGGTATATGGGACTGCACACAGATGTGGCGTGAATGTTCGGCCTGAAAACTTCAGCTATTTTTAGTCATATTTCGCATATAAGGGAATTTGAAAAGAAATCATTTAAAAGGGACATTTCTAGTATGATGTTCTTCCAAACTGACATAGAAGGAATGAGAAGGCTCACAATTTATTTTTCACCTTTCCCAGAACTCAACCTCCTTTTTAAGAAGCTACATGTACTTCCAAAAAGATTTCTGGTCACCATTACAAGAAGCCTGAGGTAGTAACTCTCCAGAAAATCAAGTTAAAAAAAATATTTCATTCTTTTAGCGACAAGTCCAGAAATAGACTAGTTGAGATGGTTTATAGTACATGTATACCAGTATGCACTTTGTGCCATTTTCGCTGAGAATCCAATTTTTAAAAAACTTTGATTAAATTGTAGATGGTCAGGGAGAAACCACAGAGAGAAGATTCATGTTCCAAGTAAAGTTTGACCAAGAGCTGAATATGAGACAGTTCTGCATGATGGATCCTAACAACAAAAAGCTCTTGACGACCGAAGACTACATGTATGATCTGACGTCACTGGTTATTCACCATGGGAGAGGGTAGGTTGAGACGATGGGCGTGGTGGTGGTGGTGATGGTGGTGGTGATGATGGTGATAATTTTGGTTATGGTAGTGATGGATGTGGTGGTGATGGTGATGGTGATGGGTGTGGTGGTGATGGTGATGGTGATGGGTGTGGTGGTGATGGTGATGGTGATGGGTGTGGTGGTGATGGTGATGATGATGGGTGTGGTGGTGATGGTGATGGTGATGGGTGTGGTGGTGATGGTGATGGTGATGGGTGTGGTGGTGATGGTGATGGTGATGGGTGTGGTGGTGATGGTGATGGTGATGGGTGTGGTGGTGATGGTGATGGTGATGGGTGTGGTGGTGATGGTGATGGTGATGGTGATGGGTGTGGTGGTGATGGTGATGGATGTGGTGGTGATGGTGATGGTGATGGATGTGGTGGTGATGGTGATGGTGATGGGTGTGGTGGTGATGGTGATGGTGATGGGTGTGGTGGTGATGGTGATGGTGATGGATGTGGTGGTGATGGTGATGGTGATGGATGTGGTGGTGATGGTGATGGTGATGGATGTGGTGGTGATGGTGATGGTGATGGTGATGGATGTGATGGTGATGGTGATGGTGATGGTGTGGTGGTGATGGTGATGGTGATGGATGTGGTGGTGATGGTGATGGTGATGGATGTGGTGGTGATGGTGATGGTGATGGTGATGGATGTGGTGGTGATGGTGATGGTGATGGGTGTGGTGGTGATGGTGATGGTGATGGGTGTGGTGGTGATGGTGATGGTGATGGATGTGGTGGTGATGGTGATGGTGATGGGTGTGGTTATGATGATGATGATGATGATGATAGTGATGGTGATGATGATGATTATGATGATGATGATGATAATGGCAATGGTGATAGTGATAGTGATGATGATGATGATGATGGTGGTGGTGATGATGATGATGATGATGATGATGATGATGATGATTATGATGATAGTGATAGTGGTGGTGATATTGATGCCTGTGATTGTAATAATGGTGGTGGTGATGGGAGTGGTAACACTTGTTGTATCCAAGGCAGAATATAGCAAGACAATAAAGATGGCAGTGCTGTTGATGAATGTTTATGACGACAATAGTGATAATGATTGTGATAACGGTGGTGTTAACAGTACAGTGGGACCTTGTTATAACAAACTCATTGGGACCAAGGAAACTACCTCTTTATATCGAAACCTTGTTGTATCAGCTCTAAAAAAAACAATAGAATACAAAGACGTGGGACCAGTAAAATTAGCTTGTCATAACAAGAGTTTGTTATAACAGTGTTCTTTATAATGAGGTTCCCCTGTACTTGATTTGATAGCAAATAGCTATTCCTCAGTCATGTCACAATGCATGATTATTTTGTGCGATGTAAAGTAAATTATGATGTAACATGAAATAAACATACTTCTGTGGTGTGCTGCATAAACATTTTAATGACTATGTCAAACTATTTATTTATTTATTTATTTATTTATTTATTCAAACATATTTATACAGGATGACAAGATCAGTTGTAGAACTGTTTAACATCTTGGTCCCGGTATTACAAAACATGAATATTAACACTGAAACACTATTAACACTATAAAAATAGGTACATTCAGTACAATAATAATAGCAAACGAGAGGAATCGATAGTAACATAAAAGTGTGGTAAACATACCGAATAACACATAAGTGAAGCATTAATTCATTTTAAAGATGGAAAACGTATTTAACCTTGATTACAAACCTATACCGATATAATATACAATCAAAAAGGGAAAAACGGGTAAAAATGATAAGTGATCCTATTGACTGCTTTAGGCAAGGAATGATAGGTACATGTACATGTAGTTTAAAATAATTCATTGCTCGTGAATAAAATATGCCAATGATGTTATTGACCGGCAATTCACGTCAATGTGGTCTGGATAACATGAATTTGAATGCATGTTTTGCTGCACAGGTTTGGCTCGGGTCATTACACAGCGTATTCATGGAATCAAGAAGGAGGTAAGAATTTTTTTTTTGAAAACTGGTAATTGAAAAAACCAAAAAAAAACGCAAAAAAGACCCCCGAAAGAAACAAAATCTATGTTCCATGTTTGACTAGACATAGGGGGAATCCCTGAAAGGAATGATCCTCCACTTTCTTTCATCTTTCTTCTCTCCCTTTCGTATCTTTCACAAACTAATTTCTTCCGTTCTCTCCCTCTCCTCCTCCTTTTACTCTATGCTTGTCTTCTTATTCCTACATCTGCCACTTTTTTTACCCCTCACTCTCTTCTATAGATGTCTCCATCTCCTTTTCTCTGCTTGTGTTCCTTCCAATCTTTTCATCTTCTTTTCCTTTGCCTTTAACTGCCCAATATCTGGTTTCCTCTGCCTCACGCCGGCTGTCTTCTGCAGTTGTGGTCTAGTGGATAAGTCACCGGACTGCAGATCACAAGGTACGGGGTTCGAATCCCACCACGGCACTAAGGTCCTTTGGCAAGACTCTAATCTACATTTGCCACTCTCCACCCAGGTGTAAATGGGTACCTGATATGCTTGAGCGCTAGTTACTTTGGCGGCTTGGCTATAACCAGGGTAATAATGTCTAAGCGCCATGAGCGTCACTGCGTGACGGATATGAGCGCTATATAAGTAGCCATTATTTTTCATGCACATATACTGTTATGATGAATCATTTGCATTCATGTCCTGTTGTGTGCTATATTTATATCAGATTTTATCTGAAATTATAGTATGTTAAATTGATGTTTTGCATATTTGCAGAAACAGCACGTAAAACAATTTTTTTTATGCCAAATGTACCGGTATCTTTATTTTTGTTCATAATCAATAAATTTGAATGGAATGGGATTGAATTGAACTGAAAATTGAATTTCTTTTAAAAATTTTATTTAAGCTGACTAGGGGCAGAAAGGCATTAACCCATATACTTCTACATAATGTTAAAGCCTTTATGTCTCTCAGTAGATAATAAGCATTTTATGATCATGATTGATTTTAAAAAATAATAATAAAGATTTGAAAAAGTTAATGACACTACTCCCTCAAACGTCGTTTTACTTACAGGTTTCTGGGTGCATTGTAACGATGCAAGGCTGGAGCTATGCTCGGTAGAAGACGTGACGGCTTGCCAAGCGTACATCCTCTTTTACACCAAGAGGACGAACGTCGCTACGGCAACCACACCAGGCAAGGAGGAGGAGGAGGAGGAGACGCCAGTAGATGAGAGAGATGCAGGCAAAGTTAAGAGAAGAAGAATCACTCTCTGAAAAAAGACCGTTTGCACTATTGATAGTTGAGAGAAAGAGAGAGACAGAGAGAGAGAGAGAGAGATTGAGAGAGAGAGAGAAAGGTAGACATTCGCAGAAGCTTGTTCGGTTGGATCATGCAGCATCAGTAGTTCCCTCCGTAATATTCTACCTGTGCATTATATTATCTATTCCAAATATGTTTCATCTCCTAATTTAGGGTGAATAGAATACAAGTTTCAAATTCAACTTTTACCGGAATCATCAGTATTATACGATAATAATATATGAACAAAAGTTGTCACCATACAAAATTTTGTTCGAGTGTAGATATGATAGTTTGATGATGATCATGAGGGAACTACTCTGAGTTCCATGAATTGACCTTTGAACCTGACCTGATACATGTGTCACAACTATCTCTCTCAGCTAGCTATGGTTTAACGTACTGCAGGAACAGTCCGTTTATTGTATGCGTTCGGCAGAAGTGATCTCTACATGAAGGGAGGGAGGGAGGGTGAAGAATGAAAGAGCAATGGTCTCTTCCATAAATATAGCTGCCAACCATTCCCATTTTGGAGGAATGGTTTCTATTTATTAGCCTTCAAATGATGAGTAATGTTTTGAGTGCTAAATCTCCCATTTTTATGAAAATTTCCATGTAAGAGCATACATGTACACAATACACTGCATTCCAAATTTAACCTCAAGAGAATTTTTTTTGCTGGGGAAGGTTGGCGGGTATGCAAGGAGGGAGGGAAGATGAAGCATGGAAGAGTTATGTGCAGGCTGCCATTTTTGCAAGTAAGCTGTGGGGTTGACCTACAGTCAGTGAAGGGAAGAAGATTAGAATAGCATTATTAGATATGTAGGGAGGGAGGATGAAGAGTAGAAAAGCAATGCGCATGCAGCCATTTTAGCAATTGAAATACAAGATCACTATATCTAGTGTGATGTCAGTGGGGGTGAACTGCACTGATCGGAAGAGCCATGTTATATGTGATACATGTAGCTCCAGGGAGGGATGTTGGAGATCAGAACAGCTGTATCACTGCTGCCCGAGCAAAGGGAGTGTGTTTAGAGCATAGAAGAGCATTGAAGAGCAAGGGGTATATCATTGAAGAGCAAAAGGTATATAATAATAATAAAAGGGGTATATGATATCAAGAAGATATTCAAATAAGTTATTCATTTGAAAAGGAGGGATTGAGGGGAGATGACTGGCTGTTATCTCCGTGCTATGCAGTTTCTCAGATCATTCCCGCTGTAACCCTTCTGTGTAATATACTTTTGCATCAATGCCCCTGAAACATTTCAGGTAGGGTTTTAATAATAATGATGAAATACATTCATTATACGTAAATTTGAGGTGTGTGAATAACTTAGAGTACCTCTTGTTTATACACCACTCAGCCCTTTTTATATTTGTAACTTAGACTTACAGATTTTACATGCCGTTCATTTTGCAACCAAGCACAGGAGAATGAATTTTACATGCGTCTTATAAGCCAGTTCATAATTACATGATGCGCCTGCGCAGATAAAGGTCATTTTTACCGAGTACAAACGACCTCTATACGCTGTCAAAGAGTGCGTACCTTGAGTGCGTACCGTTATGCGCACACCAATGTGATTTTAGTTGTTAACCCTTTCGAGACAACTGACCACATTTTGTGGTTTGGCTCAATAACTTTTGATTCAGAGCTCTAAAAAATATACCAGATGCAGGAGTAGAAAAAGCAAAAATTTCTACACACATTGTGTCCATTTTTGTTGCATGACCATATTGCGTTTGATGCTAGGAATTTAAAAAAGGAGAATAAGCTTCAAAATCCTTAAATTGGCAACACATTGAGAGGTTCAAAATCACTATTTTTTATCAAAATTGGCAATTATTTCACCTTTTCGACTAAGTTTCTAATGATGTATATTGTTTTCAAAGACATTGCATTTTGTTAGAACCATGTAGCACTAAAAGAAAAATATGATTGTTGCCAATTTGAAGAACGAAATGTGATCAATTTAGCCTTTAAATTATTCCTGTCCTGAAAGGGTTAAACAAGTAGCGTGTGGCCATGTGCGTACAAATTGGGGGAATTTATCCCATCTACTAATTACGATCTGGCCTTTTTGTGTGCTCATTGAGCCATGCTCGGTTTATATTTTTATAAAGGGCATTTGTTTTTGTGTTGTTTTATATTTGAATGGTTAACATATTTATAATATATTTGATCGTTCTAAGTAATAATGTAAAAATGCTGCCTTTGATCAACTTACTTATTAGTTATATTTACCCCTCAAAAATTTATTTAAAAAAGGTTTTGTAATTAGTTATATTTATACTTGTAAATGATAATGTAAATATTCTTCCCCCTTTTTTCATGTGATGATGTGAACATCATTAGGGCTCATTCCCGTATGTCACATAAACCATGGTTGTTTTTTTAAAACTTGTAAATGAATGACAAATGCGTGCAACCAAGGTCCTGCACTTATTCACTTATCTCTGTGTTATAAGATACAGAAATACTAACAGTGTACGTTGTTATATAAAAAAACTGCCATTATACGAGACATACCTGCCAACTGTCCCTATTTAACAGGGACAATCCCGATTTTTGGTAGAAGAAAGAGCCACTTCTACCACTGTGTCCCTATTTTTGCAAAAATAAGTCTGTGGTAATGCATAGGAAACTCAGAAATATCCTGATTTTCAGCCTCTGCCTTGTTATTTGTCCCTATTTCTTGGGTTTCAGGGTTGACAGGTCTGAGACAGCAGCAGTCAGTGGAAATAGGCCTATGGTGAAGGCCCATTTAACAATTACTGTACTGGGAGGGGGGTGGTGCTTTTTGAACTGGTCAATTTCATACCACACCACTTTCTGACTTTTTTCTTTCAAGCCTTACGCATCTTTTGACACCAAGGTTTACGAAAATTGGTCATACAATGACATGTACTGAGTCACATGACCAAATTTTGCGGCGATCGGTCATGTCGCGGTCGAAATCAGAGGGAGGGGGCCTCCAAGGCCCCTCAGAGAAGAGCTTGAAATACCTCAGTACAATAAGGGTTAAGCTTGAAGCCAAAATGATACATGTATGTGTGAGCAGAGAGTTATTAAGCTCTGGCGAGTTCAAAACTAGTTTTAGAAAAAAATGGAATACTAAAAAAGTGGCCCTTCTTTAGCTTCCGAGAGCAGGTAGAATGGCTACAGCACACGAGACTGAAAATTTCTTTATAGCCAAGTAGCTAACCCTCAGAAAATATGGCCAGAAGGCCCACAAAGACCAACAACCCATGAGAAAGACATGATGTGTCAGTCTCCTGGAATTTCTGGCACAGGTGACACCAAATACTTAATAATAATAATAATTAATACTAATGGCAACTTCTCTGAGAGTTCACTAGCTTGTCATTGTCTGTCTCATCGGCCCTCGGTCTACTGGGATGTCCCGGCTAGAATTAACTTTTGATATCATGACTGTTTTCAGTTTCACCCAGTGAGATAAATGTTTGCTTTGCAGTGATTTTTGATTAGTGCAGAGTTTTTTATGCATTGTGCTGTGGTGTGTGTTGAAAGCACATTCCCAAGTGGATTTTGTAGTTTGTTGACTCTCTCCGAGCAAAGGTCGTACGACACATGCTCAGATGATGACCAAGTCCAAGGTATTTGGTAGTTTGGTGTCCCATACCTTAACCTTTTCAAGACAATTTACCACATTTTGTGGTTTGGCTCAATAACTTGTGATTCAGAGCTCTAAAAACATATACCAGATGCACGAGTAGAAAGAGCAACAATTTCTGCACACATGCCCATTTTTGTTGCATGACTGTATTGCGTTTGATGCCAGGAATTTAAAAACGAGATTAAGTTTTAAAATTCTTAAATTGGCAGCATATTGAGAGGTTCAAAATCATTTGTTTTTTTTAAAAATTGGCAATTTGTTCAACTTTTCAACAAAGTTTGTGACTATTTGTATTGTTTTCAGAAACATTACATATCAGAACCACGTAGCACTGAAAGAAAAATATGATTGTTGCCAATTTGAATAACAAAACGTGATCAATTTAGTCCTTAAATGATTCCTGTCCTGAAAAGGGTTAATCAGTATTGTGGCATTATGAACATAAATTGACATCAAATTTGTCAGTTATCAGATGTATGGTTTCAGATATTATATCCCCCTGCATACTGTTAACACATGCACACATACATGTACACACACATAAAGAATGCTGCCACGTTATGTTCCACTTGATTTCCTTTGATTTAAAAGACCCATTGGCCATATTCTGAAAACTTTGTCATTTAATCATGTTGGTGAAATGTGAAAAGTATGGTAATTGTCACAACCAATTAAAATTGTGTCGAATGATTCTCTCATTTGACTGTACATGTACGCAACCAGCTTTACGCAGACATTCACCAATGACTTGTTCCTAAGATGTGCCATGGCAATTAACCCATTGACAACGGGAACCAGGCGGTCCCGTATTAAGCCTATGGGAATAAGAGCATTCATTAGTTCATGGGTAACATACTGTCACTAACATAATAGGTGACATTGTTTTCAGAATACCACCCCTGTTTATTCCAAGCCCTTTGTTTAAAAGAAAAAAAAAAAAATGAGTGTAAGTTTAAGTATAATCTTCATTATGTAAGGCATATTACCTTTATGTATGTTTATACAGTGGAACCTCGTTATAAAAAACACTGTTTAACAAACTCTCGTTATAACAAGGTGATTTTGCCGGTCCCACTTCTTTGTATTCTATTGTTTATTAGCCCTGATGTAACAAGGTTTCAATGTAAAGAGGTAATTTCGATGGTCCCGGGGATTTTGTTATAACGAGGTTCCACTGCACATGTATGCATCTCAGGGCTTAGTGTACAGATGTATAGCTCTTTGTACTAAATATTAAAATCTGTAATTTAATTCGAGCGATCGCCAATAGGGTAAAAATGCCCGGATGTACCGTTTTTGGCGAATTCTCATTCAACTTCCGGGACCTGTGTACTTCCGGTGTATACGGATGCTAAGTTACAGTAACCGCGGTACACACTTCAGGAATTTTTCTTCAAACTTATCTAATAAAAGTTAAGGTAATCGTAGAATTGTCATGGCGAGCGTTTCTCACGACTTCAAGACTTCAAGAATATGACCGTTCTGCAGCTGAAAGCTTTTCTGACAGAAAGAGGCATTCCATGCAACGGAAAACGCAAACTCGAATTGGAATTGCTAGTACGGAGAGCCGCTGAATGTTACAGCGTTATTGAGCCTTGCGACCGGGAGGCGTCCGGCAGAAAGCGACGACGGGTGCCCACTGCGGACGGCTCTGTTCGAGACTTAAATGACAAAGCCGTATCTTGGAAAGCTGATTTGAGATGTTATGCACGGCCGCCGGGTCATTCACCGACCGGTCAGATTCCGGAAGTAACTAGGTCACAAAAGCTGTCCCACATTGCATAGCAAACGCACCCCGATACCTGCATCCGGGCATTTTTACCCTATTGGCGATCGCTCGAATTGTAAAGACTTGTTCAAGATCGACACCTTAAACCACTTCAAAATGCTGCGCCAGAATAAAGAGCATTCCATGTGTAATGGTGCTGCAGTCACACTTTCATGTAAAGCCCAACTGTAAGCACCCTGTAAATTAAATTAAAGCCATTTTTGTGATACGGCATGGGGCGTGGCTATTCTGTGGCATTTACGGAATCTATGTGGCACTTGCAGGGTGTATAATGGGGTGAAAGATGAAAATTTAGCTAAAATTGTAGCTTACGGTAAGGCTTTATGTGAAAATGTGACTGAGGGTTTGGGAAAAGTAGATTTATGCGAACGGAGGCTTGTAAGCATATACTCACTGATCTGTGTGTTATAAGAAACATGAAACACACTGCGCTTAAATATGTTACTATTTCAATGTATTTAGCCTCACCTGTTCCTGGAAGAGGAAAAGCACATTGAATCACAGTAACCCCCGGGCCTGGTCTCTCCTTCCGGTTAAAACTGATTGGGACGTGCAGGTGTACCACTACACCGGGGTCTAACCCTACTCTTCTACGAATAGTGCAGTGTATTCTTAACGTACACTGGGCCTCCATTTAATGTCCTATCCTAGGGACGTAGTGTTTTCCACTGGAACATAGCCTGCGTCTATGAAAAGCAGAGGGGTATGTTAACACACAACTCTGGCTTCAGTTGTCTGCCTGGGGTGGATTCAGACCCACGATCTTTGGTTCGACAGGCACACGCTTTACCGGCCGAGCCAACTCGCCTCCCGTTGTCACTTCATTTTGCCGTGGCGCGTGTTTTGAGGTGGTTTATTGTGTTATGTGTGACCGGGGTAAAGAGTACTGTTTGTGGCTCTGTGTGCCACAACATTGTAAACAAAAAGAGAAATATTATTAAAAAAATTCCCCCAAATACAATGTACATTTGACAATGTTGCCTTGGTTGAAAAAGGGGAAGCTTTCAGTCTTTTCATATTTTTTTAATCCTACTTTAACATAAAGGGTATTAACTCTTTATAGAGAAGGTTGAGTTCTGGGGAAAGGTGAAGAATAACTAGTGAAATTTCTCCTTTCATTTTACCGGTATGTCAGTTTGGAATAATCATTGTATAAATGTCCCCTGACAAGAATAGCTCTTCAAATGCCCCCATATTCGAAATATGACAAAAACTAGCTGAAGAGTTTGACCAAACATTCAAGCCACATGTGGGAGTATTAGTCCCATATACCCAAATTTCTGTGGTGCAAATTAAAGCTTGTGACTTTCACCAAGATTGAGCCAGTTTCTTATCGTTTTGATTTTGCTGATGATTCCAAAATCCCACAGTATACACTAATTCCTCTGTACTAATTTGTCAACCTTTCCCAGTGCTTGTAGACAGTTTCTTTCACACCAATCACCAGGGCCCTCTTGCATATAGACTTGCGATTAAACGCAACTTGATTTTCAACCAATCAGGATCGCGTATTTGGGACTTACGTTTAATTTTTTGACTTGCGTTTATAAACGCAACTTTTATGCAAGACTGCGCAGAACTCAACTTTCTCTTTAGAAAATGTTGGATTAGGTGCAAGCAGAAAATTCACTGGAAAAAATAATGGAATGTTTATTAGAGAGAAATCGAACAAAGAATAAGAACAATATGATTTTTTGTTTAAAAGTCAGAATTGCTAATTTTATATGGCAAATCCTATTGGCATTGTTGTCATGATGTGTAATGTCATACTGGAGAACTCTTTGTTTTGTATACCCTTGTAATGTTTTTCCTTAAAGGGAGCCACCGCTCGATATGCATGTACGTTCAATTTCCTTCGCTTGCCCCTATTGCAAGGCTGTGCATAACAATCTTGGAGCAGTGAACGAAATTGCAGTCGAGGGTGGGGTAGCTTGTCAGTTGGGTTGTTCAGTTCGTCTTTCTTCGGTCGAATGCGTATCACTGCAATTGCGTGCTCGTTTACCAAAGATGTACAGAGATTTCTGGATATTACCCGAGCCCGGGCCAAGCTCGAAAACACCTCGATTGGCGACTTTTCGGTCCCTTTAATTCTGAAAGTGGAAAAGAGTTTTTGTGGGATAACAAACTGGTACAGGTGTACATGTAACGTCAATTTGGAAAAAGTCTATTGTATCATAAAACCAAAAAAGCAAGGTACTTGTTAAATCCAAATGTTTTAACACTGGATTGAGCTTAGGGAGCTTTGCGAAACGTAGCGGAACAAAAAGACGTGTCTGGAACGCAATAATGCATATCGTTGAAAATAGTAATTTTATTGCATCAAGGTAGAGATCTATTTTTGAGCCATAGAGCAGGTAAAATACCTTTATTACCTTGATAAGACTTAATATTACCTGAACTGTCAAAAAATTACAACATATGTAAAAATTACAACTTTAAATTCACCACTATTGCCAGTAATTTCACCGTATGCGTTCTGGACACATCTTTTCGCGCCACTCGTTTTCGCTAAGATACCTTTTGTGACATTCATAAGAATGTGACATTGACTGTTCAAAATGCAAAACCTGTATATAACCTTTTCCCTGTTTTATACCTTTTTGTGTACATAAACATCAGGATGTGAATATTGCATTGTGTTTTTTTCTTTTTCTATGAACCACTTTTGGTTCTTTTACTTTTTTGTAAAAAGAGACATTAAAATCTGACGACTTCCATGTTTGGTAAATTGTTCGTTCTTTCAAGTTTAGTTTTTTAAAGGTGTTCTTAGGAGGATTTGTTAGTGAGAGGAAGTGTGTTTGCTAGGTTGGTCGCAGAGCGGACAGATGTAAATTTTTATTTGTTGCAAGACTCACAAAGTGACGAACGTCTCTTTCGAAAAGAGACGTTGAGGCATCAGCACAGGTGTGGTGATGATTGTGGGTGATAATGATCACAGTGATGATGATGATGGTTGTGATAGTGATGATGGTGATGATGATTGATGATAAATATAACGGTAATGATGAGGAGGATGATGGTGATGATGGCTGTGATAGTGATGATGATGATGACGATGATTGATGATGATAAAGATAAACAGTAATGAGGAGGATGATGGTGACGGTGTTGATGGTTGTGATAGTGATGATGGTGATGATGATGATGATTGATGATCATAAAGATAAACAGTAATGATGAGGAGGATGATGGTGATGATGGTTGTGATAGTGATGATTGATGATGATAAAGATAAACAGTAATGATGAGGAGGAGGATGATGATTGATGATGATAAAGATAAACAGTAATGAGGATGATGGTGACGGTGTTGATGGTTGTGATAGTGATGATGGTGATGATGATGATGATGATGATTGATGATCATAAAGATAAACAGTAATGATGAGGAGAATGATGGTGATGATGGTTGTGATAGTGATGATTGATGATGATAAAGATAAACAGTAATGATGAGGAGGAGGATGATGATTGATGATAAAGATAAATAGTAATGAGGATGGTGATGATGGTTGTGATAGTGATGATGGTGATGATGGTTGTGATAGTGATGATGGTGATGATGATGATTGATGATCATAAACAGTAATGATGAGGAGGATGATGATGATTGGTCAGTCGCACGTGGTTGGCAAAAGCGCTAAATTTAAACTAGTTGCCATGGTTCAGACCATGGTTTATTTAAATTAATTTACATAAACTATGGTCTGAAGCATGGCAACTCGTATCCGGACAACTACCCCCTGGACAATTACCCCCCGGACAACCACCCCCCGGAAAACCACCCCCTGGACGACTACCCCCCTAGGACAACTACCCCCCAGGACAACTACCCCCCAGGACAATTACCCCCCGGACAACTACCCCCCAGGACAATTACCCCCCGACAACTACCCCCCGAACAACTACCCCCTGGACAGCTACCCCCGGAAAAATTGGCCTGGGGGTAATTGTCCTGGGGGGTAGTTGTCCTGGGGGGTAGTTGTCCTGGGGGGTAATTGTCCTGGGGGGTAGTTGTCCTGGGGGGTAATTGTCCTGGGGGGTAGTTGTCCTGGGGGGTAGATGTCCTAGGGTGGTAGTCGTCCAGGGGGTGGTTTTCCGGGGGTAGTTGTCCGGGGGGTAGTTGTCTAGGGGGTAGTTGTCCTAGAATCATGGCAACTAGCGTAAATTTATCGCTTTTGCCAACCACGCGTTCATTATTGGATCTTTTTAAGTGTATGCGCTAAATCAAGTGTATTTATACCACAAAATCTGCATAAACCATGGTCTGAACTGAAACCACCTTTGTGAATTCCGGCCCTTGGGACCAAGGAAATTACCTCTTTACATTGAAACCTTGTCATATCAGGGCTAAAAAAATCAATAATAGAGTACAAAGAAGTGGGACTGGCAAAATTACCTTGTTATAACGAGTTTGTTATAACAGTGTTCTTTATTACAAGGTTCCACGCACTGTACTATAAAACCAGAAGCTTTTGTGTGCATTTAATGGTCTCCAATTTCGCAAGTGTTTTAGACTTGCTGAAGTTTCATGCTGAGAAGATAACTGAATTACAACTGACACAACACTGAATGTTTGCAATCAGAGAAAGTTTCTTTCTGTGAAAATGGCTGTAGTTTAGAAATTGCGAAAGTTTCAGCGGTTTAACAGTAGTCTCAGCAACACATATATGTACACTCAAATTCGTTTTAACCATTGACTCAACATGAATCAAAATAAATTTTTGAAGAACATGTTTTTTTTAAATACAAGTAAATTTTATTTCATTATTATAAAGCTTACAGATCAAAATGTGCTTGCATTTCAGAATAAGAGTCAACGCTAAGCCTAAACATTGTGTATATATATATATACATGTATACAAGTATCTCTCTGCTATAACAACATTCTAAAGCTCACAGCTAGCATAAAAAATATTGAATGAAATATTCAAGATCTTTTTATTGGGTCAAGGGCTCGATACAGATGTCTTGTACACATGGACCCCCAAAATGCCACTGTTTTACAGGTGGTTACAGCCCCAGAAAAACAGAAAAAAAAACCCAAACAATTAATGATTGGACAATCTAGGTAATCTTCAGTTTGCTCAGCTCTTATGTGTGTACTATTCATTCAAAGTTCATTCCAAATACATTCTAGTTTTCGTGTTATTTTCCTTTTTCAAATAAGCAGTGTTTTTTTTTTTTTTTTAAATGTACAAATTACAATACGTCCTTTCAACAACCACAGTTTAAAGTTTCCCTAATCTATCTCTACAGGTTTGATTGGGGCATTACACATGTGTTTAATTTGAATGAATGCATTTTGAAAGCAGTGTAATAATACTCAACAAATATTCATAATTGAGTTATATCATTTGCACCATGTTATGCTCGTTTTAAAACCTAATGAATAATGTGTTAACGAGCCTTTGCCCCATACGATCATGAATACAAGTTGCATAAAACTTTGACCTTTGACCGACTAGACTACAATGTACATGGCAAGGAAATACCCCACAAACCAGTCTAAGTAGAAGCTAAAAGGAGGTGCTCAGATACCGTATAACCAGAAATTTTTGCGTGCATGAAACTTTCGCGAATTTCGCAAGCGGTCGAGATTCACGAAAGTTTCATGCCGCGAATTAAATCACAATCGAAACAGCATAAAATTATTGCAATTCGCGAAAGTTTCTTGCTGCAAAATTGGCTGTCATTAACGATTTCTGGTTTGACAGTATGACATCTGGGGAGCCTTTCATCAAGCGTTTTGTCAGTGATTTTTACTGACAAATTTGCTCTCAGCCAATCAGATGCAAGGATTTCAGTAGCTTATAACACTTGTCGGATAAAATATCCGACAAATCCTTTCATGAAACGCTCCCCTGGGCTGCGTCTTAGAGTACAGGAGTTTAGAGTTGCAATCGATCTGAATCAATCACATGTTTACTGTCTCCTCTAATGTACAGAGTTGCAAATTGATATCAATCACAAATGAAGTTGCAATCAATCGCAACTCTTTATTTATAAGACCGGGGAGGGGCCTGGAGAAGTACACCAAAACAACTCCCCGCATCATTTAAAAGATAGAACTCAGCTTGCTTTTTAAAGTGAAATAAAGTCAAACATTGCATAGATATTCATACATTTGTATCTCAAAAAGCTTGTAGAGGCATATAAGAGATTTTTTTTCTTTTCTTCATGATTATAGCTACATGTCAGTTTCAGAAATTTAACTCTTTTGTTTGTATTTCTTTGCTCTCTGAAGCATAAAGTCAGTGCACTTGTGGGGGAAAAATGTAATTCCCTACAGATGTCATTTTTGGAGGAAAATATTTCAAAAGAAGCTTGATGTTTCAAACACTCCAATAGTGTGTAGAAGTTTATGCATCTAGATGTCCACAACATTACATAAAATTTGGCATAGCATGTTACCACTGAATAGGATAAACAACAAAATTGGTTGATTAGCAAGTTTCAAGTTCAAAAGTTAATGAAAGTACAGAGGTCATATGTGAGCAGCTTTACACATGTTTAGTGACAGTCATCATACACTGTGAGCTATCTACATGTATAAATAAATTTGAAACGCAGAATCTT
The DNA here is from genome assembly GCA_025618425.1 of Heliocidaris tuberculata. NCBI lineage: Eukaryota > Metazoa > Echinodermata > Echinoidea > Camarodonta > Echinometridae > Heliocidaris > Heliocidaris tuberculata. Next base: position 31,920,274 of record CM046842.1, on the reverse strand, counting down.
TGTAACTGATAAACGATACCCTTTAAAAAATTGACAAACATTAATCTAAACAAAAATTAACAAAAAACATGATGCTAAACAATAACAAAGAATTTAAATCATAAAGCAAATTCCACATAAAAATGGTTTGAGGCTCAAGACTCTACACCACGTACATACATGTACCAATTTTTGTAGCGGGAAGGTCTCTAAGAAACTACCTAAAAGGTATCCTTTTTTCCATTTATATTGCAGTCCCAATCCAATTCAACTGTCTACAACCTTCCAACTTCAAGAAGAAAATGTTTTTTATACATTTAGATAAAGATCTGTCGTGTTTAAAACATATTACAAGGTACAACGGAGATACAGATAATGAGATATATATACACTGTACATTATAGATTTCTATTTACATGGTACAAAACAACTTGAAACAAACAGATTGAAACTAACTCTAAACTTTTTATAAGTACAGTTAGTCTCCAACATGTCAGGACTTCAATATTGGCACTCAATATGCTCTGTTTAGAAACAAGCACAGATTCACAGAAGGCACCAGTAAGGCTAAAGTTCACAAAAGAGGTTTAAATTTAACTACGGTCTAAACCATTGTTTAAACCTCCACTGTGGACTAAAATAAGTGTACATGTACATACATAAGTGTTTATTTCCCTTCCATTGGACATGGGACCATGTGTGTATCACATACTAATACACTTATCTTATGGAGGTAAAGATCTCGGGGGGCATGTCTCATTGAGACCAGTACATCATCTGCATACACGAAAACGGATAAAAAGGGTACATTTTCAGCATTGGGTGCGTATAACCCGGGTTACGCATTTAGGGTATCAAAAACAGCAAAAATCAAGAAAAAGGGTACCAAATTCAGAGGTGATAAGAAGATCGCCGTTAAGGGTATAAAAATCAGAGATTTTAGACGGGTTTCTCTGTTTAGGGTGTCAAAACTACTCCTACTGCAATCCCCGTTTAAGGTGCTTTTCAGAAAGTGATTTACGCGGATGATGTACAGGTCACAATGAGACATGCCCCCCAGGGGTTAAGATAAACCTATGTGATTTATAGCCAAAGAGACCAGCGAATTTCTAATACTACCACCATACCTTCCACATTAAAAATTTGTGATCTCTCAAGCAGTACTACTCTCCAGGCAAAATGAGAATGCACTGTATTCTTGATACTTCTAGGGTTTACAACATTAGTTTGAAAGCCGAGAAATTAGGAATTATTCCCGCAAATAGGAATGGTTGGTAGCTATGTATTACTAGTGCCTCAGAGAAAGTTCTGCTATGGAAGGTGTTTGCTTGATCCAACATGTTTTGGACTCCACCATTGTTCAAGATACGTCTGGCAATCGATCTGCTACTGAACTGTTCACCACCAAGACTAAGAGCCTATACTGCCCTACTTTGACAAGGGAAGCAAAGTTCTGTCAAGTTGTGCAAATTTCATATTTTTCTGGTTAAAAATATGCAGAAACTTTCCTGAATACCTGAGTTCATTTTATATTGTAAAACTTGAAAGATATAAGCAAATGCTCAGTATATTCTTATTGTCCAAACTCCAAACTTCTTCCGTTTTGAAATGTTTTGGACAAAGTTCTAATAACAGTTGCCTCCTTTTCACTATGTATTATATCTTCAATTTAACACTATTTTGTTTTGTTTGATTATGTAAGAATGAGAAGTTATGCTTTTGTGTGCTGTACAAAATCCTGCAATTCGGCCTGTTGGCTGCTAATGAATTCTTAAATAAACCATTACCTTTGGTCAAAGTAGGGCAATATAAAGATCTACTGAGGCTAGGGAACTCTTGACCTCTAAGAAATGTTATTAAGCCAGTGAACGGTTGACCGCTGCATCCAAGAGTTCAACTGCGGCCAGTATACTCTTGACCACTGTGTCTGCGAGACTAGCGTGCCGCGACAGCAGAGGTCTTTTTCTCCAGCATGTTCTTGACCATGTTGTTTGCATACTTGATTCTCTCATAGAGATCTGGTGTGCAGCCGTGCTTCTCAATCAGGTTGAGGCGGAAGGTACGGAAGTTTCTCTTGGCGTCTATGTAGGTGGCTGCCCCCATCAAAGGACAAACTATCAGCTTGGTGTGGTCTTCAAAGAAGTTGATCTGAAGAAGAACAATTAAAAATGAACATATTTTTCGAAAAAGACTATGAGAAACCGATGCAGGAACAGGTGACTGAGCACTCAGTCATGGGGAATGGGGAAATAGAATGGTATGCGATTTGCAAAAGGCTTGTTAACTTGTACGTTTGCAATAACTCCATGTACCGCACGCACATGGTAAGAAGCTCTGACTGCATTTGTCCTTTCTCAGCCGAAAACCAGCCATACATGTAGCCATATACAAACTGGCAACTCTGTGATGTATCTTGTGAGGTCTCCTCACCCATTTGCACTCTACTAAAAAATATGAATATCTATCTTCCCGAAAGAAAATATGTAATCATATGTTCACATATGTTGCACATATGCTTTTACACAAAACCTGTATGAAACAAATCTACATTGTATTCCCTCATCAACAACTAAGAAAATGAAAATTCATGCAATTTTCTGGACAGAGCAAATACGAGAGGACCTCGCAAAACATGTCACAGAGTTGCCAATGTATGTTTAAGCGTAATGTACTTCACTTTTGTGTCTCTTACAAAATGCAGATAAAAGGGTATGCACAGGACCTTTTATGACCACAGTTCCCCACTTGCAATTCATTTACACATGAAAAGTGTCATATGTGAACAAGTCCTTAGCAGTCAAACCGCAGGTTCCCCCAAAGTGCTCTATTTTGTTTCCAATTTTTCCTTGATTGGGTCAGTCTCAGAATACATAAAGAGCATTAACCCCCAAGAACTCTAATTTCCAAATGATGAAATGGACTACATGTACATGTAGTTAACATTTACCGATTGTCATGATTTTTTTACACATCAAATATAAAAGAGGAGGAATTAGAGATGCATTACATACTCTATATGTCTATGAAAAATGTGACAAAATTGGGGAAAAAGAATGTTATTTTGTGAAAAAATAGGAAATGAAATGAAAAGTAAACCTGTAAAAAAACTCACAGTTTTATTATGAGCCAGGTTGAATTAGACATGAGTGTGAAGGGCAATATCTGTACTTTACAAATATTGAATTAATATGAACACTACACTTAATGACAGGGTCGGGATCACATAGTGTCCTTCAAACAGTTAATTCCAGCACTCTGATTGAAGTACGAAATTTGAGGACATACCTGGAGGGTTCCATTACTGAGATGAAGGACGATGGCACTCTTGGTTCTGAACCAGCTCTGCAAGAACGGTAGCCTAGCCATGCTGTCTGATTCACGAGGTGTCATTGCAGCACCGGCCTGAAATGAAACAATCGGTAGATATTCATGTAGAAAAGTCGCTGACAATTTGTAACAAATTACTTGCAGTAAGACTTCATGACGATAGAACAGTCACATGAAGCAGACTCCGATGAATTGCTCTCATGCACCACAGAAAGTTTTGACATGGATTAGGTCTTAAAGGGCATGTTGCACGGCAAATTCTGGTTAACGTCATCTACGTTTTTTTTTGGACAACTGCACGCAAATGAATGGACCTCAGCTAATGGTAGTCAGTGACTTAATCTCTACATGGTCAGCGTTTGTGAAACAGCGTATCCGGACAATTACCCCCCTGGACAACTATCCTCAGATTCTGGGGTAGTTGTCTGGGAGGGGGGGGGGGGGGGGGGGGGGGTACATGGTAATTGTCATTTTATGGGGGTAATTTTCTGGTGAGGTAAATTTCCTTGGGGGGGGGGGGTAGTTGTCCTAGAATCACGAAACAGACCTGTAGCCTGTAGCTGTAGCTATAACCCTCTCAAAACTATTGCCATAACATCCCTTATTGAATACTGAATCGCCCAAGATTTCTTCAGTACTAAAAATCGGTGCTTACCTTGAGTAAGTGTTCACTCATGTAGTTCCTGAAGTACTTGAGTAGAGTGACCTTCTTGTGAAGGGTAGAATCGTAGGCTCCCAGACGACAGTATTTCTCATTCCCATCCCTCTCTATGTACTCCAGTGTACTGCAGAGATAAAAAAAGGAAAACAATGGTATTACTGTTAACGTTCAAAACAGATTTTGGTATTCCAATGTTTCTTGATGAATCCCAACATTCCAGAAAAGATAATGCACTGCATAAAGCTTTACAGTGGAAATTTCACGGGTCCCACTTCTTCATATTCTATTGTTTACTGTATACGCCATATATTTCGTGGGGGTTTTATTTCCGCGAATTTCGTGAATCGCGAGTGGGTCGCGAATTTAACAACACGCAAAAAAATATTGCCGACATAAGAAGTCTGTTGAATTTGTTGTCTCCTGGTCAGAAATTCACTGCTTCGCTTTGCAAAATCACCGCTGTTTGTAGATTTGAGAATTTTCCAACCGTGAATTCAACCACTCGCGAAATAGTCTGGTTAGTTCTATTCGCGAAAATTTATGGCTTATACAGTATTAGCTCTGATATAACAAGGTCTTGATATAAAGATGTAATTTTCTCAGTCCCAAGGAGTTTGTTATAAGGAGGTTCCATATTAGGACAAGGCATCTCCACTGGCATTCAGCAAAGCGGATGTCATTCTCCACAGGGCCATTTAAGTCTTGTCCAGACATGACATAATAAAGTGTCTAAAATCCTAAAGTTACATGATGTCCCAATGGCTTATGTGCCCCTCTGACTGACGGAAGTTGCGAGCCCCTAAAACCTGACAAGAATCATGGCCTGGGCATGCACAGGAATGGTAAGCAATTTAGCTCTAAAAAACTTAATAGGAGCTTTAATAGTGAAAAATGAAATAAAGTGGAACATCTCTATAAAGAACAATGTTCTAACAAACACACTATAACAAGGGTAATTGCACCAGTGCTTCTTTGTTATTTATTGCTTTTGGCCCTGGGCCCTGTTTCATAAAACTTGTCATCAATGACAAGTTGCAGTAACTGTTATAAGCTACTGAAATCCTTGCATCTGATTGGCTGAGAGCAAATTTGTCAGTAAAAATCACCAATAAGATACTTAATGAAATGCCCCCCAGATAACAAGGGATCTTCATAATGAAGTCATTTTCTTGGTCCTTAGAATGTATCAAAGTTCCACTGCACAATTGCTCCGTACAGAAAATTTCATAGATTTCCATTTTCTCATTGATAAAGGAATAGATTCTTGAAAATAGGTTGTGTGTAAAAAGATATTTGCAATGATTATAGCAAGGGTCCATGTATGATTATATATTTTTACTTTCTGTATAGAAAATGGAAATTCATTAGTTTTTTTTTTAGTACAGGGCAAATGGGAAAGGAGCTCGCAAGATATGTCACAGAGTTGTTGATTTGTGTATGACTGATTACAACTTAAATCCATAACTTTCTGATTTCTTATCAGATTTGGCTCAAACTTTGATTGATCTGTTCCTTTAAATTTTCTGCTTCTTTTAAAACCAACGTGATATCAGGATGGACTTCCCCTTGAACTGAAAATCCTTTTTTTTTTCACACTGGTCCTACACTCACTCTGCATTAGCATGAAGCAGAAGTCTTGTGGAATCGTTGAAGAGTACGCCTACACTGCCATCACACAGCTGGTACCCGAGACCATACTTGTCTGAATAGTCCACCCATTTACTGACCCACAGGATTGGTACGGCCGCTGGGTCCTCTGCTTCATCTAAAACATCATCAAATCATGAGAAGATTAGTACAGATAAACCTTACAGAAAGACTACCCAAGGGAGACTAAAGAAAACGGTCTTTATCCCTTTCAGGACTGGAATTAAGGGCTTAATTGATCACATTTTGTTCTTCAAATTGGCACATTAATTTGGACGAACATCATAGTAGAAATGTCCTCTGGAAAGCATTGCTCTTCAAAGGCCCTCGTATCCAAAATTTGACAATAAATACACGTTCGGGAGAACATTTATGCCACGTTGTGTGCAGTGCATTGTGCATGTGCTTTTCAACGAGACTGGGTCAATATCTTTTATCATTTTGATGATTCGAAAAACCTCATTGTAATGACAGTTTGCATAAATTCTCATGTAGGCATGATTCCAAATTACTTCGGGACAATTTTTTCACAATGTAATTGCATGACCTGGGCCCTCTTGCATAAAACGTTGCGATTAAACGTAACTCAAAAAATTAGACTTGATTTTCAACCAATCAGTTTCACGTATTTGGGACTTTTTTGTGTTTATTTTTTTTTGAGTTGCGTTTAATCGCAACTTTTTATGCAAGAGGGCCCAAAACTTAATTTTATCTTTAAACAGGGGGTACTTGCGTACAGACCCTGAGAAACCCTTTGAATAAGAAAATGAGAGTGGAGCCTTGACTCACCTAATCTAACATCAGCCTTCTCGGAAGGTTTGCAAGCTATGACGCTACTTAGATGACCCTTTAGCATACCAAGATAGTCTTCTTTAGGCTGGAAGACCTTAGGCTTGCCATTCTCCTTGCGGTCACTGTGTTTCCTGTATGGCTTTCCACTCAGCTCCCGACCTGGTGGTGCGTTCTCATCTACAGGTAAAAGTAAAAAATGAAGAGTTGGTGAACTAAAAGATGTACCTTGATCAAACTCTTGCACACATTCTTGGACACAACTACTCTAAAATACTGTATTTCATTATAGACCTACCTTGAGCATTGACTTCAAGTAGTGGCCTTCTACTCGGTGATACAGGCAACTGGAATTTTGGAGCCATGATTGGACAGGTTTGACTGGCATAGACATACCTTAACCACTGACTTCTAGCAGTGGCCTTCTGCTTGATGATACAGGCACCTGGGATCTTGAGCCATGGTCAGAGAGGTTTGATCTTTATAGAATTACCTTGACCATTGACTTCTGAGGTTTGATCTTTATAGAATTACCTTGACCATTGACTTCTGAGGTTTGATCTTTATAGAATTACCTTGACCATTGACTTCTGAGGTTTGATCTTTATAGAATTACCTTGACCATTGACTTCTAGTAGTGGCCTTCTGCTTGACGATACAGGCACCTGGAATCTTGAGCCATAGTCGGACATGTTTGACCATTAGGCAGGTATGACTGATATACATTGTAGGCTTACCTTGACCATTGACTTCCAGTAGTGGCCTTCTGCTGGACGATACAGGCACCTGGAATCTTGGAGCCATGGTGAGGCATGTGGTGGGGAGCTGTGGGGGTAGGTAACCTGATGTGAAGAACTCATCCTGGAGAAGGATGTCAATGTGTGGTCTCTGCTGAGGATCAGGCTGAAAATAGAAGGGAAAGAATGCGTGAATTAGAAAATAAGGAGGTTTAATGGGTATGAAAGAATAAGGTGGTTTAATAAAATTAATAAGTTTTGATATCTGGCTACTAAGTTTATTATATTATATAATAATTATGATTTTATCATATTATTAAAAAAATGAAAGTGCAATGATCCTAAAACATCATCTTCTTCCACTAATACCACAGAGAAAGAGAGAGAGAGAGAGAGAGAGATTCTAACCTTTAGTAATTTGCCAATAAGACTACGAGCTGACGAGCCAACACTGGAAGGTATTCTGTATTCATTTCTCCTGATTCGTTGGTATGTATCTTTCAGACTCTGGGTCTCAAAAGGGGGTTTCCCCACCAAGAGTGTGTACCTACAAATGAGAACAAAATGAGTGAAGATGAATTAGTTGAGCATCTTAAAGTGATTGATTAACTTTGTGAAAAATTGTAAAATCAGCTCAAATGCCAGTGAATTGTGTGCAGTCCTCTAACTACATATATAATTAAGGATATGTGAAAGTATGAGAGAAAATGGAACCCGTTTACTATCCTAAAAAAGAGAAAATCGCGATCAATCGCTAGCGCAAGTCGCTCGGCTTCTTCGCTGAGCTGCAGTCACAAAAACCAAGCACCAGCGCTTGGCGATTTCAGAGCGGGTTTCCAGCCCGTACGGTATTCTGTGATAGAGCGAGGTATGCCAACCGTAAGAGTTCTTTAGGGTTCGGTGGTACTCTATCCCGACATCACTGTTCAATCGTAAATATCTTGATATATAAACGACCGATCAGCTTATAAAACTCAGGCGATTCCTGTCTGAGCTAAAGGTTTGCAATTATGATTACAGCATTAGCTGGAACAGTGATTTTTTTTTTCAATCCTGGGCAAAGTTAATCAATGCCTTTAACAGAAAAGCTGGTAAAGTGCATCCTGTATAGGGGAGCATTCCAATTTTAGTCAAGGGAAGCAAAGAAATCATCTGTCTTCATTAACCCATAGTCAATGGGAACCGGGTCATTTCTGTATTAAGCGAATGGAAATTAGAAAAATCAGTAGTCAATGGGTTGACTGAACAACCCTCACACTTAGCTATAATAGGGTACATCATAAACTCTCTACACTTTGACTGGCCTTATTTTGCACACATATCTCAAATCGTGTTCACAACAAGATTGCATTAGACTTTGTTGAAAACTGCTATTTTCATCAGTTATCATTATATTTGCATTCATAACACATCAACAGGAAAACAAGCAGAACAAGAAATAAGGGAAAATTTTCCATATAAAAGAGGTGTTTAATAGCAATAATTATCAAATGGGGGGGGGGGGGGGGGGTGTAGGGTCTACAAATCTGTATTTAGACATTTTAGACCAATATTAGGCACTGGACCTCACAAAGTAAGACTTACATGATGCAACCCAGTGACCAGAGGTCAACCTCGTAGCTGTGACCTTTCTTGGAAAGTACTTCTGGGGCAATGTAGTTTGGCGTGCCACACAGTGTCCTATGGAAGAAAAGCAAACAAGGTGGAAATAGGATTACCATACAATATAAAGTATATATTTCAGTGTAAGACCACTTCTTTTTAGTTGAAGGGAGGGATCTCCTCTCAGCAATTAAAAAAACAAACATCTTGAGCTGTTTGAATAATCAGATGACAATCAGGACGTTATGTAGATGTCCTATTGATTATTATTTTTCCGGAATTTCACAAGGAATTGATGAATATTGATTATAGCTTTATATTTCAATCTGATTAATAAAAAAACATTATTCTGAAAATAATATGAACATATATGATTCACAGTGACTGTAAAGGCTTTGTCAAATATCTAATATCAGAAATGTTAGCCTGAAATGACGACCTACAGTGTACATGTATACAATACAGCCCCATGTGCTCTGAAACAGAGAGGTGACAGGGCCTGAAATCACCCCAATGCCTAAACTACGGCACTCCAACTAGTAAAATCAACTCTGGCATCAAGTTGGCTTGAACATTTTTTTTTCCTGAATTTTTTTTTATATGCCCTCGATATACAGTATTATGTGGGATTTTCCTCAAACTTTCATTGATATGCTTCTCTCATTTTTCTGCTTTTCATAAAACCAACTTATTTTCAGCTGGTATGAATCATAGCTAGTTGAGAGAGATGGATGCGTCATCGGGAGGGGCTCCCAACTGGTCAGCCATTTCATGGAGCTTCAATAGTTCCCTCTCATCTAAAATTGTATGGGAGAGCCTTGAGAGGAATTATTGGGAGCTCTATGATGTAACTTATGACCCTCTTACGTACGTAAGGTAATCGCATGTCGCAACTATCTCTCTTAATATGCTTCCAGTATGCACGATTCAAATTTACTTGCCTTAAAATTTTATTTCAAAATCGACGCATAAATAAACAAGGAAATAATCTGAAATACCTAATTTTGTTGTTGAATTTGATAATGCGACCCCCCCCCCCAACTCCAAATACATGTAGTCTCTGATATTACTTATTAGATCTACAAAAAAATCCTTTTCTTTTCTATAAGAGCAACATTTACAGCTATAATGTTAAGGAGTCAAATAAATCAGATTCCCCCTAAAAAGATCATGATTTTTTTAAATCCAAACCCTGCTTACTTTTTGCGTTCTCCACTGTAGTCCACCTTGGTAGCAAGACCAAAGTCCCCGACCTTGACCTCCATGTTGTCGTCCAGGAAGAGGTTACCCAGCTTGAGGTCACGATGGATGACCTTGTTCTTACTGAGATACTGACAAGCCAGGATGCACTGACGCATGAAGTAACGTGTCTCTGGCTCCGTGATGGCCTTTCTTCTCTTGTGCAACTCCATTAGTGACTGAGAACAGCAAAGAGGACAATTAATCAAAAGAGGAAAGAGCAGCCACGCATACAGGGGATATTTCATTGATTCACAGAACTTTTGCACCTTTTTTTTTGAGGGCTCTCAAGAAAAAAATTGTTTTAACTCTTGGTCCAAAGAAAGCAATCTGGTGTTTGCAGTTTCCCAGAAAGTCCCAGTGCATTTTTGCATGACCAAAGTATGCAAATTACAGATTTTGTACCCTTATGATTTTCACTGAGGAAAATGTACCTTCAGCATTTCTCTTTGTGAAGTTGCATGTACCTTGTTTGTATTGGGCACCAAATGTGTCATCCACTGGCAAGAACCCTTGAGCCGCCGATGCTGACATTTTGAATTCTGCTGTATCTGTTTGGCTGCTCTATTTTAATGTGTTTTTAATCTTTATCGATAAACCAGATTCAATTCAATTTAATAATCAAGGGTTCACAAAAGAAGTTCATTTGAAGACTTCTTCAAAGCCAGTCTGGACTCTCATGTAGTTTGGCTACATCAATGCTTGAAAACTGATTTTATGCATATTACTATGTACAATGACACATTTTTTTTTTTAGAACTGGTGCTATTCATAGATTTATCTCCCCCCCCCCCATTTTTTTTTTTTTTTTTTTTTTTTTTTGGGGGGGGGGGGGGGGGGGGGGGGGGATACTCGACCACTCATGCTCAAATGATTAAGAGCCTGATCGGTAAAGAGTACTGTCTGTCTGTAGCATTGAATATTTTATGGATTCTGATTAATTGCTAGGTGACCATGGCAACCAAATTTTATCAAATTTCAACTCCTTCAGTGATGCCCTTCACAATGAAACATAAAATAGCTCTCTTCAATTAAATACTTACAGTATTTTCTACAGTAATTCAAACTTTCAAAATTTGTCAAATGTCAGTCTGTGACTAACCGATTGGACTCTTAATTAGTTTACAGGAAACTCAGCCTCACTTACCCTCCTCCTGCACAGCTCCAGCAGGACGTAGACATTGTCCTTGTCTTCAAAGAAACTATGGAACCCAACAATGTGCCTGTGATGTAAGCTCTTGTGAATGTGGATCTCCATCGTCATCTATAATAGAAAAAATTAAAATAAAATAGTCTGCTATCCTGATTGCAGGATAAATTGATACATCCACTGTGATTTGGAGACGTAAAGTGTAACCTTGTTACATAAAGAACACCGTTCATAACAAACTCTTGTTATAGCAAGATAATTTTGATGGTCCCACTCCTTTGTATTCTACTGTTTCTTAGCCTTGATATAAAACGGTTTCAATATAAAGAGGTAATTTCCTTGGTCCCATGGAGTATCTTATAAGGAGGTTCCACTGTAATAAGGGTTTATGAATAGAAGATAACATGCTAAATGTGATATACCAAGATTCTATGTTTCATCCAAGAAATGAAAAGATCAGGCAAAATGTCCAAAAATCTTTGCAGCTGAGATAGTTTATTGATTATTCAATACATAAATTCTAGGTTCTCAGAATTTGTTTATTTCTTGGAGAACAAGTAATTTGTTTAGATAAATTGCAACTTTGCAAATTGCTCCATTTTTCTCAAGTTGGATGATCCTGCAGAAAACGGTAAAATAAAATTAAATTTGTAGAGGAAAGGGAGTTTGAGACTGATCAAACTGAATGAAATGATACATACATGTATAAAATGTATCTTTAAAATTCATGCACATATTTTTGCACTGTAAATCTGTAATCAAATGCAACACCAAAATACTTTAAAAAAAAAAAACTTTCATTTGGATTTATTGGAGACTACACTTACATGTATGGCACAAAGAAAAGGGCATTATAAACATGTACTCAAGTGAGTCACACATGCAAGAACTTACCTTGTCTTTCTGGTGAGGTTTGACAAGAAGGGCCTTTGAGACAACCTTGCCAGCATAGATCTGTTTGGTTGCATCGTCAGTCAGCTCATAACACTTGGCAAAACCACCCTATTGATGAAGAAAACAGATCAAAGGTCAAAGGTCAGCTAATGGCATGTACTAGTCACTAGCATGTACATGTATCAATCGAGGAACGGACTACCACCACCATAATGACCACTATTACCTGTGACCACAATTATCCATAAGCACAATTACATGTATGGCATAAATATTCAAAACTGAATAACAAATAAAAACTAAATTAACAACAATGTCAATGCATGTTAATCTCAGGATTACCAAGGAGTAGGACTCAGCCTTGACTAGAGTCTAGTCATAAAACATGTACATGTACATACATGTACTGTACATGACATTTTTGAATGTGATTGGATAGCTGTACATGTAGATTCTAGATTCATGATCTTGTGTAACTTTTGGCGTAAACTTCTCGATTTTTTTATTTACATGTAGATCTCGGACCTTATTTTATAGGTCTATTCTGAAAAGTCAGTTTGATTTCTGCAGAAAGTAGGCATTGACCCTTTCGAGACAATTGACCACATTATGTGGTTTAGCTCAATAACTTTTGATTCAGAGAATCTAAAAAATATACCAGATACATCATGCATGAGTAGAAGGAGCAAAAACTTCTGCACAAACTATGTCCTTTTTGTTGTACATGTATGACCATAGTGCCAGGAATTTTAGGAACGAGAATAAGCCTGAAAATCAAAATCATTGTTTTTTGTCAAAAATGGCAATTTTTTCAACTTTTTGTTTTCAAAGACATTGCACCTTATCACACGGAGAACCATGTAACACTAAAAGAAAAATATCATTGTTGCAAATTTGAAGAATAAAATGTGATCAAGTTAGCCCTTAAATAATTCATGTCCTGGCTGAAAGGGTTAAATGGGATAGAGTTCGATCCTAACATTCCCCCCCCCCCCCCCCACTAGCATTAACCTTCAAAGTTTTCAAAATATGGCCCTGCCATGATCAAATAAAAGGAGGGTGTCTGGAAGATTTTTCTATAGTCTGAGAAACTACAAATGTACACATTCAAATGATTTGATTTTTCAGATCGTGTTGAAAATAGTGTAAAAAACACATGTACCGAATGAATTCCTGGAAATTTTCAGCTAAAAATCTCCTATAGACAGGTCTGTACAAACAAATGAAAAGGCACAAAAACATCCTGCTGAAACCTTAGTTTTGATGGACGAGTTGTACATAGTGCAGCTCAAGAACTCGCCAAGATGTGATATTCCTTTTCAGTTTTCTTAATGAAGGGAATAAACAAACAACATCTCCTTACTTTAGCACCAAAAGATAGACCTCTAGATCTATAAAATTTCCTATCAATTACTATCATATTCATTTTGAACTGCCAATGGGATCACATTTTTTAGTTAGTTTGAAAATTTATACATGTACCTGTGCGTTTAAAAATGTTGTAAAGTTTAAAGTTGTAACAATTTCCTCCCTAACTTAAAATAAAAAAGTGAGCAAATGCTTTACTGGCAAGCTAGTATACACCTATCTAACCTTTAAAGGGTACCAATCACCAAAAATAATTTTGCTCTGTATGTTAGAGGTTTCATGTCGTTATACTATATTCAAAATATGGGCTTCAAATATTAATTCTATAAAGAGATGTTGCAATTTTAATTACACTCTCTATAAGCATGATAAGCATACATGTAAAAGCAACTCGTGAGTAGACTACTCGACGCACCCGTACGCGCTCATCACGCGGAACCAAACTCAGAGCTCGGTTCCGCGGGAGCATTTTCATGTCATCCTCTATTTCCTTCTTCATACTCATTAACTGTTGACCGAATACCAGACAAAGTTCTTTTACACACATGTAGGTTGACTTTCTAGCTAGACCCTATACACAAATTATTTTTTCAGGTGATTGGTAGGCCTACATTTTAATCATGTTTAATAGATCTACAAATGTGTCAGATAATGTAGATCTAAATAGAACAGAGATCTACTACTGGTACATGTACTACTAGATCTAGAGCTTTTAAAGAGTAATTAATGAGACTGATCTAACAACGTTCATCTGTGTGTGATCCCTCTCCATGAATGTATTTTTCACTGGCATGATTAACATTAAACAAGTTAAACTGATCAAACAGACATTATTACAATTTACATTTACAACTTCTCACTCTCAGACTTTGCGCAACTTTAACAGTTCTCAGCATGCTCAGTGACAATCAAAGAAAATAACAAAGTGAACTGTAAATTGTGCAACTGCGAGTGAGAAGTGTATCCTAAAATCAAGTTTAAAATGTTGATGATGTTATTGTTAGGATCAAACTCTATCAAATTTAAAATTGTGTCTCTTTGGGATGTATTTTGTTGGATTTGTCTGTCAACGGTCAACTCAATTTCTCATTCTCAACTGTCAGTGTCGAGTCATGTCTACTCTCTCTAGATCTAGATCTAGACTAGATCTAGTCCCTACATTTTTTGCTATTTACTTAGAGAAATAAGACACGATATCTATCCATGATCCATCATTCATCAAACAGAAGCTGCTTTGATCAGAATAATAGAAAATGAGCTAGAACTTAAGAATGTTAGATCATCATCTGATAAAATTAAAAACTCCCACAAGCACAGTCCACATCTTGATCCACGTCCACGCAAAATGCAACGGCAGCATTGTCACACACAACAAAAGCACTAACCATGCTAACTTACACTGCCCCATTATTTTAAATTTAAAACTCCATCCATGCCAATTACCTTGCCCAAAAATCTGCCTTTAGTGTACGTTTTTCCTGTGGATGGATCAGTAACAACATCAGGAACCTCCTTCACTCGAAGATCTTCCTTGTGCCTTGAAGCCATCTTCTCTAAATTCCAGCCAAATAATTCAAAATTTGTCGAAAAAACGGCAGAAAATATTTTCACGTCGAATCAGTCAGCTGCGATCGCCTGTGTCTGACGAGTGTTTTGTGCATTTAAAAACAGCGGGCCGGTAATGTATGAATACTGGCCGTTCATTGGCTAGTGAGGATGTCGGCCTTTAATAAATACTAAGCTCTGATTGGTCAAAGGTACGGGCATTTAAACGCATTTGTACATATATTTAAAAATGGTCCAAGGCTAATCCTAAAAAATGCTATTGATAAACCTTGCATTTTCACTTGAAATAATTTATTTTCGAACTAATATCTTTAAAAATATTGATGATAAGTTTAGAAAAAAATTTTTAAAGCAGAATGTTCAAATGTTATAGTGACATATAAAATGATAAATTTACTTATTTTGTATTTTGCCTGGTCTGGTAACTAACTTTTATTTACATATTCGCTGATCATCCACGTGCATCAACAAGATGGCGATGCTTGCTGAGCCGCGGCGGCGTCAGAAATTGTCTTTTGACCCTAGAAACAAAGCTTGGAGTGAAGGTATTACAACTTTTATAACATAAAGAAATTTTTTTGACCAGTAATTTGCATGTTCATGATTGTGTGGTACGCAAGACGACGCGAGGGGAGCAATATCTCAACTTCAAGTTGAGTCAGCTTAGCCTTAGCTTACCCTTAGCGCAGTCGACTGCCGTGTCCGCGGCGTACTGCACTGCATGTATTGTCAGGCATGTATTGCACAATCTTACGATACGCATAGATCTGACGAGGAAAATGTGTGTATGGTGTGTGAAGCTGCATGGAAATTGTGTGTGTTGTTTGCGATCGATAGGCCATCTCACACATGTGTGAGTGGCGATTGCCAAGCCTATACTACATGTACTACTAGACCACACCACGTATAGTGGTCATTAGACTGTACATGTTTTGTATGTGGATCTAGATCTACTCTTTGTGGACAGGCTAGGCAGTGCCTGTGCGATAGAAAAATAAGTAATATTCACACGTCTGGGATGGCGAATCATTTATTACAACTTGACGTTTGTCAACTGTGCACTGTTGCAGCAGTCAAATTCAAAAACAGACAACAAAATTGCGTTGTGGCATTGTGGCGTGCGCCTGTAATCCAGCTAACAGTGCAGTGGAAGTTAAAAAGTGATTCAGCGGACCCAGGTTCGAGACTGAGTCACGCCTTTCGGATGGTGACATTAAAGGTCGGTCCCAGACGTAAATAATCATATCTGATTGATACACGTCTGTAAAAACCCAATTACACACACACACATACGTTGTGAGCAAGATTTAATTTTCTTAAAGTAGAACTAGAACTCTGCATTATTTATTTGATTCTTATTATTGTGTGTAGGTGAAGCTTAGATTAAACAAAGTTATCCAAATTCAACGCATGGAAACATTTGAAATAATAATAATTTACCATTTATAAAGTGGTAAAATACAGCCTTGCTATAGTATAGCACCTGAAGAGCTCTTCGAACGCTGCTGGGATATGTGACGCAGTGGTTTAGCCAGCCGGGCGTCTGGGCGTCTTTTGGACGCCCATTTCTTCTGGAAGACGCCCAGCAAAATTTGCAGGACGCCTTGATCAAAATCATTTGATGGACGCCCTTTTAATAGTTAAAGATCAATTTGCAAGACGCCTTTTAAAAATCATTTGATGGACGCCCTTTCAGTTTTTGTAAAGATGTTTTGTATTCACGATAATTTATATCCTCGGCTTCTCAGCAGAAGTCGAAGTCGTAAACGCTCCCGCAAACAAGTACCGTACGTGCGTACGGGTCTAGGCTGTAGCTACTTAGTCTTTGCGCGACACCTTTTATGAAAATTTTCTTTCCGAAACGCATTATCACTGTTACAATGAGAGGTCTAAAAATTATCATCATCCGTGTAATGAGACTATCGCTAGATCTACAACCGGATACACTACACAGAGAAATTGTTCCTTACCACATTAAGTCCATAGTCACCTAAAAAAATCAATCTGTAAAGCCAAAGCCTGCCTCAAAAATACGGAATTAGTGCCATTTTTTAAAGTCATGCGGCGCTTAAGTCGGGTTGTGAGGAACAGAGTCACCGAAAACGCGCTAAAACTCAAGAAATCGGTGGATTTATGACGGGGTTTTTTACTTATCGCTCGCGAGATTGATGCTCACCAAGTGAAATGGTAACCGCGAAAAAACAAATTGGAAAAGAAAAATCGCCCGGAACTGTGCGCATTCAGTGTATTTATGTACGTACGCACATATACGCAGTGGCGGATTAAGGGGGGGGCAATCCCGGCCCGTGCCCCCCCCCCCCCTTCAGGGAAAACAATGCATTGTCCCCCCCCCCCCTATTTGCGATTGTGCCCCCCCCCCCTTTTCGACCAGGAAACCCTTTTTTTTTTTTTTTTTTTGCTTGTCAGAGAATTATGGAGGGGAACTGGACCCCATAACACTCCCCCCCCCCCCCCCACTGAGCGACTTTTGGAGGGCTGGCGAAAAATTTTTTTTGGTCGACATTGGTACAGTGTTAACTTGGTGGTAAAGTAATACTTACATTAATACATGTATAATGAAAACTTACATTCATCTAGGGAAAACAAATCATCAGAATGTGTAACTTCAACATGTTTTTACCTTAAACACTGAGGGGATAATTCCAGCAAGCTAGGAGTAAACAAGCAAGGAAACAGTGTCTTTTTAGATAGAAATAATGCAAAATTTCCAGCGGAAAGGGGGCGCTGCCCCCTTTTACCCCCGCCGGGGGCGCTGCCCCCTGGACCCCCTGAACGGCTCGCTGTGCTCGCTCAATTTTTTGGACACCCTGCTTTTTAATTTGGACACCTAATTTTTAAATCCTGGCTAAAGCCCTGATGTGACATCACACCAGGGACCAATCCTGCCTAAGCAGACGATGTCCCACAACATCTTTCACATTTTCGGTGCATGTTTTGTCATGTCCTCTTCATTTATTTCTCTTACTCCACTAGCGTCTGTCTGAATGTTAATCTGTTGCCTCACTCTAAACTTCGTGTATGGTATTATTTTGATGAAAAATACAGTGTTAACAAAATAAAGGAATCACTCGCTTGTAAACGAAATGAGACGCCATTGAGTTTTCAGCTGCATGCACCGCGGCATTTTCTGCGTTTAAAGAAGGAATGTATACAGTCCATGCTATTATTCGGCGGGCTTTTCAATTCGAAAGTGTGGTTTCTTTGATTGATCATTGATCCTTATCCTGTATATTTACAAACAAAAGATTTTAGTTATCAGAATTGTTTCACTCCCCTTTTAGAATGGTGTGAAATACGGTTATGTTTAAATACACCAAACTCTTTATAATTTGAAAAATAATTGCATTGCAATTACGTTCATTCGTTATAGGACGTCGTCTGCTTAGGCAGGATTGGTCACCGGTGTGACGTCATCAAAACATCGCTATATTTCTGGCGAATCGCTCGGATATCCCAGATGCTGAGAAGTTTTATTATTTGTGTTATTTTTCAATCAATTTTCAAATCAATTGAAGTAAAACTTATACGATTGCCATCTGTAAGCTTCCCAGTTTCTAGTGATACATTATTTGCCATATTTGTGATTTTCTTTGAATAGGCCCTTTAAAGCTCAGTCATAGACAGTCTCGGTAGCAAAGATCATACTCTGGCAAGGAACTGAAATAGTCACATACTATTCTCCTTTTATCATAAGACACATGTACGAGATTATTTAAAGGTTCCCTTTTATGGAATTACAAAGGAACTTCAATTAGTAGACTTTTCTACTGTGAATCCAGATCTGTCAACCATTTTACCTGAAATCCATTAATTAATCTGTAAACTTGAAAATAAAAAATTAATTGGGAACGCCCCTAAAAATTTTGGAAAATCGGTCCAGCGATCGATGACGTCATGTGACGTCACACTCAGAATGCTTGACTCCACGCAAGCTGAAAGTGTGTGTGTAGGCTATTGAACTTCGTGTACTAGCTTCGACTTCGTGTAGATCCTAGCTTCGACTTCGTGCCATTACAGCCCTTCATTTTAGTTTTTTTTAAATCCTATATCAACGAACGATAACATCTTCTTCAGACAGAAGAAATAAAAGAGGAATTAGGGGCACGGCCGTATTTGTTTGAACCAGACATGTCGGATTCCGATTATATGACAGAGACGTCCCTGATTTCAATAACGGAGAAGATATCGACGGGAGACTTGGGAATTATAACTAGTAATTCCTTTTGATAATTAGATTGCCGATTAAATTTTAATTTACGCATATCCACCAATTATGAATCTTGTTTGCGCTAGCAAAATGCCCCAGTCCTGATGAGGCTGAGCTGATAGCTGATCGAGGCAGTGAGCTCGACGTGCGCAGGTGTACACGCCGTGCCGTTCGGTCGTTCGCCTGCTGACCCTGCCTGGCCTGGGCTTGGGTAGGGTTTTACTGGTGCATGGGGTGGTAGCGTTTTGTTTCTAGTAAATTCTAACATTGATATCCAGAAAACCCTTAGCTCTCCTGTTACCTTGCATGTTTTCATTGTGCTGCTATGAATAATAAGTACCGGTAGACTAAGTTAGTGTAGGTACAGTGATAGTTGATCAATAGATATATGATCAATAGATACCGTAGATCAAGTTTGATTTTGGGGATGGCATCTTGCTTCAGGGACGGCCTCTTCTTGATGCCAAACGCCGCATGCAGCCCCGTACTATCGAGGAAGTCCTCCGCACGAATGTGCTCGGAACACACGGACACTGCGGTCACTCGGCCCCTTCCAATTGACGCGAGTTAGTTTCACTTTTGAGGTCCATTTTCTTCTAATATTTGGGTCTTTGAGGAATAAATGGAGACTTACACCCTCCTTTGTGATGTTGCTGCAACCTGCAAAGACACAGCGTTGCGGCATACTTCGATTTAGAGGTGGTTTTCGAGGTGGTATATAACTGCAAGTTAGTTTGCACGCGTGATATATGCAAGATATTGTAAACAAGCACCGGCGATGTCGGTTTGTGACGTCACACGTCAATCATGCTCGAAGAACGAGAATTCGGGGTTTAAAAGGGGGCGGAGCTTAGCAGACTCGTTTAGGCCTGAATACGTGGGGAAAATATTATTTTAAAAATATTCAGATACGTATTCATTGCAAACGGATGTCATTTTTCAATTTAGATGAGTATCATGTACAAAATAACAAGAATTAGAATTTCATAGAAGGGAACCTTTAACATTCCATTCACGATTTCGAACAAATTTTAGTGTAAATATCTTTAAGAAACGCTTGGTATCGGCTTTTCACTGCCTCACGCTAGGACCATATCCACGCGAAGGTTCCCCGCACAATAAACCCAGCGCTTTGCACTATATGTAGCGTATTCTATAACACACAGAAATCTCTTGTGAGTAATGTGTGTGGCTGTTGTTTGAATTTACATCCCCTCTTTTTTTGGGCCAGGGATTTTTATTACTTTTCACCTCTCCTTCGATAAATATTTCGCTTGCGGAGGAAAAAACTTCACAGCATCTTAGTTATGTTAGTACCCTGCTATTTATTAAGTAAAATCAAGGAAATCTCACGAAAAGTTTTTGAGGGCTTCCCAAAACTATCCGTTACCTCTTGCTAGATTACCTGATTCAGGGACTCTTCAACTCTTACTGTGCCACAAATTTGGGGATTCAGAATTGAAAGTGAAATTTTAGATAATGATTTTCCTCTCATGTATGAATGAATGATCTAGACTGGGAAAAGGCTCACTGATACACACAAGCTATTGAAGCCTAAAAAGTATTCACCTGTAAAAGCTAGTCTGGAGTACAAGGTTATCTTCAGATGAGCTTGTATGTATAAGTGTACTTCTACTCACGGTTATCACTAAACCAAAAATTCTGTCTCTCGTTCGTTAGCCTCTTATTTTGGTAGGTTTGGCTTTTCACTTAGATACAGAAACGGGCCTACATCACTCTGCTGTGCAAACTTACTGATCGCCGACGAACAATCAGCATGTACATGTAGTTGGAAAAATCTGTATATTTTTGTTTTTTTATATATTTTTGTAAATTAAATAGATTGGACCTAAGCTCTACTATTTAAGGAGTCGTTTCAACTTATCAATTTGACTGAATAATCCGTTTAAAGCTCCTTTTTTCAGGTAATTCAGGGTCCAAGGTATTCTCCGTTTGAAAATCTTGCAACCGTATTCAAACTGTTATTAGTGTGTGAGCCAATGTGTATTTGGTAAATGCACAGCAGATCGAACGGCCCGCTTCTGTCTCTAAGTGTAGAGCCGACCCTACCAAAATAAGAGGCTAATGAACGAGAGACAGAATTTTCAGTCTAGGTTATCACCTGAGTAACATCCAATGGTGTGCGTGTACATACGTAATTACGTATGTCCCCGGGCCTGGTTACACTCTGGTTTGGGTTGTGTACATATGTGTGTGTTATCGAAGCCTGCATGTACGCGTCTGTTGCTCCCCACCAAGTGGCTGGGGCACGTACGACGACGGGAGTACGATTGGGCTGACCATCCATATTTACGACACTGTTCCTGACCACTATAGACGTACTTGAAGACCTGATCTACACATCGGCATCATTTGACATCCGGAGTTCTGTGGTTGGGGATTTTCTTGGCTATATTACTATAATCGGCTTTGATAATTATATACTGATCTAACTCTGATCCTTTGTCAATGTGTTTGACATTAATTTCTCGGTTTATATCACAGTTTTACTTCTAGTAGTCATCATGCTTCACGACCTTCCCCCTACCAGTGAAGGTCCATGCCCATGCACAGACTGTACTCCGTATAGCCGGAACACGTCAACAGGGTGACTTTCGAGCAAAACAGACACCAAAATCGCTCCAAGCAAGATTTGATTTACATAAATTTGCTAGATCATGTAGATTACCTGGGGAGCGTTTCATCAAGTGTTCTGTCAGTGATTTTTATCGACAACTGTTATAAGCTACAGAAATCCTTGCATCTGATTGGCTGAGAGCAAATTTGTCGGTAAAAATCACTGACAAAACACTTGAGGAAACACTCGCCAGATATACAATGTACATGTAGAGACTCTTCGACTCTTACTTAGACTTTATTGCAAATTTGGAGTTTCAGAGTTGAAAGTGAAATTTAAAATAATTATTTTCCTCTCATCATCCCGATCATGACATGATGTATGATCAATGAATGCTTAGGCAAACCATCTATTACAAATAGTCCTCTCTCTCTCTCTCTCTCCCTCTCTCCCTCTCTCTCCCCCCCCCCTCTCTCCCTCTCTCTCCCCCCCCCTCTCTCTCTCTCTTTCTCCCTCTCTCGCTCTCTTTCTCCCTCTCTCGCTCTTTCTCTCTTCCTCTCTCTCACTCTTTTCTCTCCCTTTTTGTCTTTCAGATTCAACCAAGTATGGTCAGAAGTTGATGGAGAAGATGGGCTGGGCAAAGGGCAAAGGTCTCGGGGTCAAGGAGGATGGAAATGTGTCACATGTCAAAGTGTCTCTCAAGAACAACAACCTAGGTGAGTTTGAGTTAGCAGGTACAAATCTCTTTGGAGCGCGAATTTCTATGGCAACAAGTGAAACGTCGTACATTTTTTGTTTGTTTGTTCCTAGGTGTTGGATGTAAGGCTAGTCAAGAAGACAATTGGATCGCTCATCAAGACGACTTCAATGATCTCCTCAGCTCTCTAAACGAGGGTCACACGGCCTCTACGTCCACTGATAGAGAAGCTCTTAGCCTGGAGGAACGCTCTAAGAAATCTAGGAGCAGAGTCCAGTAAGTAGAAATATGACATGCTTTTAGCCAAATATATTTTAGAGCATGCGGCTTGTTTCATGATGAGTATAACTTTTTTTGAAGTAGAGCAGCTGTTCTTAATTAATTTGTTGGTAGGCCAGGAATATTTTTGAAATTACTGACATAGACGTACAAAGCTTGCATCTCTTGCGAGTGAGCGAAATGAGCGAGCAAAAATTTTGACACTATCACAGTGAAAATGTAATTTCAACAAAACAAATATTCTACAGAAGATATAAGAATTACTAAGGGGCCATCTAACTGTCAGAATATTTGTAATTTCAAAATTTTTGTGAGGAAGGGGGACTCCAGCCCCCAGCCTCCCCTGACCCGCCTTTGCCTATATAATGGCCCACTTTTAGGGGTGGTGGAACAGTTTGAAAATACCCCTCCTGTTTAATAAATTGTCATGAATTTGATATATTTTAATGCATGTTATCATAATATGATGATTATACTTGCAGTTACAAGAAGTTCACTCGAGGCAAGGATCTGTCAAAGTATGGTGAGGAAGGCATGAACAGCATTCTGGGTAGGCGTCTGACAAACTCGGCTCCGGTCACACCCCAAACACAATCGGTGAGATGAACCAAACTTTATTTATAGCTCTTTTTGGCCAACTCATGCGTGTACTGAGGGGGGTGTTTTGGGTGTTCAGGTGTTCTAGGTGTTCAAACACCCCCGTTTTGGTGTTAAGACACCCTCCTTTGGAAATGAAACAAAAGCTTATTTTCGAAGCCAAAATGCTGATGACCTTTTTTTTTTTTTTTTTTTTTTGCATGTCAGAGAATTTCTGAGTATAAAGACATCCCAAAAGGGCTGATAACCTTTTTTTTTCTCTCTCTCTTTTTTTTTTTTTTTTTATTGTCAGAGAATTTTGTAGTAAAAAGACACCCCCCTTTAAAAATTCTTGGGTTTGCCACTGGGCTAACTCCAACATATTTTTCCATCAACGATTTCAATGCTCCTGACAAATTTAATCAGGATCTGAGGAAATCTCAAGGATAATGATACTTCTGATGTTGATTTTGTTCAGTATTTCAAGAAACTTTGTAATATATAGGACACAAAAAGAAATACCTTGGACTTGCCCTTATATGGAATTTCAGATCCCAATGGGAACTATCAAAAAGATGGAAAGCAGTAGTCCAGACAGGGCAAAAGCTAGTTTGCAGGCACAAACCCTGGTCAGTCGTAAAAGAGTGTCTGCACTGTCAGACTACCATAGACCCTATAATGTAACTGCTTACGACTAGTAGGTAGCTAGCTATGTTAGGCTTCTCTCAAGATACAATGATTTTCTGATAAAGTGTCAAATTAGGGTCTGTGCTTGCAGACTAGGCAAAAGCTTTGGAAGGTGAGATGTCTAAAGGCCACCGCACACTTACGATCGGTCTGCGATCCGATTTGTGAAATAAATTGCTATGGCATTAAATACTGGCATTTTAACAAATGAAATCTACCCTATTCAGGTTCTGAAAAGTAATATGAATACCAAACATAGGGTTTTGGTGAGCTGCCAGCTTTCTACAGGGAGTAAGGGCAAAATAAGTTTCAAATCGTAAGCAGTCGTACGATTTTTGTGACGTCACTACGACTCGTAGCCGATTTGGCCATTACACCGACTTGAAAACTCGGCAAAGGCTGTATTATCGATTTTACTATCTGTATGACTTATTCAGACCCTCAATCAAAACTATTTTTCGTTTTTAAATGATTTGTTAAATGATATTAAATTTTCTTGTGAAATTGGATCGCAGACCGATCGTAAGGTGTGCGGTGGTCTTAATTCGGCTCCCTTGGGTCAAATATTAAAAGAGAAGTTTGAGTTCTGGGGAGCGTTTCATGAAAGGATTTGTCTGATATTTTTTCCGTCAAGTGTTATAAGCTACTGAAATCCTTGCATCTGATTGGCTGAGAGCAAATTTGTCAGTAAAAATCACTGACAAAATGCTTGATGAAACGTTCCCCTGGTAAAGGTGCAAAATAACTCTTGAGCTCTCTCTTTCTTTGTTATTTTTTTGTTTTGAAATATGTTTATTCTTTCACAGTGACAAAATGACCAATATCTTACATAGAAGAGAAAAAGTAAACAAAATTTCCAAGCATTTTACATGTACATGTATATACATAACAAGTTGATACAATACATAAGAAAAAAAAAGATACATATATATATAATATACATGTGAAGGGTTCATAAAATAAGAAGAAAAAAAAAAAACCCAGTAAGCACACCCAATACCGAAATAATAAGGTCAATCCAAATCTATTAAAAATTCCCATTTTTGCAGGTGTACTGCCGCTTTCTTTGTTACATGTATGTTAGTTTAAAAGAATATCATTGGAGAAATCCTCCTGAAAAAGGTTGCTCTTCAATAATGCCCTTGTAATTCAAACCATGACAAGAAATGTTTGGACCAAACTTTCAATGCTACCCATGTGTGTAGTCCATATACACAATTCTGTGTACAGTGCATATGACTCCCAGCAAGATTGTATTCAAACCATGACAAGAAATGTTTTGGACCAAACTTCATGCCACCCGTGTGTGTAGTCCCATATATACACAATCCTGTGTACAGTGCATATGACTCTCGGCATGATCGAGTCAATTTCTTACAACTTTGATGATTCCAAAAGAGCACAATATACATCAATTCTTATCTGATACATAATCAGTCATTCTCAATTGCTTCCAGACAGTTTCTTTCATATAACCAGAACTCAACTTTATCTTTATCAGGAGCTGTAGACATTTACTCCCAATTTACAAAATCTGTGCTGCAAAATAATTGATTAGTTTAGTAAAATGTGATGATTTGGTCGGTTGACCTTTGTCAGATATTAACAGGGGCATTTTGGCTTTACTTCTTGGACTGAAACAGGGTTTTCACCCTTCACACTATTTTCAGATCTGAGCCTGGGCTTCATATCCCTTAGGGCCATCACAGACATTTGGCAAAACTTTCATGTCACAAAAGTGCAATGTTTTGCAGCATACCAAAATCCATGAAATGCAAGTAAAACATAGGAGGTACATTTTGAAAATGCAGCTTGTTGCTTTTGTGGCATTTGCAGACCTATTTTTTGTGTATTTAGAGTGCCAGGTCAAAGGTCATTTATTCTTTCTCTGTCTCAATGCTTTACAGGTAGAGAACTCTGATGATGACGCGAACATAGAGAAGAACGAGATGACCCATGGAGTTATCACCGTCAAGAGCTCCTGTAGCGTTGGGGAATACTTCGCACAGAAAATGAGCGCCCTCAAGAGGGTAAAGAGGAGACAGGAAAGCGAGTCGCATTCCGACACGGAGCTGGAAGCACCAAGGTGCGGCTTTGGGTTCAGGGAATCGATGGAGCAAGGTCAGAGGTCAGACAATGAAGTTGCTGGACCATCAGGTATGCTGGAGGGTGGGAACGAAGATGGAAGGAATGAGGAAGAAGAGGAGCAGGAGATGGAGAGCGAGGAGGGACCTGACGGACAGAGGAATCGCAGCAAGAAAAAGAAGAAGCGGAAGAAGAAGAAGGCGCGTGCTGCCGCCCGCGATTCGGACGAGGAGAACGACGAGCAGATTGAAGTACGGGGAGAGAGCGATATCGAGGAAGACGAGGGCATCGACCTGGGAAGGAAGAAAAAGAAGAACAAGAAAAAGAAGCGACTCGTCGATGAAAGCAAATCAGAAAGCGCCAGCGAGCATAACGAGAATGCTGAGAAGAAGAAGAAGAAAAAGACCAAGAAATCCAAAAAGGACAAAAACAGAGCCTCGCCTTCCTGCTCTCAAGAAGACGATGACATTGCTGAAAACAGCGAGGAAAGGTCTAGTGGTGAGACTAGTAAACGAAAGAGAGATAGTAGTGAAGAGGGTCTGGAGGAGGATAGAGCTGAGACTAGCTCTGGTAAAAAGAAAAGAAAGAAGTTGAACAGGGAAGAAGATGTAGATAGCAGTGAAGTTCCAAGTACTAGTACAAAGAAGAAAAAGAAGAAGAAACAAAAGGTATGATGAATTCTGTCTTGTAGATAGATAGATAGAGCAATAGAGTTGTAAGGCCTAATGCTGTATATTTCAGATTGTACTATTGTTGACGGGGAAGTCTACTTTGTCATCAAATAAATTATAATAGAAGCCGAAAAAATGAGAGAAACAGATTAGAGAACTTTGAAGGAAATCTGACAAAAGATAAAGGTAATTTTTTCAAACTTGTGATCAATGAAACACAGGCCAGCAACTCTCTGATTTCCCCTGGAAGCAGCATTCCATTCGTTTTGTACAAACAATTGTATGAGTTTCCGCTAAAAGGAAAGGCGTTCCCATGATATTTACATTAGCTATATTATTTGACGTGTGTTATTAGAAATCCCTCCATACAATTTATCTATTCCTTCATCAATGAAGGAAAAAATATATTTTGAATGATTTGAGAACAAGGATGAGAGCGAACAAGGATTAGAGCAGTGCGCAGAAGTTGCCAATTTATGTTGATTGAATACACCTTTAGAAATATCTTTCATTCCCCTCAGTTTTTTCTCAAACTCTCACTGATCAGTTTCTCTCGTATCCTAGGTTGATTCTCCATTTATTTCAGTCAAGCTAACCAAACTGACCCCAGACCAAACGAATATTCGCATAACCTTAAATAAGTTCGTTTTTGACGAGGGTTTGTGTCTTGACAGGGGATTTAATTTGGTGCTCTCTCAGCTGGAAGGGGGGGGGGGAGGACTACCCCCCCCCCCCCCCATCTCGGCAACTGAGGGACAACAGATTCTGAAACTTGGCACATAAAGCATCTTATAGTGAATAAGCCCATGAAGTTTCACTTCTATATCTCGACTGTTTTTAAGATAAAAGCTTGCGGTATAAAAAAATACCTGGGGGGGGGAGGAGGGGTTCTCTCCCCCCCCCCCCCCCCCCAGTGGCCCTTTTTAAAGTCAAGGTAATTAAAGTTAGTCTGAGTGCAGGTACAGAGTTTCTAATTATGCTAATAAATATGTCGATATTTGAATGTCTTATTTCATGTAATCCTAATTATAATAACAATTCATTACAATACACCATACAGACGGTCATCCTCAAGGATTGGATAACCGGTTTATGCCTTTGTGGCCGTGCCATTTTTTGATATATATTGCCATGGGATGTACATGTATATTTGTATGTATTATGGTTATGTACAGTTTCACTGATACTCCTCTTTGTACAATAATCAATGATTGTATATGTTGTACGGCAGGGCCCTGTCTCATAAAAAGTTGCTATTGATCGCAAGTTCCAGATAAAGTTGAGTTGTGGTCATGCGATTACATTTTGAAAGCAAATGGGAAAAATTGATCATGTCTACATAAGAATTGGTGTTTACTGTGAGGTTCTGGAAGAAGGGTGTTTAAGGGGAAGTCCACCCTGATATCAAGTTGGTTTTTAGAGAAGCAGACAAATTAAAGAAACGGATAAGTGATAAGAGTTGCCAATTTGAGCTTCATTGATTTCAACTTCAAAAACTCATAATTTTCTTATATTTTATCGGATTTTGCGCAAACTTTTACTATTCTGTTTCTCTCACTTTTCTGCTTCTTTTAAAATCAACTTGTAATCAGGATGGACTTTCCCTTTAACTGAAGATAAGTTTACACATTTTCGGCTCCCATCAGACAATACTGTCAATTGTATAATATGACAATTTTCTTGTATGTATACCTATTAAATAATCTGATTTGGATATAATGTTGGCTGTTATGTTTTACTTGCATCGAAAAGTAATACCTTTTTGTCTCTCCACATAAAGTACAATGGAAACTCGGTATAAAGAGCTCTGATATAACAAGATTCTGATATAACAAAGTAATTTTGCTGGTCCCAAGTCTTTATGTTCATTCGTTTTTTCTTTTACCCTGATATAAGGAGATTCCTGATATAACAAGGTAATTTTCATGGTCCGAAGGTCCTCGTTATAGTGAGTGTCAACTGTACACTTAGTGACTTCTTTTTCTCATCCTTTTGTGATGAGTAATATAATTCAATAATAATAATATAATTTATGCACCATATCCACTCTGGAAATGAGAAAAGTTATGAAAGTTTGAAATTTACTTTCTATGGCGATCCTCAAATTGGCAATGTTGCTTCAAAGTGACAGGTTTAGTAGTACAACTCTCCTTATGTTTTGTACACAAAATTTCGTATTTTCCCCATTATCTCTCAAGGTGCAGCTTGTCTCCTTCTTAGCTCGGGATATATCATGGGTAAATGTATTTGACACAACATATGTTGAGTTCACAAAAAGACAAGCAGCATCTTATAGATAATGGAGAAAATGTGAAATTTTGTGTACAAAACATTTGGAAAGTTGTACCATGAGTTGTACTACTAAACCTATCACTTTGAAGCAACATTGCCAATTTGAGGATCGCCATAGAAAGTAAATTGAGACTTTCCAAACTTTCCAAACTTTCTCATTTCGTAACCAATTTTGATGGAACTTTTTTTTTTAATTGCTTCTCTCTATACTCTGTTTTCATTAAAATTGATTTTCTCCCAGGGTTTCATTCTCCTTTAACCCTTTCAAGACAATTGACCACATTTTGTGGTTTGGCTCAATAACATTTGATTCAGAGCTCTAAAAAATATACCAGATGCATGAGTACAAAGAGCAAAAATTTCTGCACATCCTATGTCCACTTTTGTTGCATGACCAAATTGCGTTTGATGCCAGGAATTTTAAAAACAAGAATAAGCTTTAAAATCCTTAAATTGGCAACACATTGAGAGGTTCAAAATCATTGTTATTTGTCAAAATTGGCAACTTTTTCAACTTTTCGATAATGGTTTTAAGAATGTATGTGGTTTTCAAAGGCATTACATTTTATTATAACCATGTAGCGCTACGAGAAAAATATTATTGTTGCCAATTTGAAGAACAAAATGTGATCAATTTTGCCCTTAAATAATTCCTGTCCTGAAAGGGTTAAGTAACCCTCACCAAATGTGCATAAAATACTGTTGTTATAATCACAGAGAGAGAGAGAGAGAGAGAGAGAAGAAAGACAGAGAGAGGGATAGACAAAAGGAGAGGGAGAGACAAAAGAGAGAGGGGAAAAGAGAAAGAGGGAGAGGGAAGAAGAAGAGAGGAAGGAGAGAAGAAGAGAGAGGAAAGGGAGAGAGACAGAGATAGAAGAGGGAGAGAGAAAAAAAAGATACAGAGAGGGAGAGTGAAAAGAAGATCTAAAGACAAAGAGAGTCGAGAACGGTGATGAACGTACTAGTCCAGATACCGAAGAGGGCGATATATCGCTAATTGCTCTGGCTAATTCATAGATATCTTTTATAGGCCTAGGATCTCTATCTCTATGCGCTAACTGCATGAGAACATACACGGCATGACCAAGGAGTTAGTTCTTTCCGGGGGGGGGGGGGGGGGGGGAGGGTCATGTCTCATTGAGACCTGTACATCATCCGTGTAAATCACTTTCTGAAAACCACCCTAAAACGGGGATTGCAGAAGGCAGGGGTGTCGCAAGAACATTTTTAAAGGGGGGGGGGGGGGGGGGGCGGGGGGAGGGTGTGACACCCAAATTAGCTGGAAAATGCTGTACCCTAATCTCCCCCACACAAATAATAAAAGAAAATCATAGATGTAGAGATCTTGATCATACAGTCCCTTTTTTCCAAGGAGGGGGCTTACACCTTTTGACCAAATATCAACTTTCCAGTTTCTAAATTTTTGCGATCTAGCGAAGCGAGTGAGAAATTTGTTTAATTTTGTTTAAAAAGAGAGTGCACCGAAGTTACTTACAGAAGTTATATAATTATATTGGAACCTCGCTGCCCAAATATGTTGATATTCTGGCACCTGAATATGAAGCGGTGGTTTCCCGAATTATTGGAATTTTGAAAATCCATGAGGGGGGGGGGGGGGGGGGGGGGGGGCTGCAGCTTTTTGCCGAAGGGGGACGCCTTCTGCCCGAATATTAACTTTCCAGTAAAATTTAAAAAATAAAATTTGGCCAGTTTTTCATTCCTTTTCTTTCCTTCCTTTTTCCGTTCCTTCTTTTCTTTCTGTTTTTGTTTTCCTTTCATTTCCCTTTCCTTTTGGCTTTTCTTTTTTTCTTCTCCTTTCTCTTTTCTTTTATCTTTTCTCCTTTTCCCTTTGCTTTTCCCTCTCCCTTTCCCTCTCAATTTGCCGACATTTTGAATTGGGGGGGGGGGGGCTACCCTTCACATTCCCCCGCTAGCGACGCCCCTAGCAAAAGGAGTAGTTCTGATACCCTAAACAGGGAAACCCATCTAACATCTCTGATTTTTTATACCCTTTCTGCGGATCTTATCACTCCTGAATTTGATACCCTTTTTTTTTAAAAATACCCGCGGGGAGGGGGAGTCTGTGCCCGCTTGCCCCCCCCCCCCCCCTCCACACACACACACACACACCACATGCAAAACCACCGCCCTGGGGAGCGTTTCATGAAGAGTCTTGTCGGTGATTTTCACTGACTAATTTGCTCTCAGCCAATCAGATGCGAGGATTTTCAGTAGCTTATAACATTAGTCGGTGATTTTCACCGACAAAACTCTTCATGAAACGCTCCCCTGGTTCCTCCATCATTCATGAATGTGTCACGCGGCACTTTCGTATTCTTGTCGGGGGAGGGGGGGGGGGGGGTGTCACATTGAGACCCGTGTACATCATCCGAGTAAATCACTTTCTGAAAAGCACCCTAAACTGGGATTGCGGTAGGAGTAGTTTTGATACCCTATTAAAACAGGGAACCCATCTAAAATCTTTGATTTTTATACCCTTCACGGCGATTTTATATCTTGCGTGGTATTGTACATCCTATTTGAGGATTAGCCTACATCATCATATATATCTTTTAGAACCGTTAAAAAAATGTAACCTAATTTGGAACACATTACCGAACTATATCCCCGCCCCTCTTTCCGCGGATCTCCTTCTTATCACCTCTGAAATTGATACCCTTTCTCTTGATGTTTGCTGTTTTTGATAACCTAAACGCGTAATGCTTAAAAAAGTACCCTTTTTATCCATTTTCGTGTACGCGGATGATCTCAATGAGTGGTGTAGTTTGGTCAGGGGGGGGGGGGGGGTCTTTCTTGCATGGATGACATGCTGCTCTGCAATTGGTCAGTTTCCTCGATGCATATGGACAGAAGATACATGAATCTATTCACATAGGAAAGAGAAGATTGAGTTATGGCAAAGGTGAATACTAATTTGTGAGCTTTCTCATTTTTAAAAAAATGTCAGTTTGGTAAAGCATTATAGTAGAAAAGTCCCCTGAAAAGTAAAAATGGTTGCTCTTCAAGTACCCTCGTATATTCGAAATATGGCAAGAAATAGCTGACGTGTTTGGATCACGGAGCAAAGATTCATGCCACGTGTGTGGGAAATGAGTCGCATAGGTCTACACTAATTTCTGTGTGCTGACACTTTCTTAGAGACTTTTGGGCCAACGTCTTGCTTTGATGAGCAAAGTTGCCCAAACCCATGTAGGCCTACACCAAATACACTTGATCACCCTATCCCAGTTGCTGTGAAAAATTCTTTCACCATTAATTGCATGACCAGAACTCGATTTTATCTGAAAAGGCGGCCACAATAATTGCACAACGGGTCGATATCTCGTCCGGATCCTAGACTCCAAGCAAAGGCCCTAGCACTGTGTCTCAGTAAGTGAGAGAAGCCTATAACCCAGCTACCAATCGGTCATGTCAACTACTGGGCCTATGCATATGGTAGGCTTACAGTGCAGACACCCTACGACTGACCAGGGTTTGTGTCTGTAAACTATCCGGATCCCGCTAGGGACGTTGCTCATAGCGGCAAGTGTCACGTTAACGTTAATAAGGTTGAAACAAGGCCTCCGGCGATCGAATCAAATAAGTTACAAAAAATATTTTTATCGAAGCGAAACATGGATAGGCCTACATTAATATAGTGCCCTAATAAAAAGAAGAAAACTCGCCATTAAAAAAAAAAGGGGGGGGGGTCTTGCAAAATAAAGGTTCCAGAAGAGGCCGGGAAGAAAATAAATAATAGGGGGCCTACATGTAATAGCAATAATAATCTACAAAGTCTATGACCTGTAGAAGGTAGCTATACTGGGCAAAACGAGACTCATTAGGAAAACACAGGACAATAGAACAATATAAAGTTGAACTTGATAGCACTCAGTTTTTTTTGTTAAAAAGTCTTTCAAAAATATATATACGGATTTGATCCTGTTTTGCATAATAATGATAATAATAATAATAATAATGATAATAATAATTATAATAATAATAACTATAATAATAATAATAATAATAATAATAATAATAATAATAATAATAATAATAATAACAATAATAATACATGTAATAATAAAATAACAATAATAATATCAGTAATAATACTAACATGATAATGATGTTGATAATAATCATATACTAACAATATACGGTAAAAGCTTTAGTCTTATTTACCGTGGGTAGTCACTTCAGTATTAATACTACTCTTCCTATAGCTGCTGCCCCTGCAATTATTATTACCCACAGCATAGTCAGGTGCCCATTTACACACAGGGCGATAGGGACAAAATAATATGGGCAAACGACCTTGTCCAAGGATGTAAACACCGACTCGGAGAAAGGATAGAACCCATGCAAGTCCCCTCATATGACAGTCAAGCAGACGCGTAGCCAAGGGGTGGTTGTGGGTCCGTGGCCCCCCCCAAAAACAACAACAACAAACCCCCCCCCCCAAAAAAAAAACCGCCCACTGAAAAAAACGAGAGCCAAAAAGCGGGGGGGGGGGGGGGGAGGGGAAGTGAGAGAAAAAGGCCTTAAAAGTGTTACGAGCTGTTATATCTCTCAAATTTTCCTCAAACGTCAAACTCCTCCCTCCCTGCGCCCACCCCTGATACATAGGCCTACAGTGCAGTAATTGCAAGCAGTCAGGGCGTCGAACTAACTTTTCGCCTTAAAAAAGGTGCTACGAGCCGTTATCTCTCTCAAATTTGCTCAAAAGTCAAAGCTTTTCCCCTTCGCTCGGGAGGGGAAACTCCACCCCCCCCCCCCCCACTTGCGCCTACGTACCCCTGTTACATACAGTGCATTGTTGCATCCAAATAATTTAAAAGCAATCATGGCGTCGAACTAACTTTCTGCCTAAGAAAAAAAAACCTTGTGCTACGAGCCGTTATCTCTCTCAAATTTGCTCAAACGTCAGAGCTTTCGCGCTTTGCGCGGGAGGGGGAACCCCCCCTCCCTGCACCCACGCCCTTGGGAGTACACTTCTCGTGCTCACAACCGCCCCTCTAAAATTAATTCTTAGTTATACACACTTGGAGTCAAGAGCCTTAACCAATCCCTCTTCCCTATAATACATAATAGTACATAATAAATATATAAAAAGAAAATAACTACATACAAAAAAAGAAAAAGATAACATTCCTAGACCGATGAGCTTGATTGGAGGGAAAAAAGAAAAAAAGAAAGACAAAAAGAGGGGGGAAGAGGGGAAAAGGGGGGAGAATGGAGGTGCAACATAAAAGGAGTACGGAAAAGAGAAATATTCACGAGGAAACATAGAGAAGAAAGGGAGAGAATAGACCCAATGTAGGGTGGGGAAGTCTTTAAACCATATTATTTATAAGATGAAGTGAAATGTTTTTTCATCCTTGAGAAGCTGGCAAGAGATGCGGAGTATTTTATTGTGTCTGGGATAACGTTCCACAGCTGTAAGGAAATAACATATAAAACAGCTTTGGCAACTCTCCTGAAAATATAATATTATTTCCACGAGAGTTGCCAAAGCTATTGTATATGATATTTCCTTACAATTTTTTATAATTATTCTAATGTATACATGTATCTCAAAGCATTCGCTTGGATCCAGCTAAGGCATGCGACTTATCTTTGTTCAGAACTCACCTGCCCCCGACAAAGGAATTAATTAATGAGGTTGAAGATATGTCAGTCTGTCGGTCAACTGAATCTGGTGTCGCCGAAATCACTGGCCCGTCTCCGTGGTCTAGTGGTTATTAAGTCATTGGCGTTCTAAGCCAACCACCCGGGTTCGATTTCCAGAGGAGACATTTTTTCAACCTTTGCAAAAAAAGTGTAAGGAAATAACATATACAAAAGCTTTGGCAACTCTCGTTGGAATAAATACAATGTGAAAGGAAAGGAAAGGTTGTCGAATTATCTCTCAGAGTACAATTCGTATTTATACAGACAACCGTTGTTCTTGTACACTTTCGGTTAACTGTGGAGTACCACAGGGCAGTATCCTAGGTACTTTTCTATTTATCATTTATGTAAATGACATTCAGAAATCCTCGAATATTCTTTCATTTATTCTTTTTGCCGATAAATCCAATTTTCTTTTTCTCATGCAAATGCAAACGAACTTCTTAGAATATTAAACACCGAACATATACAAGTAACAGATTGGATCAATGAAAATAAACTCTTAACCTGCAGAAGACCAATTATGTGCTTTTTAGTAATAAAATTAATTATCTTCCCAGTAACATTATTTTTGATAACAATGTCATCAAAAAGTATCTACAACTAAATTCTTAGGGGTCCTAATCGACAATAAATTATCCTGGAAACCGCATATTGACAATATTATGTATAAAACAATCTCCGAAACAATGGAGTCATTAACAAACTGAAATATTTTCGTCCTTCTCCCACTCCACTCACATTGTATTATACTTTGGTATTACCATACATAAATTATGGTATATTAGCATGGCCTTGTGCAGCACAAGCACAATTTAACAGAATACTTCTTCTTCAAGAAAAAAGTTCTAAGAATTATTTTTCATGCAAATTAAAGATCTCATACGGATATTTTATTTTTTGAAAATAACTAATTCAAAGTGAAGGATGTTTATCATTTCCAGCAAGGCCAATTCATGTATAAATTAGGTAAAAATGACGTCCCTGCTATTTTTAACGATATGTTTCGAAAGAACAACACAGTACATAAATATCCAACGAGACAAGGCAATGTTTACCACTTAGCTTTAACAAGAACACTCCTTGCACAAAACACTTTATTTTTTTGTCAGGTTCCATGGAACTCTTTAAATAAAGAAATTAAAGAATCCCCTACTCTTAACAATTTAAACGCAAACTTAAAAGACATCTGCTCAGTCTATACACTGTGCAAACAGGTAAGTCTAATACCAACAAATAAAATAAAAAAAATAATACCATAAAATATATACAACTTTTTCATGTTTTCCTGTGAACGCGTGCCTAACGACCCTGTTTATTCTCCTGCTCCTAACCTCTCTTCCTTTCTATTTCCTGTTTCTTATTTTACAGCTCTCCCCCTCTTTTTTCCCCTCTTAACCAATGTACAAAGTAAAAAATAACTGTAAAACTACAGGTTTTTTAGCCCTTGAAATTACACGTTATTGCCGTTATTTCAATTTTACAGTCTTTTCCTGTAAAACAACTGCAAGTTTGCTGGTTTACCGGAAATCAGCATAGATTTATATAATTTTATTGTAAATTTACATAATCTTATTGTAAATATATCCTTATTTCCCGTTATAAAAAAAACTGCGGAAAACTAACTGTGAAAAAAAGGGCAAAATTTGTTACAGTGTAGGCATACCGTAAATTTGTCTGTAATATTTGCCAATATTTATTCGATTGTTATAATTTGTTTGACCAGAATTCTGCGATGTAACTAAGTATTTGGGGCATGCATCATACAAGCATTGCTTTCTTAGCATGCCCCTCCGTTTTTGTATACGTTAGGTCAATAATGATGTGTTTGTGTAAATTATTTTTGTACTCTTTTAATGCCCTTATCTTTGTAATGTTAGTTTGATATATACAAAGTTATTACATTGTTTTATGTTTAAACATTAAATCAATATGTATCATCATGCATGACTATATTAAAACGGAAAAATAAATAAATCAGAACAAATCAAATCAAATGACAGAATAATGGTTGCGTAGCTTAAATCAAAGTTCCCCATAGCTATCCTCCCTTTTTGGAATTTTTACAAAGGTTGAAAAAATGTCTCCGCCAGAAATCGAACCCGGGTCACTGGCTTAGAACACCAATGCCTTAACCATTAGACCACGGAGTATATACCACTAATTCGCCCTAAAAGGGGAAATGGTAAAAAAAGCATAGCAAAGGAGAAAATTTATATAAACCTGTTTATACATAATAAAGGATATAATAAAAGACATTTCCTCAAACAGCAAATATTTTACCCATGGCACAATATGAACCCTGAAATTTGAGATGCATGCAAAAGGCTACCCTGCATTTTTTTTTAAATGGAAGAGTCCTCATATCGGTGGACGCTCAATATAGCACTGTGAAAGCGAAGTTACAGGTTGTGATATGGCAGGCAAGGTCACAAAGTCTAGTTCAAAACGTAAAGGAGAAATGCATATTTTTCCTTACAGTCGATTTCCCCCTTTCGCTGCATTTTTTTTTACCACGTATTTTCGCCCTAAGTAGGTATCTAATGAAATTTATATATATATACGTCGGATATTTTCTCACTTTGGCCTATGCGTGAAGAAAGTATTCTGAAAAAAAGGCAAACACCACAGCGCCAATGCAACAATACAGACAAGAAGGGCTCACCTTATGTCTATTTTTGCATAGAACTATGCATGTGCATTTCTATTTTTTTCCCAGGCCTATAAAGATTAATCTAGATATGCACATTACCAAGATATTTATTCGATTTCGCAAAGTTCGCGGCAAACACGTGCTATAAACATTATCCGTTTTTACTGATTAGTTTTGATAGATACATATCTCCAATGTACAATATAATACTTGCAATAAATCCTCTTCAAATTATTTAGAGTATGAAAAGAAGGAAATTTATTACTATGCATGAAAATGAGGACATTGATCTTCTTTTGCGTGATGTTCAAAGTGCTTGTAGTGATGTAAACTGAAACAAAGAATATAGTTATACAGCAGTTTTAGCATTGTTGCATTGACTGGGATGAGTAATTGCAGTTCACGGTAACATCATACTGCGGCTTATTTCGAGAGAGGAGGCTTTGGTATAAAACGGATTCGTCCAATGTCATGATTTTGTGTAATGACTATGTAGGCATTATACATCGTGACGTTATAAGTGTTTGAGATATTGCACTAGTAGTTAACGAAATATTATTATACATATTTATAACAATAATATACAGCTGCATATTATATTGTATAGAATATACATTGTGTGAAAATATTTGTCAATAAATAATATATACACATGTCCATGTAAATACAAAATGATTAATTACATTTGTCGTTATAAATAAATTATATACAGGCTCTAATAACATTATCACAAAACACCATGGAAATTCACATTTCATATAATGTATATATAAATATATGTATATATATATATATATATATATATATATATATATATATATATATATATTTCTCATCACCTTACACTACTTGTACATAATCTGATAATGCATATATTATGAAAGAGATCAATTTTTGTTTTTGTTGCTGATGTTACACATGATATATATTGTTCTGGTGTTTTTTTGTTTTTTTGTTTTTTTAAATCATGTTTTTTATTATTATTATTGTTCTGATTATTGATGTTATATTCGAACAAAATATTGATGGATATGTCAGTGAAGTTCAATTAATAAATACACAAATTCATATAAAGTCGACATTAGTGACACATACACATTCATTCTCGAGTGAAATATGTTCTTACAATGAAAGATACAGCCTTGTACATATTTTCAAAAGGAGCCCTATGCCTTGTCAAAAGAATTACAATCTGTCCCTGTCTACAGCAAAAATTGAAAACTGGTCCATGCGCTTGTTATGTATAGAACGATTCTCATTCACAAAAGAGTGAAGTAGAGTCTAATATGAAATTTGAATAATGGTTAGTGATGAATAGCAAATTGCGCAATATATTTACATACTAGTTCTCACTACGTACCACACTACACACAAAATGTACATGAAGAATACCTGTTATGCGTATGACAAAAGTCGACTGTTGTTAGAGAATAAAAAGCAGGACTCTATTACATATTGATCGGACCTGGCGTAAGTATAATATTAATATTACGAAACCAGAGGAATACTGGGGACATAACAAATACATATGCAGTTGAGTCAAAGATATTATTTATTCATTTCATAAGTCACCAATTACTTAGAAAAAGAAGCAATATTAATTAAAAGTAAAAAGCAAAAGTACTTAATATCTAATTTAAGACGTACAAAATATAGCAATTTATGAGCCCGGTCTGCATGGTCTAAGTAAACTTTAACGGTACTTCCAATCACGTAAACACGAATTCAACATTCCCGAACAATTTTCTTCTTTTATCCAAATATTACGATAACGCACCTAATCCATTTGATATAGAGGCCTATTACAAAAAAAAGTATAACAGGCATGAACAATTTCTTTTATTATTTCATTGAGATAAGACAATTCATTTTTTTTTAAATTATCACAAAAACAATTATCTGACAGGAAAGCTAGGCCTGCATCACGGTGCCAGGTAAAAATGTCAGAGATAAAAATATCAGATGTAAAAATGTCAGAGGTAAAAATATCATACTAGGAAATCAAAAGTTGAAATGACAAAGGTTTATCTTATTTGATAAAGTAAAATTAGTCCGACGGCATAGCGTCATTTTTCACCCCAAATGTGCATTTTGTGATAAAAGCACCAAATTTGGCACACAGGTAAAGAAAATATGTTAAAATTAATATTGGCTATTTGGCCACCTAATAAAAGACCCCTGGGGGCCCGTTGTGCCTAATTTTCAAAATGACCATCACATGGCATTTTTCCTGTATTTATGGTCCAAAAGTGAATATATATACATATCAAATTAAGGTTTAATATACAATGTTCTAGTCATATCAAAATTCCAAGGCCTAAAGATATCATAAAACATGGTTTAGGTGCCCATATCTTATATATGTCCAATATCGAAAAAGGTCAAAAAATGGGTATCATGATATCGTCGGACAAATCAAGTTTCATTTCAGTGTCATAAGGTAAGGAGAATGGATATCTAAAATTTCTTGGCCCATTAAACTCAGAAAAATAAAGTGGTTAAGGTGCCAATTCTAGTGTAATGGGCCGTTTTGATAATTCATATCACTGAAAGACACGGAGTTGACAGTTATGCATGAATTGCATTGTTTGTTTAACAGGTTTTTACCTGACTGCTAAGAAAGCATGTGCATGCTTATAAAGAAGCAAAAGAGGACCTACGACTTCAAGTCTTATCCGAAGGACTTGTTAATGAGTATTAACGTCTTACGAAAGGGCATTAGCATGTTGACTTGGTTTCGAATCCGAAACCTCCCATTACGAGACCATTGCTCTACCACTGAGCCATCATGCCTCCACCATATAAAATGGGCCTCTATTTAAAAAAAAAAATGGGCACCTAAGAAAGCAAATTTCGAGGCCTTAAAATATCAAAAGACTGCACGTTTCGAAATAATTCACATTAAAAAGGACACCTTTTACTCTTTACCGTAGTTATATACACAAACATTCTAATAATCTTGATTTTGAACTTGTGTATTTTGGGCCCTTTTGTCAAAGTGGGCACCTGTGCTTCATAATTTGTCAATTTCATAGCCGATGACAATATCCTGACCACAGTTTGATATAATTCATTAGTAACTGTAAACTCAATGACCTAAAATAAGACTTTATAAGATTTTGAAGAATTTTAAACATATTGTAAGATTCGGTGTCTTACCAATGTTTAAATCAATGCATTTGGTCTTTTTTTCTAGATTTTTTAGAACCTGAAAGTTTTCAATTTCAATTCAATAAATCTGATTACACTTAAATGAAAATTGGTAACCCTCATCGAGTAGGACATGTACCCAAGTGGTATTATTTGAAATAATGGGCATCGTGGGCCTCAGGGGCCAAATTCTAGGTGGCCAGAAATCCAGTTCTGTTTAAAACATATCCATCTACCTGTGTGCCATATTTGGTCCTGAAAGATTTGGTGTATTATTAATGTTTAAATCATTGCATTTGCCCCCCCCCCCCCTTTTTTTTTTAAGAGTCTACAGACACAATAGATTTTGGGTACTGAAAGTTTCACATTTCAATGCGATATCATATCTGATTACACTACATGAAAATTGATATCGCTCACTGAGTGAGGCGTGTGCCGAATGGTGGGCATTTAAAAAAGTGGGCACAATGGGCCTCAGGGGCCGAATTTAAGGTGGCCAAATATCCAATTATTTTTATAACATATCCATCTACCTGTGTGCCAGACTTGTTGCTGTAAGATTCGGGGTCTTACCATTGTTTAAATTAATGCATTTGGGCCTTCCTTTGAAATTAAATGGGCACCTAAAATACATTTTTATAGATGGGGGGGGGGGGGGCCTGAAAATTTTTGCATTTCATTGTGATATATCTGATTACATCTACTTGAGAATTGATATCCCTTACTTAGTGGAAAATGTACCCAAGTTGCGGCCATCAAAAAAAATATGGGCACAAAGGGCCCCCAAAGTGGCCAAATAGCCAATTTTGCTTATAATACAAATTTGGTGCTTTTATCACAAAATGCACAATTAAATTACTATGCCGCCTGACTAAATCGTGATATATTTAAGAGTGTATATGCTTGTAGATTTATCTGGAAAATGACATGTGTATTAATACTAAGCCTTTTTTATGTTTCGTTCTCTTCTTCCTTTTACTTTTACTTTTGTTTAGTTTTTCTTTCGTTCTTTCAATTCTCCCAACATGAGCATTAAGAAGTGAACGATTTAATTACTTCCATGGGTCGGTGTGACTTCGCTGCAGACCCAGCACGGCGGAATCCAACCGTACATGCCCTTAATCCTCATGTATGTTTCCGACGTTTCCACATTGTTGAGTGTCTGATAGTCAAACAAAACACGTCGAGGAAAGGGAGGAAACAGCCGCCCATGCTACATCAAAGGGTAACCGCACAATCACATTCCAGTGACGCGCGCACTTTGCAGAGGTTCGTATGACAAGCCATCGGGGTCTGCCTACGTTTGCTCACCACACGTACTTGATTTTCTAGCAATTATTCACAACACATCGTACGCTAAATGTACTACATGAAACAAATGCATCTTGAATTTGGAAAAACAGTTTAGTTTGACAGGCCTCAAAACAGTGCATTTTTAAATTTCTTATTTACAACATGGTACAAAGCTTATCATTTAAAAAAAAAAACCAAAACAAGAATTTTTTTTTACATCTTCTGCCTTTCAAAACTAACTAAGTTACAACACAGGCGAAAGCACATGGCAAACTACCGGACTAGATAATCATCGTTTACCAGTTGTGTTACCAGTTTTGATATGGTTGTTTCCAGTTTTGATGGACGTAGGTCTGTCAACTGGCCGCAAAGTGTTACTTGA
Source organism: Heliocidaris tuberculata (assembly GCA_025618425.1). NCBI lineage: Eukaryota > Metazoa > Echinodermata > Echinoidea > Camarodonta > Echinometridae > Heliocidaris > Heliocidaris tuberculata. Next base: position 31,878,071 of record CM046842.1, on the reverse strand, counting down.
ACTTTGTAATAAAATGTTTCGCGAGGGGTAAACATGTTCTGCTTGTATTTATTTTGATATGTTAATGTCATGACTGGCCTTTCAGGGTGAATGCAAACTCTAAATCTGAGAAAAGGTAACGTAGAACGAGTGGTAATTTAGGAAAGTTTCCTTAGACTCATTCGATTCTCAACACTTTACAGTCAAATACACATGAAAATTAGTACTAATAGCATTGGCGAAAGTTGGGGTGGGGTAGGGGTCATTACACCCTCATTTGTTAACATTTTGAGAAATCTAAGATTTTTAAAGGTTCTTCTGTGACTGACTGAATGATTGTGCACAGTCTTCATTTGGAGTTCAGAATGAAGGATCGATGTTTTTTAAAATAAGTGTACAGAAAATTTAGAATTACATGTGAATACAATGCATTATGTGTGCGTGTGTGTGTGGGGGTGTATGTGTGTGTAGGATTTACGCCACTGACTACAAACAAACTCAAAATATTGAGAAATATCACAAGTTTTTATGCAGAGTTCCCTAAATATATTTCAAATTTGCAGATTAGTTTCCTTAAATAGTTCTATTCAGTTGGCCCTGGGTGATAAGTTGATTTACCTCTGACATATTCACTTCTGATATTTTTTCCTCTGGCATTTTTACCTTATACATTTTTCCTCTGACATTTTTACCTCTGACATTTTTACCTCTTACATTTTTACCTCTGACATTTTTTCTCTGACATTTTTACACCGAACCTGCATAACAACTCAACTGCTATGATAGATAATGAAACAAGCTTTCGGCAGGTTTGTCAGTCATATAATATTATCTATAAATTGTAAGGGAGTCCTCTCTTAGTTTTCAAATAAAACACACTGTAACTTTACAGTTCAGACATTATGTAATCATGGTGACGGTCCTTAAACTTGCATGTTGCCTTATGATTAAAAAAGGCCTACTATAACTCGAGACCTCCTGCTCCGGATTTGTCGAGAACCTTCAACAAGTCTTTCACCGTCCTCGGTGATTCAGCTTTCCACTTCTGGAAAAGATGAAAGTACTGTACATATACATCTGTTGACTTGTCCCTAATACCTTCAGCAATGGCGTAGTCAATTCCAAGGGCAACATGGACATCGGAAAACAGATTAGGCGGGAGACGCTTCGATAGCTTCAGAATACATTCATCTGTTACCTCTTCGTCATCAGCCACACTGAAATTATTGACCAAATAATTAGACATTTAACCCCGACGATCGTTTAACATATGGCATTACGCTGAAAAGGACATAACGGTATAATAGAAGATCAGTAAACTGGTGACGACTAACCTTAACCCTATGTTGGATTGTTGCTTTACCTCTTTAAAACAAATAACTGACTTATTAAAAACAAGAAATTCCATTTAAAATATTAGGCTTAACAAACTGTAGGAAAACGGCGTCTTGATGTCTTCACGATACAAACTTCTTTTCTTTTGACGTCAGTCAGGATATAAATTTACGTTGAAGCATATTTGAATAACATTTATCATATAGATTTTGAAAATATTTAGCACAAAAATTTAAAGAAATTTTAAAAAGTAAATGAAAGAATAATAAGTGAAATTAACAAAATTACAACGTGTGCTGTACTTGAAGTACAGCTCATCTATCAATAAAATCAGGGGAACTGGCGGATGATCTATTCAGGCTGATGTGCTGTTAATTCGGACAACCTTCTACCACTATGTGCTATGCGGTGACCGATCATTATCATTATCCACATTTGCTCCTGTGCTGACGAAATATTTCACGATATGAAGATGACCGTTGGATGATGCAGCATGAAGAGGAATATAACCTCCTTCATTACATTTATTAATGTCTGCACCTTCCTTCGCAAGATATTCGACAATATCAAGGTGGTCATTTATGGAAGCTAAGTAAACTGGTGTTTGACCATGATTGTCACCCTTCTCAACATTTGCTCCATACCTGATGAGATCCTTCACAATTTCCAAGTGTCCCTCTTCTGAAGCAATGTGCAGTGGTGTATTGCCCTTTGTATCTGTGCAATTCACATCAACCCTTGAATCTCTTGATTCACTCTTTACCAATGATCTGAACTCCTGAACATCTCCCTTCGCTGCGGCTGAAAACAGCGACATGATTATGGGCACTGAATAGGATGGGAATTATTCGAAATCGCAAATGCTAAAATCACAATGTTGAAAACTTAGTTCTACATGTTCTTGATGTATATTCTGTGTGGTATGTCTATATGGCACATAGGAAATGCATACTAATGTAGTCTGTGTAGTAGTTTTGTGTATGTGCATTGGAGCTGTCAATCACCGACATCAAGTGAACAGTTGTTAGTAAATGTAAGTTTTCATTTGTGTTTCCAATCCAAAGCCCAAATTCAATGCAAATATGAACTTTAACCTATGATGTTGCAAATGAACGCAGTGCAATAAAGCTGTTCTCGTCTGCATGGTCTGTGCAAAGCCTTGTCTTCATAACTTTTCAAAATTGCTCCGAGAAAATGCATGTATTGCAATGCTGCAAAATAGGCCAATTTCTTCAAACTGAATATATTAATTGCCTGGAATATAAATAGGGCAGGGCGGGGTAAAGTGGGACAAGAATCGTGATTTGGCACTCTTTGCTTTGTAACTTCTAAAAAAAAAATTAATATATATTTACCCTTCCACAGGGCTCCTTTATTATTTATAAACATTCATTTCACACACAAAAATCGATACATGCACTATTCCATGACATTGTCAAATAATTATTCAAACATTAGAACATAACGAAATAATCTCGGTCACATTGTGACATAACATAGGACATAGAAAATATAATTTGTATTCTGCATATATAGCAATCAAAAGCAAACAAAATTTAAACAAAAACATTCAGAAACATTTGGTAAAATGAAACCATTTTTTCATATTTTTTTTTCTTTAAGACTTGTTTTTGCTACATAACTTTCCATATCATAATAAGATTTAACAGCTAACATAACTTTTTCAAACAGTGGTATGTGGTTTTTGCATTTAGCTGAATAAATGTCTTTTCTTACAATAATTAAAATACAATTAAAAGCGTTGTTATGACATCCATTAAAGCCGAACAATTTATTCTGATTTGTGAGTTTGACCTTCATATTAGTCTTACGAAACGACCATTCCTCAAGTTTTGACCATATTACATTTGAATGTGGACAGCAACCAAAAATATGAGTAATTGTCTCTTCACTGCTGTTACAAAATGTACATTTCTTATCAGTAACTAATTGGAATTTTAACAATGAATCTTTCATGTAAAGTATTCTGTTTAAAATCTTAAACTGAAACCACCTCATATTTATATCAATAGTTAATTAAAAGGGAGTCAAACAATATGAATACCATGCTTTATCTTCGAGTTCTAAATCCTGTTTCCATTTTGTAAGGCTGTTACATTCTTTCAGTTATGTTTTAAAAACGACTGGTAAATATGTGAACACCCGTTTTTCATTTTCAATATAAGAAGTAATGCTTCAGGTATATTACATGTAGGTTCCATCAATTTTGGTATAACACTCTTTTTAAAACCAGACCGAATAGCACTGCACAACCCATAGTATTGAAGGAAATTAAGTAAAAGGTAGCCGGGGTGAACTGGGACAAGGTGTCCCAGTACACCCCGATAGTAAAAAACAACAACAGGTGCCTGCAAATATTGGCGTTGGGATTTGTCGCACAAGATATTATTGCAAAGTATAGATTCATATAAGACCTATATGCTGTATGCGGGGTGTTTACTGTTTACTATAGCCATGTGGTATGCTTGTAATTCATTTGACACTGAATGATGAAAAAAAGAAAACAGTTGTTAAAAAAAGAAGTGAAAATTACAGCTACAAGCAAAATCACAGTATAGCTGAGGATGTATTTGTAAACATTGATAGGCAAGGCCTTACGTAGGATTCAAACTAATTTATAAAAGGTTATTTATATTTTTAGTTAGAGGTGGTGTCCCAGTTCTCCCGCGTCCCTGTTCACCCCGCTCTCCCCCATTTCCTTGGGTTATAAATGGCGCTCTACAATGGAATGAGACAGGTCTAACTAACATATACCAGTGATATATACTCCTTCTACAAGAATGAAAGAATAAATGAAAGATAATGATCATGATGATGTTGTGTAAAGGGCCTTGGGATTTCTGATTTCAAGCCTTTTTTTCCGTTTTGAAATTTCATTAAAATATTAATATGGTTTAACACAAAGGAATCACAGGCTAAAATGTGACTTTCACGTTCAATTAAAGAAAGAATAGGCCTATTCATATTATATGCAAATTGTGCAGTTACAATGGAATAATCAACATGATTTTGTATCAAAATGGACTAAGACAGACACGGCAGCTGGACTACTGTTTAAGTATTCTACCGCAGGTGGGGCATTTTTAAGATGGAAGAGGCACTTCATGTCGCAGAAAGGGCAACCTTAAGACATCGCCTAGAAAAATGGGGTTTGGCTGATAAAACCTATGGATAAAACTTAGGGAAATTGCATTGATAGAACCAGAACAAAGCACAAACACACACGCGCGCACACGCATCCGCACGCGCGCGCATACACATACACACACACACTAACAAAATAGAGAGAAGATCATATAGTTGGTTTACATCCTTATGGTTTCATGCAAGCGCGCCGGAACCATTTTGAGTTTCTGGGGGGGGGGGGGGCAAACATGCATCCAGGGGGCACCATGGGCGTCAATCTGAACCAGACAGTATGGGGCACAACAATTGTTTTTATTTTTTATTCTTTTTTTACTTTATTTTTTTATTATTATCTTTTTTTTATTTATTTACTTTTTTTAAATTTATTTATTTATTTTTGTATTTATTTGTTTATTTATTTATTTATTTATTTATTTTTTTTTTGGGGGGGGGGGGGGAGGAAGTGGTAGTTGGTCCCCGCCAGCCTCGGAAAATCGCGCAAGTCTTGAATTAGCTGATGAGCGGGGGGAGGGGGTTCTGACACATTTTTTTTTTTTTTTGAGATTTTTTTTCCCCCCCGTAACATATTGCCCGACCGGGGTGGGGTGGTTTTCGTACTTGGTAGCCCTCCCGGCTCGATGAAAAGCAACACCCCCCCCCCCCCCCCAAAAGAGACAATAAACAAAACAAACAAAACAAACCACTATGCACTAACGAAATTATTTCGGGGAGGGGGGGGGCAAAATGATGTTTGCCCCTCCCCCCCCCCCCACTTCCGGCGCCCTTGGTTTCATAATGCAAACCTTTTCTAGGCAGAACAAAATAATCTCCAGAGCAATTGATTCCTCGGAGAAAATATCGACGGTGTAGCTGTCGCGGACCAAATGTCGCACATCTTTGGAGCAATTATCGGTGGAGCAAATGTCGGCGGAGCAATTACCAAATCACTTTAAAAGAAATAGTTTAGAATATTTTTCTATGTGTAAAGTTTATAATATTCATAAATTCCTTCAATCTGTAAAATCATATTTGCATGTTCTATAACAAGATTCCTCTCTTTATTGCTTGTTAATGGAAATGTATAAGAATATGAACAACTGTGCAACACCATCAGTTTGTAAAGTTTTAATAGGCTCATTTAGACTACACGGTTGATATTAGTAAAACTGAGATGTTTGGCCGGTATAGTGTGAATGGGCCTAATGATACAAATAATTTGTATCATTATAAATACAAATGCAACAAATACAACAATTATTGTAGTATTTGCTTTCTTTGAAATACTAGTACACTTTGATATAATACAAGCAGTGGGTGGTTCACCTTCGCTTTTCCCTCTATTTGGTGATGTAGGCGTAAAGCTGTAGAGAGATAAGGGGGGGGGGGGGGGGGGGAGGAGGGGGGGGGGGGGGTAAAGAGAGGGCGCATGCATGGACATATCCTCCGGGGACAATATTGCTGCGGGTTTATTTCGTCACAGATACAGGGTTATGGTTGGGGTTGCAATTGGATTTGAGATTAGGTTTAGGATTAGGGTTAGGGTTATGTGTAGTGGTCCAGGGTTGAATTTTAAAATTCGGTTGGTGTACGACATTGACCTCGGAGCAATTGCCGCCAGAGTAGGTGTCGTGAAACAAGAGAGAGAGAGAGGGGGGAGGGGGGAAGGAGAGAAATAATAAAATTAGAAGATAAACTAAGCCGGAGGTGAAGAAATCTAGGAAGTCGAAGGTAAAGATATGACAGAAATAACTATCTCCCGAAAAGAAGGCATATAAGAAAGAATAAACTTAGGAAGGGGAATGTCGAAATAAAGAAGGAGATAGGAAAAGAATGAAAAAACAATCAAAGATCAAAGTAGGCAGATTGAAAAGGATGTTTAAGAGAACTAGAGAGAACTGGAAAGTAGAAGTCAGATGCATTCAACATTAACTCAGTAGAAAAATGTAAAACTGTCCAACATGGGGGTAATTAGACCTTTATGACTGTGTCTGACCATCTTTTCAATCTTTTGCCCTAACTGGGAAATGATTTGCCCAATAACTATCTTTTTCTACAGTCTGAGCCCAACATGAGCCATGTAATTTTTGTCCAAACGTTAATCGAAAACACAGGCACCATCATGCAGGGTAAATTTTTAAGTAATATGTTGTTGTTGTTGTTTTTTTCTCTTTTTTGTTGTTGTTGTTGTTGTTTTTTTGGTTTTTTTTTACAGTAAACAGAGAGAGTTAACAAACAGAGAGAAGAGGAAAGGAGAAAGACTAGCGGATCGAAAAATCGGTGGTAAAAATAAAGGCGACAAGAAAGACTGAAAATACTGAGGAGGGTGGGGGGGGGGGGGGGGGGGGGGGGGGGGGGGGGGGTAGTTTTTTCCGGAGGTTCGTAATTCCAAAAATAAAATAGGGTTCGCAACTCTGAAAATGCAAATTAAGCCCTACATAACTTTTCGAAATTACGAACCTTCGGAAATAATTATGAACCCTTTTTCATTTTCGGAATTACGAACCGTCGAAGTAACGAACCTTAGGAAAAACGAACCTTCGGAATTATGAACCTTCGGAAAAAGACATGATTTGTAACCGAAAATAGCAGATGGACGAGAGAGGAGGTACATAATGAATTTTGTTGAGTAAGAAGGGGGTAACAGTTTACAACTAATGTAAGAACGCCAAGAAACGTGCACTTCGTGACCTCACGCAACTGGTTTCTCACTCTCATGTAGTCTTTGACATCAGACCTGTTTACATTCATAATTGTAGAGCTCTTATATGTGTAGGCCTAATAATGGCCACGCACATTTTGTCCTTTTCAACTGCAATCAAAATCACAACTTTTTATATTGAACAATATTTGAGCTGTCAAATAGGACCTTGATCTCACACAGTATGACACATGTTGTAGGTCAAATCAATGGATATATCACTGAAGATTCCAACGTGAGAGCGGAATCCCTTGTAATAAATATCTCATTTCCAGAGATAATGGCCTAAGTTAAGCCCGGCTTAACTTAGGCCACTGCTTTATGGAAGGCCATTGGTCAACCCCTAAGTCCCTTATGAATTACCATATTTATGTAACAAAATAAAAAACAAAATTATTTTTTGGCACGAAATGAGCATCAGAATTCATTTCTATCGTGTCGGTTTTTGTATTTGCATTTAGTCCCATAACTATGGTGATTTTGTAGGATCAAAAGAGGGTGACATTAAATTTTGACTCTCCATAATTCGGTGGCCTAAATCTACGCACTTATGCGGTGGCTTAAGTTAGGCGCCTTTCGAGAATACGGGCCAATAATATTGTAAATACGAAAATTTTATCAAACATCTTGTAACTTGAAAAAGTATCAAATAATATTTTAATTATCTTCACTATCTCTCTCTCTCTCTCTCTCGGACAGTCCATATTCAAGCAGCTTTCTCCCTTTTTCTACGTCTTTACTACCCCCCCCCCCTCTCCTCTCTCTCTCTCTCTCTCTCTCTCTCTTTCTCTTTCTCTTTCTCTCATTCCTCCCTCCCGATTTGCCTGATGAAACTCATAGACATTTCTCTTTATCTTTTCCTAAATTCACGAGCTTCTCTTTCTCTCCCATGGAAGGACATTATGCAGTAATTAATTACCTTTTACAATGTCTAAAAACATTAAAAAGTAGTCTGAAATGTGAGACTATTAAATCCTACGCCATCCCCATGTCAGATAGATCAAAGTTAATTGAAAAGAAGATTTCAATTTGGCTTGCTAGTAGTGGGTCCAAGCAACTATTCGTATACAATTTATTCAAACTGAGGAGAATTGTATTCCAACACAACTATTTTGTGATATTTTTTTCTTTCGCGACTTTCTTTTGTTGAGTTTTTCCCTTGAACTTTCTGGTACAATGCGTCGATTATTATTGTGGTAATGAGTAATATTATAGCTGCAGCCCACGAAAAACAGCAGACTTGACTACTAATCATTGGAATTTGATGGAGAAACAGACATGTACTATTTCATTCAGTGACGTTAGCGTTGTATATTCGAAAAAACATGTGCATGGTCGGTACGCGTTTCACGACTGCAGCCTATTTACACGCTGGAGAGGATAATCAAGAGAATTTGCGTGTTCATATTAGGTGAATAATGATTTTGTCGTGCATACATCTTTATATCACCAGTGAGTTTTTAACAAGTTTCAACATATACCTTCCGGTGTCGCGTGAATTAGCTGTCAGATTCATTCCTGACTGGCTACGAATAGTGTCAAATTAAGGGTAAGTTCCTATATTATGAAACTTTTTTTATGTGTCAATTATATTTCTCAAGAAGGTTCCATCATAGGTACTTGACATTATAGGCCAAGTAAAAATAATGGATTTCTAGTTTTTCGTCTGGATATTTCTCAAAAGAGGAGGAGGGAGTTCCATATTATTTCATATTTGATTTCCTTTTCTTTTACATATTATAACAACTGGTCGATTTCAACACAAAACTTTATTATTTACATTTCATTTGTACATGCTTTTAAGAGGCCCCCAAAACAATTTTTTAATGCAGTGTAATGATTTTGTTACCCTATTGTATATGTAGATATCCTCAGATTGTCATTTAATTCATTGTAGAACAAAAATAACAAATAACAAAAATGCTGAGGTATAGGCCCATAGACGGAAGGATGAGGGACGCGAGACTAGCAATAAGCTTTATTTGACTTTATGTGAAATACAGATCTCAATAAATCAGGTAATATGACCAGTAGCTTTGCCTAAGGAGAATGAAACCCTGGGGAAAATCAATTTTAAAGGGACCGAAAAGTCGCCAATCGTGGTGTTTTGGAGCTTGGCCCGGCTCGGGTAATATTCAGGAATCTCCGTACATCTTCGGTAAACGAGCACGCAATTGCAGTGATACGGGCGACCTTGCTCGGGGAAAAATATTCGACCGAAGAAAGACGAACTGAACAACCAAACTGACAAATTACCCCACCCTCGACGGCAATTTTGTTCGCTGCTCCAAGATTGTTGTTATGCACGGCCTTGCAATAGGGGCCAGCGAATGATATTGAACGTACATGGATATCGAGCGGTGGCTCCCTTTAATGTAAAGAGAGGAGAGAGAGAGAAGCAATTTTAAAAAAGTTCCATCAAAATCGGTTAAGAAATGAGAAAGTTTTGAAAGTTTGAAAAGTCTCGATTTACTTTCTATGGCGATCGTCAAATTGGCAATGTTGCTTCAAAGTGACAGGTTTAGTAGTACAACTCTCCATATGTTTTGTACACAAAATTTCATATTTTCCCCATTATCTCCCAAGGTGCAGCTTGTCCCCTTCTTAGCTCAACAAATGTCTTTAGAGATGATGGATAGAATATGAAATTTTGTGTACAAAACATATGTAGAGTTGTACTACTAAAGCTGTCACTTTGAAGCAACATTGCCAATTTGACGATCTCCATAGAAAATAAAATGAGACTTTTCAAACTTTCATAACTTTCTCATTTCTTAAATGATTTTGATGGAACTTTTTTTTAATTGCATGCTTCTCTCTATCCTCTCTTTTCATTAAAATTGATTTTCCCCATGGTTTCATTCTCCTTTAATACAGAGTAGTATTCTAATCATTATTATCTTGCAGAAGCAAGAATTGAGAAGCAGTTTCAGTTCAAATTCACATACAGCACTGGAAAGAATTATTCGACCAAACTCCAATAGAGACAAACGAACAAATGTGACATTTTCATTGAACCTCCTTGAATGAAAAACATATCACCGAAATTCCAGCTTGCTATTGTGGTATTTTATATTATTCTTACCACACGAATAACATCATCAGGCTTGGTCTATTAATTTTACTCATAGCTGTTGATGAGGTTTCCTAATTAGATATTCACTTTGATATTCCTGCCCCTCACTGAACTGTTTAATTTATTTCGTATAGACGATTCTATTACGTTATTATTCGAAATGGGTCCGAACAGTAAAACCGGGCAGCGAACGTATGTGAGTTCGAATACATTAAAGAAGAATATATTTACCACGGGCTGATCATACCGAAATGGAAAATTTCGATATCACCAGTCTGGCAAATTGTCATCATCAGCCATGGAAAAAAAATTGATATACCAAGAATGATGATGTTATTTCTGTGGTAAGAAGGAAACAAAATACCACAATAGCAACTTCAAATTTATATGATTTGTTATTTATTTAAGAGGTATAATAAAAATGTCATTTTATCGTTTGTATGCGAAATACATCACCCCTAAAATTGGAGCTTGGTCTAATAATTTTTTTCCAGGGCTGTAGATTGGATCTAAAAGACGATAAAAAGTTACAAATGATTAAACAGAACTGATATAAGGTATAAAACCTCCAGAAAACGGAATTAAACGGATTTTGTTTCTTTTTACTTTTATTTTCTTTTTTATATTTTTCTTTTCTTTTCTCTTTCCTTTTTTTTTTTTTTTTGCAAATGTTTCGGATATTCTATTTCGATCATGCAAGAGTAACTGATTTGGAAACGTTGTGTGATCTACTTTTTTTAGATGATAAAAGCGATATATATTCATTTTGATGATTGTAAATAGCTGATAATCATGTCAATTCGTTCGTTCGTTTATTTCTATTTCCATAAATATACAATATAGTATAAAAATAAAGACATCAAGTTCATAAACCAAAACCTTGCAATTAAATAAAATATGACATCATACATTACCAAGATAATCAAAGTGAAAAAGAGGGGGGGGGGGGGGGTGTAAATGAAAATTTTAAAAGCAGTAAAGGCCATGGGCCCGTTTCATAAAACTTGTTATCAGTAACAAGTTACAAGAATTGTTATAAGATAATGAAATCCTTGAATCTGATTGGCTGAGAGTGAATTTGTCATAGAAATGAGGTAGTTGTTATTTATAACAAGTTTTTATGAAACGGGGCCGTTGTCTAGTAAGTCCTCTAACAAGAAAGCTGTCGCATTTAAAGAAATGTTATTTTAAAAGTACGTCAGATCAATTTTATGTATCTCAGTTTTCCCAGATGTTGGCTGTATATTGAGAAATGCACCATGGTTCAAACGGAGAAACGAGGGTTCTTCGTTACGACTCTACCCATCAAGCATCGGCCAAGGACCTACCTGGTAAATGACCCCCCCCCCCCCGATTTCTGTACCGGTTCCATGACATTTGCTCCTGCGACAAGTGCTCCGGTCTATTTTTGCCATGTTAATCCTAAACCTAAACCTAATCCTAACCCTAACCCTAATCCTATTCTTAATCTTCTCATTATCCTGTACAACAAAAACAAATCATGACCTTGACCTTAACCTTTGACCTTTCGAGATATGGACGGCGGAGCAAATGTCGTGTCACCTTCTGTACCTCATATCCCCTTTTTGATCAGACACCCTCTTCTCTCTCTTTCTCTATCTTTCATCTTTTTCTCTTTTTTTGAATTTCTATCCCTCCCCTCTCTCCCTTCCTCATTCCCCGCCCCTCCACTCCTCTCTCTCTCTCTCTCTCTCTCTCTATCTCTCTTTCCCTCCCTCATCCCCCTCTCTCTTTCTGTCTGTCTATCTCCCACCCCCCCTCTCTCTCTCTCTCACACACACACACACACACACACGCACACACACACACAAACACCCAAACACAGAGAGTGCGGTGGAACCAGCATTTGTGAGGGAGGGGGCCCAATATTCGTAAAATTTTCAGACAAGCAACAAAAAACCAAAAACAAAAGGGAGGGGGGGGGGTAGGCAGCATTTTCGGGTGTCTTTGTTTTGTTTTTGTTTTTTTGGTGCGTTTTTTTTGCCCCCCCCCCTGTATGCATGGATCAGCCTCTGAAAGCACACAAGCACACACTCACTTTTATTCCTGTTTCTCCGTGTCAATTTTGACATTCTCTTTTTTGTCAGTGTTGCTAATATATGTGGGGATTAAAAGATCCGAACATTTGTCCCCTAGGATAAATACCCCCTCCCCCTCTCCCATAGGGGGAAAAATGGACAACTATGATGAAACAGAAAACGCCTGGTTACAAATTTTCAGTGTAAATTATTTCCCGTGTATAATTAGTTCACCAGGAATTTAGTCATTTGATTAAAGAAGATGCGCTTGAAATAACCTGGCAACAGCCCGGTAAAAATTACCAGATTTGTATTGGCTACAGGTCAACCCGGAACTCTCAAAAAGTTTTAAACGTTTTGTGTTCAAACTTTACAAGGATTTTTTTTTCAGTGTACCCTCTATATATATCCCTGAAAAAACTACACGTCGTAATCTCTAAATATTTTCTCTGAGGATGATTAGGGTGATTTCTTGAGATGATAATCATCTGTGTGTATCTAGGCGTACCCGTTACAAGCGTAATTACTTCTTTAATAATAATAATAATCAAACATTTTTATATAGCGCATTACACATAAGCAAAATTGCATGTCTCTATGCGCTTTAGGAGAGGAAAGAAAGGAAAGATGCACTGGGTTCATGATTCTGATTAACTATAAAGTGGTGAAAAGGTATGTCTTTAGAGAATTAATGAAGTTTTCATAGGAATTTATACTTTTCAGATATTCAGGCAACCTGTTCCACAAAAGAGCGGCAGAATGTGTAAAAGACCTTTCCCCGTATGATTTTGTCATTATTTGTGGAACGCAGAGCAGGGACTTGGAACTGGAACGTAACATTCTATCGGGTTTATATGTATCATGTTACTAGTACTCAGGCCAGGGTGATAGGTGCACTTCGGGTACATTCATGTTATGGTGCCTTCGGAGGTCACATGGTAAGGTCAAAGGTCATTTCAGGTCAAACGTTAAAGTTTACCTGCAAGACTCTCTTATGACAGATAACTTTGGAACCGTCACTCACTTTTCAACCAAACTTGGGTTGTAGATGCACTAAGGGGATCTGCATGTTATGGTGCCGTTGGACGGTCGGAGGTCACGTGATAAGGTCAAAGGTCATTTGAGGTCATATGTTAAAGTTTACCTGCAAGACTCTCTTATGACACATAACTCTGCACATGTTGCTGCAATGGCAACCAAACTTGGGTGATAGGTGCACTTGGGGCATATTCATGTTATTTTCGCGCGTGGGCGAGACACAATATCGTTTATGCCTTGTGTTTATTTATTCATTTATTTATTTGTTTTGTTGTTGTTGTTTTTTTAATTTGACTCTATACAAGTCTTGTAGAGTCAAATTCGATGGAAATGCTTATTAACATTAATTTGAATGGCTAGATGTATTTTCTCTTAAGGAGACTCATGTATTGTTAAATTGCTATCATAATTATCGTTATAATGATAGTTATATTAATGATAGCCATTTAACAATACATGAGTCTCCTTAAGAGAATTCATTATTGTTATCATTATTATTATCAGAGTTTTCACATTGTTGATTTGACTTTACAGAAAGTTTCTTTACTTCTTGTGGTCTTAATGTCTGTATTCATCCTGATCGCTTCTGAGAATATGCTTCGTTTGACACCAGGCATCAATATATACTTCGTTAACAAACAGAAGAAGTAAGTCATCCTATAATTATGCGTTCCTTACTTTTATTGTAAACCCAACTTATCCTATTCAGAACAACAACAAAAAAAAGATCGCCTTATATCAAGTATATGCAGGCCTAAAAATGCCCTTTTCTTTGTTACATCATCAACATAATATATAGGCGTATGAATATGAGGCGGAGAGGGGATGACTTTTAACGTTAGTGAGGTGCTCAAATCTGTCATTTCGTTTTGTGTAATACAAAAAGTTTCAAATTTAGAAACTGGACATTTGAAGGTAGGCAAAATGCATTAGCACCCCCCACTCAAAAATGTTCCCATTAGCCTATAATAGTAATCATTAAAGAGGAATGGAAATGAAGTCACCCATATCCCTATACTGATAGACCTATGATAATGGGCCTCACTTTGCGTTAAAAACAACAACAGAAAAGCCATAAACAGTGATACCAGAAGGCCTATAAAATACGGAATTCAGATGACGTTTGGCCCACAAGACCGATACGAGGGTCTAGGAAACGGATATCCAACGAAACCGACAATCGTGGCTACAGGTCTCATACTCGTAGACCTTTTTGAACTTTCATTCTCACCGGAGCCGTCGATCTGTATAATGGGGTGTTCCTGTGTGTTTTGTTTGTTTGTTTGTTGTTTTGTTTTGTTTTTGTTAGTTGTTGTTTGTTTCGTTTATTTTTGTTTCGGCGGTTGTGGCGGAGAGTTTATATATATATATATATATATATATATATCCTATATACTCTTTCTTCTTAATTTCATCCTCTATCTAACTTAAAGGTACATCATCGAGTCAGCAAAGAGCAGCCAACTCGATCACGTGATGTCCTGGGTTAATGAAAGCCATGTGATGTATGACGTAGACCAGAGCCATTTTCCCCGTGATGAAATGAACAACAGAAGTCACAATTCAGACTCTCAACTTGGAGCCACTTTCCAGCCACGCCCACTGTGCGAACGGCAGAAAAACTTAGCCTTTATCAAGACGCACAAGACAGGGAGTACAACGTTGGCGTCCATTATGCATCGGTACGCCCTCTCGCATAATTTATCATGTTTGGGCTACAAATCAGATCCGACGCGTGGCCATATCAGATTTGATGTGCTAAACAAACGCTCCAATCGGAAATTCATCCCGCCCCTCGGCGTCAGGAAAGGAGACTATGCGCATTATAAGGGCTACAATATGCTGACGGTCCATGTGCGTTATCAACCAAAGATGATGGATCGGTTTATGGCGAAGGGGACCCGATACGTGACTATTCTCCGCGAACCAAGCTCACATTTCGAATCTGCCTTCTCCTTCTTTGGGGCCCAGAAAGTGTTGTTTGGTCGCACACAACAGAGTGGAAATCTGGCCAAGTTTGTCAAACACCCAAATTTCTACTGGAATAAATTATCGAATTCGCACAAGAAATATTATACGCGCAACGGGCAGATGTTCGATCTATCGTTAGATCGACGGATACACACCGATCGATCAGTCGTGCAATCGATCATTGATACTATCGCGAATGAATTCAGCTTAGTGCTAATCATGGAGTATATGGACGAATCGCTTCTTTTGCTGAAGAAACTAATGTGTTGGGATTATAGGGATATATCTTACGTCACAAAGAATCACCGCACGCACACGTCCGAAATGGACGACAGCGTACGCGATTCGCTACGTAAGTGGAACTGGGCCGACACAATGTTATATGAGCGTTTTAATGCTACAATCTGGAAGAAGATTGAAGAATATGGACCTACGTTCCAAGAAGACTTGGCAAAGTTTAGAAAAGTCTTGAGAGAAGACTACGACGTGTGCGTAGCAGGAGAATTATCGCAAAGGAGAGCGAAAGTGGTGAAGACGAAGCTTGCAAATGACTCCGAATATTGTACAGATTTAGCGGGTAGTTCATACCGGTTATTCAATAAGGTTTACAAACGACAAATGAACTACACTGAACTGAGCTGAAAGATTTCAAAGCGTTTGGCCTATATCAACCCGACATCAAAGAAAGATGGACCTATATTGTGTAGGCCTAGATATAGAAAGTATATACTAAGAGCACCCTCGCCCCAAGCTTTTGCTTTTAGAGATGTGTCCTCCAACTATGTATGTACCACATGAATGTATATTTTGTCATATTTTTGTTAAAAATACATGTATATTATTTTGTTCATATATTACTTTGTACACTTATATTGAAAAGTTGGAAATAAATGTCATTAAATCGAAAAAAAATTCTAATGTATACGTGTATCTCAAAGCATTCGCTTGGATCCAGCTGAGGCATGCGGCTTATCTTTGTTCAGAACTCACCTGCCTCCGACAAAGGAATTAATTAATGAGGTTTGAGATTTGTCAATCTGTTGGTCAATTGAACCTGGTGTCGCCGAAACCACTGGCCCGTCTCCGTGGTCTAGTGGTTAAGACATTGGCGTTCTAAGCCAACGACCAGGGTTCGATTTCCGGTGGAAACATTTTTTCAACCTTTGCAAAAAATTCAAAAAGGGAGGACAGCTCTGGGGAACTTTGATTTAAGCTACCTAACCATTATTCTCTCATTTTAATTTCTCACAATTATATTATTTCCACGAGAGTTGCCAAAGTCGTTTTATATGTTATTTCCTTACAATTGTTTATAAATATATATTATATAGCAAATATGTGTTCACAAATGTAAATCTGTAAATAATTGTATGCTTAGGGGAATACCTGAGCAATAATGTCCACAAACTTTATGAACAGAGATGTATATGTATAGTCGTCCTCAAAATTATTCATACCCCTGGGAAAATTGGAGATTTTTGCATTTTCGCAAAAATGAAAGGGGAACTGGATTTACTGCACATCACTTGAATACATTTAGTTATCATCTACAAATAAATGCTGTTTCTGATTTCAACTCATTTGCATAACAATAGAAGAAGTAAGTAATCCAAATTTTGTGATGTTCAAAATTATTCATACCCTTGGTGATCTATTACCTTTGTTGATAAACATGAATCAAATCCTATGTGATTAAAGCTTGTAACCCTTTAGTACACTGTCACAGTGCTTCTGGAGGTCTCTACTGCAGATAGCAGGCCAACACCTGGTATCCAATGGCTTAATTTCCTTGAGGATGTTGTCCGGAGATGCCTTCACCTAGTCTTCAAGGCATTCCTTGGATTTAAAGGAGATTTCATGTATACAAGGGGTGTAGTTATGGACTTAGTGGTTACGGGACTATGATATCTATATTTTCATTAAGTTTTTCATTTACGTTAATGACAATTTCGAGCTTACGATGAAGTAAAACACTCTTCCTGGGGAAAGGAGACCTTCCCTGGAGCCCTTCTCTGTTGTACTGTCTGAGAGGGGGTTCACCGTCATTTTTAGGTTCCATTCTCAATTAGAGTGCTCAGGAAGGCCATGTTAGTGATGTTTACGTCACTTCATGACCCTGATGCCAGGTCACCATTGATTACAGTATGTATCCTTTGAGTTACACACCCCAAATTGACTTTTACCGTGCCAATTTTCATATTTTAAAAAACACTATCTTTGGTATGGTGGGTACAAGCCTTGATATCACTGGGAACTCAATCTATACCATACTCTCGAACGGCCGCCTTCGGCGGCCTTTCGCGGCTTTGATGAAAAGATCATGCCAACCATTCTGAATTTGGTGGGGAGCGTCAAAAGGACGTACTTGAGAAAATTGTTGGTTTAAAAAAGGTGACAGAGGTGATCATAAACATAATACACAAATAAATGCAGAAGAGAGTTTGATGTTGGATATAATTATGCATCTTTTCATAAAAAGAGGTCTATTATATAAATAGTGCATGCGTGGTCAGTCATGCACTATACTGGATTATGTGCACGACCAACACTAAATTATCCCGAGTGCAGTTTTGTTTGAATAAAAAATAGACCTGCACGAGGGATAATTTAGTATTTGGAGTTCATATAGTCCAGTAATGGTGCATAAAAAGAACATGCACTAATTATAGTAAATAGACCCCTATATCTATTTGACACGGAATTCCCCGTGCAAAAATCCGAGTTATAGTGCACGTGTGCACTTTACCAAAAATTTTGCACGTCACGTGATGCGAATCAAAAACCAATCACAGTGCGTATTATGCATACACTATTTACTATATGGTATTATATGCAGTTAACAGCATAATTATTCATATCCCTTGTAATTTTAAGTCTCATGTGTTTGTCTTAAAAATGAAAGGCTGACTAGTGAAATTTTGTGAATTGTTTTATGTTATAGAATATTATTTGTGAAATTCTTTGTCACATGATCAAGTACATGAACATAAACCAGGACAAACCAATTTTTAATAAAAAACAAAATTGAAAAAAAAATCAAATCTTGGTAAGGGTATGAACAATTTGTTGTCATTCCGATTCCATGTAGGCCTATATGTGTGTATGTGTGCTTGCATGTGGGGGGGGGGGGGGGTGTGCGCGCGCGCACGCGTGTGTGTTGTTCTGAAGGCAAAGTTGGCGATGTTTTGATTTGAAATATAAATAGATATATCAATGCTGATAAAAAATCCCCCCCCCCAAAAAAAAAGAAAAATGTAAATACATTCTTTTTCTTTGTTTTGAACTTTTAGTGTTATTCTTTATTTTCTATTTGAAGTCTTTTTTAAAAAAAGGGTGATTTGAATCGCGATTTAAATCAATGATTTAAATGGATTTATTTTGAATTGGCCAACCCTGCCTGAAGGTGATGAAATACATTCAAACATACATGAAAAGGCTGGCACAGACATAAACACCCCGACACGCAGTGACTCACAGACAAATACTTTCAAACGGTTTATTGCCACTTGGTCTACAGCCAGTTGGTCTAATAGCCAATCGGTCTAACATCATTCGGTCTAATATCAGTTGGTCTAATAACCACTTGGTCTAATCATCATTTCTTATAATTACCATTTGGGCTATAGTCAATTCGTTTTATAGCCATTTGGTCTAAAACCATTTGGTCTAATAACTATTTGGTCTATATTTGTCAGTCTAACCTCACTTGGTCTGTCATCATTTAGTCTACACCCATTTAGTCTAATAACCATTTGGTCTAATTGTCATTTGGTCTAATAGCCGTCTGGTCTAATTGCAATTTGGTCTAATCATCGTTTCGTCAGACCAATTGGGCTAATTTATTTAAAAAGAGGAGAAAAAAGTGACCTGATAAAGCATGGCACGAATTAATTACACGTGCTTTATAATTAATTATCTAGTGCATAAACTGATTGATTAATTAATCAATCGATTTATATTTTAGTGAATTTTCAATTATTGTTATATTGCACTTTGCTTTTGTTATTTGAAATTTGTGTTTATCTCTTTATTTCTTTAATTATTTCAAGGCTTTTAAAATGTTAAATTATGTGTGTAAAGACAAATTATCTATCGGTATGGGGGCCGGTCGCAAGACTGGTATATTATATCCCGTCCCGTGGAAACTAGTCTCATTTCCAGTATTTACCGGTTCGCATGATATGCAGTATTTGAAATAAATTAATAATGTTATACCTCAAGTGATTGTATGCTTGAGTTCGAAATGTTTTGTTTGTTTTGTTTGTTTTGTTTTGATTTGTTTTTTGATAGGGCAGGCCTATAATTATATGTATGGGTCTGGTTTCCTTTTACAGTCTTTACAGGGAACTCGTATATTCTTTTTGCCTCTGTTTTTAAATTGTTAATCTGTCCCTCTTTTTAAAATCTCTTTATATCTTTACCCCTCTCTCTCTCTCTCTCTCCCTCTCTCTCGCTCTGGCAATTTCTGTCCGTTGTTTCTCTTTGTCTGACTCTCTTTTTGGGAGGTCTGTTTCCGCCCATCCTCCCCCTCTCTCCCCCTCTCTCACTTGTGAGTCTCGCTTACTGTGTTTCTCTGTATGAATCGCTCTAATTCTGTCTGTCTGTCTCTCTCTCTACCAACCTCTCCCTCTCTTCCCCTTCCATTTTCTCTCCCTTACTGTTATACCAAAATTTCAAAATTTCGTCACATTTTAAATCTGTCTGTCTCTTTCTCCGTCTCTCTCTCTTTCATCTTCTTTCATTTGAGTCTCACTCTCTGTATGGATAGCACCAGTTTTCTTTCTGTTACTCTCTCTCTCTCTCTCTTCTCTTGCCTCTTTCTTTTCCTCAATGTTACACCTAGATTTTGTTTATCAGAATTTTCTCAGATTCTCAACAAATTTGGACTATCAGGCAAGGATAACCAATTCACATGCATCGAGATCCTATATTAGAACATTATAATATATAATACATGCAGGATCTCTATGTTCACATAGAAATAAATACGAAATAAATAATAATGACGACGCCATACACAAATCATAATTTTTCAGGTGAATACAGTTTATCCTTTATACAATCAATAAAACAAAGTGAAAATATTCCTTCATGTAAATTTCAAATAAACCGAAGTTAATTGGCTCCAGCAGAAGGGTGAATGTTTTGTTCAATATCCACTCCGCTTTGTTTACGACGCAGAGGGCAGTATTCAGATTTCTTTTCAGGGGGGGCTCAACTCCGCTTCTGCATCCGGCTTTCCATGGGGGCATTCCGGCGGGTCAAAAGTGCACACTGCTCCCACATTTCATGTATTAGCCTATGAAGCCGAAATTTTTTCAGTGTACCAGCGAAAATCAAATTTTGGCCTGCGCGCAGCGCGTAAAAGTATTGAAATTATAAATATGAATATTCATGATTTTATAACTAATTAACATAAAATTGAACTGTAAAAGAACTTGTACTGTAGCTGTGCAGCCAAATGAGAAGCAGTAGATTATAAGATGATGATGAAGAAGAAGATTTAGGAAGAAGAAGAATGAGGAAGAAGAAGATTTAGGAAGAAGAAGAAGAAGAAGAAGAAGAAGAAGAAGGAGAAGGAGAAGAAGGAGAAGAAGAAGAAGAAGAAGAAGAAGAAGAAGAAGAAGAAGAAGAAGAAGAAGAAAAATAAGAAGGAGAAGAAGGAGAAGGAGAAGAAGGAGGAGGAGGAGAAGAAGAAGGAAAAAAAAGAAAAGAAATAGAAACACCGAGTCTGAGGAGGAGACGAAGAAGAAAAAAAAAAGAAAAAGAAAAAGAAAAACTGAGTCTGAGAGAAGGAGAAGAAGGAGAAGAAGAAGAAGAAGAGAAAGAAGAAGAAAAGGAAAAAAGAAAAAAGGCTGAGTTGAGGAGAAGAAGAAGAAGAAGAAGAAGAAGAAGAAGAAGAAGAAGAAGAAGAAGAAGAAGAAGAAGAAGAAGAGGTAGTAGAGGGGAGGGGGGGGGAGGGTTGGGGATCTCATCACAAAGATCTCCCATTCTCAAAGTCTATGAATTACAGCTGCACTAGCGTACCCGGGGGGGGGGGGGGGGGGCAGCTGACAACTTTTGACAGGAATTTTTTTTGTTATTACCCTTTTTTTTTTGTTGTCATAATACGAAGAAGAAGAAGAAGAAGAAGAAGAAGGAAAGAAGAAGAAAGAAGAAGAAGAAGTAGAAGAAGAAAGAAGAAAGAAGAAGAAGAAGAAGAAGAAGAAGAAGAAGAAGAAGAAGAAGAAGAAGAAGAAGAAGAAAGAAGAAGAAGAAGAAGAAGAGAAGAAGAAGAGGTAGTAGAGGGGAGGGGGGGGGGGGGGGGGGTCTCATCACAAAGATCTCCATCTCAAAGTCTATGAATTACAGCTGCACAGTGTACCGGGGGGGGGGGGCAGGGGGGCAGAGTGCCCCCCCCTGACAACTTTTGACAGGAATTTTTTTTTTTTTATTACCCTTTTTTTTTTGCTTGTCATAATACGTCTGATAACCCCCCCCTCCCCCCTCCCCCCCTCTTTCCCCCCCCCCCCCCCCTCCCCCCCCCTCCCCCCCCCCCACCCTCCCCCCCCCCCCTCCCCCCCCCCTCCCCCCCCACTGAGCGAGTTTTGGAGGACTGGCGAGGAGAAAAACATACGGGTCTCCCTCCAAGCAGAATTTTACAGTTGACAAAATTTGCTCCCGCTGTAAAAAAAATCCTGGGTACGCCACTGGGCAGCTGTACTGGGCATAACGAGACTCGTTAAGAAAACTCTTAGACAACAGATCAACTACAAGTTGCAATTGATAGAAATTAGTGCTTTTTGTTAAAGTAAAGTTTTTCAAAGATACACGGACTTAATCCTTTTCTGCAGATGCTATAGGGCCTATTAATAATCATAAGTGACACTATGTTGTCACGATGGGAGGGGAAGGCCCTGGCCACGACAAAGGGCAAAACGGTTTCCCCTCAAAGGAAAACTAAATATTCACCCTCTGGTTCCTATATTTAATCTTTTGTCTCCCTGAAATTTAATGATTGAGACTTCAATTGAATTAACTCTTGCCACCTCCTGCATCAATTGGAATCATCATTTATTTTTTTCATTTTCCCACTTTTCTTTTCTGTTGTAGCTCTCCTGCAATATCGAATTTCCCTTTACTGACCCATTCATTCCCTTCTGCCTTGCAGATTTGGCATATCTGAAGTAAATCTGAATTACCACCCCCCCCCCCCGCCCCCGGGGGCGGGGGGGGGGGCTTCAGTAATATGTGTAAAACGAGTCCATCAACAGAAACCCCACACACAACACCTAGCACTTTCTTACGAAAATCAGTCTATCATCCAGTGATTCAAGGTTGCATAAGGCTGTATTACAGAAATCCACCATCACACTTCAGAAGACATACTATAATATTATTGTGCCTTCATCATTATCATCACCACATCTTTCGCAAAATTATGGGGAAAAACAACAGAAAAAGTTTCTCAGTGTGAAATGATGTTTATTAAAATAACTCAATTATCAACGTAAAACGTAACGCTCTCTTCAAATGCTACATACAGATTATAACATTTAGTTCATGGACAACAAATCATGGGGCAGGGGGGGGGGGGGGATACCAATTTCTGTTATATGTTTCTATTCTTTTTTGCAAGCAAACAATTTTATATTCTTCTAATGACATCCGATATAGGTGGATTGTAATGTATATCCATGTACAGCCTTTCAAACTATCATCAGAATATACAAGACATAAAAGTACAAAGAGATCACCTTACTGCCCAATATGATATAAGGTCATGTTTGTCCAAATATTGGTAGTTTTGAAAATTTGGGGGGGGCGGGCTAAAACTCCCAAGCGCCTGATTCGTCTTCCTAGAAACATACCCCAGATTAATTGCACATAATAATTGCACAGATGAAAAAAGTGAACGAATTACAGATTCTAGAACCATTTGTGTTTAAAAAAATAGAATCATAGCTATCTCAGGATAGCTTCAAGGAGCTGATTAATATCATGATTAAATCTGAATGCACTACTTATGCTTAAATTTAGTAACATACGTTGCATTAAAGCTGATTAACCAAAATCATTTTTTATCATAATATAGTCACGCAACATTTTTCAAAATCTTTTTCTAATTACTTTGGAATTAAAAGAAAATTTATTTGAATTTACAAATTTATTGGTTATATTTAGAATTTAAAACTGCATTAGCCTTACGTGAAATGGGATAATTGAATGTGCATAACTTAAAAGGTTTTTTTATTGTATTTTATGTGTGACAATAGTTTAAATTGATTATCCCGTATTTTAGACCAAAATATCGATCTATATGACAGTATCAAATAAAACGAATCGTATGATGAAATTTATGAAAAAATGAAGAACAACAAAATACATAAGAAATCCATAAAACAATGAAATACATACAAGAGTAATGACTTTCTCATAATCATGTTTCAAATGGGCCAGTTATGCCAACTACAATTTTTTTTAATTACATACACATTAACATGGACATGTAGACCTATAAAAGGGACATCAATGGTAGCCAAAGTATTCAAAGTATTTAAAAATTACAAATTTTGGGGTGTATCTATAAAGGGTCCAAGAGTAAAACATCAAGTAATTGCAATAAGGGCCATTCAATAGCCTTGATAACCCCCCCCCCCAAGTCAGATTTATTGGTCAAGTTCGACACACACCCGACTTCACAAATCTGCTTGTTTCCCCTTTAAATAGCTCTTTCCAATTGACCCATATTTTGACATTCAATAGTTCAATGTCCAGCTCTGAAATATATGCATCTCTAGGAGATTTAGAATATTTAATTATTTTCCATTATGTAAATTAGCAATATAATATATATCTCTTTAAAAAAAAAAATTCAAACTTGAAATAATAATAAAGATAAAGAATACTTTGATCCTTTATGACTCCACGGCATTACTACACATTCAACAAGCTTTGTAGCTGATGAGCTTCCTTGGACAATCTGCATATTAAAAGAAAAAAAGAAAGAAAAGAAAAATTAGACTTCTTGTAGACTGTAGACTGGATTTTAAAGAAGGAAAAAATGGGTACATCTCTACTTTTATGTTACAATTTATTTTTCTTCTTCTTCAAATGATAGAAATGTAAATCTAGGTTTAAAACTTTTAACAGAAGTAAATATTTTCCATTACAACTTTGATCCAAGACCTCTAGTAAACTTCGAAATGGTTAAATCAGTCAGCAGGTACAATCAAAATGATTTACTGGACTTCAGAATTCGATTATGCCTGTACAGATTAGGGGTCTAAGAAAACACGTACATGCCTAATGAGTTTAAATACGAGGCCCTATAAGTATCATAATCTTACAGAGCTACTACTAGTAGAACTACGTCTAAGCTATGGCCACAATGAAATTTACACTTAGATATCTACATTTTCAACAACAAACAAAATTTTTACCTTGCCAGTTCAACTTAGGTTTCTTGCAGTGAGTGGATGACAAAATCCACAGCCCAGGTAGGGTCTATCATGGTATTGGATCATCTAGCTCTGGTCCTGGTCCTGGTCCCCTGTGACTGTGTTCCACTACTTTGGTCCATTTATCAATGTCAATGATAGCCCTGGCCTGCAATCAAAGGAGAACACAAATTTAGGATCGTAGTTGTAATAAAAGCATAGATCTACTGTCTAGATTTATATCAGATATCATAGATTCATACTCTCAGTCTCAGATCTACTGTTTAGTCTCTAGTGTCAGTGGGGACTCGTCAATGGTTGTCACGAAACAAGAGAGGTGTAGAGTCTAGACCTAGACCTATTTCAGCCAAGCCCAAGGCCAAGCCAATGATCAAATTGAGACCACTCTTGTCTACTCTTACTTATTAGTATGTAGCAGCCTTAGGTTATGGAAACTAAAGAACATTTTAATAAGGGTCGAGAACGGAAGACATTGCCATTCAAGACTATGTAGCTCTTTCTGGACCCTACCTAAACAAAAGTCAAAGTTCAAAGCGAAGGTCTAACGTTAGGCCCTGGCCAGGGCACCTGCAACATTTTGCTCTAGTAGGTAAAGCGCAGTAGCCGGCCAGGATCGGCGAACCCAAAACTAACAGACCGCTGGGCACGATCTTACCCGGCGCGGCCCATGCCCAGAGTGAGGATCTTGCGCATTCAGTGTTGTGATCAATCTTGAACAGGTCTACATCTACCGCAGATTGTCGGTAATGTAGTCATGCGCTTTACTTTTTTGGATTGAGCACTATCATAATATACAGATCTACGGAAAATTTCTGATCTTTTAGAAAAATATTACCAGTATCCTATTTAAAAGGACTGTATTAGAGTTCAATGAAAGTTGATAATTTTCTTTTGTCATGCAAGAGACGGGACTGGGTGGGATGTGGGTTAATACGTTTTGTACAGTGAACTCACTGGCTGCCACAATGAACACATCCCAATCATTAAGAGGAACGATAAACAAAATTGATATTTACTTACATTTCAAGGCATCATACGGCCTCACTTTGATGTCATTGTTCCCTGTAGGATTTTCTGCTTTCGTGAGATTTACTAGACAAACTCCTTCTAAATGAAAACTTTTTTAAAAACAAAGTTTTTTTGAGATTTGTGTTGAAATGGCACAAAAGTAGCACCACCCGTACGATCGCCATTTTCCCTATTTCGTGTCCAATTCGTAGGGAATTGTACTTTTGTGGGAATGAAAAAAATGTTTTATGTATGATCTTATACATAAAACATTATGTTAATACAAGCCACTAACCAGTCATCGAACAGTATTTGATGAGTTTTTGACGTCATTCCTCATGAATAAACATTTATTCAAATTGACCCTCCTAGATCACTGTTCAAATTGGACAAAGCTCCCACAATGCATCCAATGCAAAGCCTATGGTGTGTCAGAGGTCACATTTTTAGTTGAGTCTCTAGCCCTCCTTCGGAGGGCATACTGGTATGATCGAATCTCTTTGTTTCTTTTCGGTAAATTTGGACTCCTGCGTACCATAATTATGTTGTGCTCATGAGCCAGAAACAGATCTGATGTCACTGCTGCTAAATAAAATGTTATAATATTACACCTCAAGCCACAATTGTGATGGCTCAATTCTCCATCTTTTTAAATCCCTTTCTTTTTTAATCAACTGCAGTTTTGGAAATATGATCTGCATCAGGGCGGCGGAGCGTCGGGGGGGGAGGGGGGGGGGGGGGGGACCAGCAAAAAGGGGCACCTACAAGGGGTGAACATAAAGCGGGGAAAAAAGGGACCATTTTGTGACATTGGTATTACCCTACAGTCTAATTAATATAGTTATTATCAAGCATCACCTTCTTCCTTTTTATTGTGGTTCTGGACACTAATTCAGTTTCCCTGATTAGCAGTTGCGTGTAATGGTCTTACGATTCATGTGCGAGTGAGCGAAGCGTGCAAGAAAAAAAATCAGACTTTTTTTTTTTCTAATGCTGAAGTCCTTGAGTTGTACATTATTTACATCGATATAATGGAAATGACAACAGCAAATTCATTTTGGATAATGTCGAATGATCTTTTAATTTGTATATTAACCCTGCCACGATATATAAAATGCCATTGCACATCTTACGATCGGTCTGCGATCCGATTTTTTGAAGAAAATGTAGTATCATTTGACAAATCATTTAAAAACGAAAAATATTTTTGATTGAGGGTCTGAATAGTCATACAGATGGTAAAAGCGATAATACGGCCTTTGCCGAGTTTTCTAGTCGGTGGAATGGCCAAATCGGCTCCGAGTCGCAGTGACGTCACAAAAATCGTACGACTGCCTACGATTTGAAACTAATTTTGCCCCTATTCCCTGTAGAAAGCTGACAGGTCACCCAAACCCTATGTTTAGTATTCATATTACTTTTCAGAACCTGAATAGGGTAGATTTCATCTGTTCAAATTCCAATATTTAATGCCATAGCGATTTATTTCACAAATCGGATCGCAGGCCGATCGTAAGGTGTGCGGTGGCCTTTAACATACTTGATGCAATCTGCTTGATTCTATTATATACTGTAAGAGCTAGCGAGGGTAGCGAGCGAGTTATGGGGACATTTTCAGAAAATATTGCCCTTACTTGGTGTAAATTATGGGCACATTCGAGCGAGCGAAATGAGAAATCCTTTGCTGGGAGGGGGGAGGGGGTGGGGTGGGCATTGTGCCCCTTTTGCCTTCAGCTCCGCTACCTTACATTGTAGTTGTAGTAATATGGGTACCTATAAGGCTGCACCGCTTCTTTGAAGCTAGATATGGCTCTTTTTTTTTTTTAAAGGTTGGAAATATAGGTAAAAGGGGGCACTTATAAGAAGAGGAAAGGGCTCTTTCAGAGGTGAAAAGGGCACTTATGAGAAGAGGAAAGGGCACATATTAGAAGGGAAAAGGGGGCACCTATCAGAAGTAAAAATGCATTTATCACAGGAAAAAGGGGCATATATTAGAGAGAAAAAGGGGCAATATTCAGATTTGAAAAGGGTAGAAAGGGTAGAAGAGGATACTTATTAGAGAGACAAGGTGGCAATTATCATATTTGAAAAAAGGGGCACTTATCAGAAGTAAAGATGGGGGCATTTATTAGAAGTAAAGAGGGGGAAGTTCTAACAAGCAAAGAAGGGACACTTATCAGAAGGGGAAAATAGGAACTTATTAGAAGGGAAAAGAGCACTATCAGAAGTAAAAATGCACTTATCAAAGGAGAAAAGAGCATCTTTAGAGAGAAAACAGGGCAATATTTAGATCAAAAAAGGGACATTTATGAGAAGGAGAAAATGATAGTTATTAGGGAGATAAGGTGGCAATTATCTGATATGAAAAGGGGCACTTTCCAGAAGGAGGAAATCGGCACTTATCGGAAGGGAAAAGGGCACTTATTAGAAAGGGAAAGGGGCATATTAGTAGTAAGATTGGGCACTTATCAGAGAGAAAGGAGGCATTTTTCAGAAATAAAAAGGGCACTTTTGGGGGTACTTGAAAACGGGGGGGGGGGGGGGCACTGCGCCCCCCCTCTCCGTCGCCCCTGGTCTGCATGATAGCATTAGCATGCTATTCAGTACTAAAAAAACAATCCGAGCTAATAATTTGAAAGAACATGTACATTAAAGAGTCAGTAATTTTTTTTTTAATCGTTTTATTTCGACAGGGTAGCCCTGCTATGCCAATGCGTATGATCACTACATCTTTAAATAGACGCCTGCTGTCCAATTACAGAAAGAAATGTGTCTATAAATGGTTTGCGTCTCTGTTCATTGCGCTTCTCCTCCTTAGTTCTTTCGATAAATAGACCCCCCCCCCCCCCTTCGTTGACTCGTAGCCACTAAATAATATCACAGTTATTAGCGAGCTTTCGATTTGCGCGCGACATAGTGGACTGGTCCGAGATAACCACATTTTGAAGTTCTGCGCATGCGTCACAGCATCTCCCTCGTCCACTAGCCGAATCGAGGACGCGTGCACCCTGGTTTTGCCGTCGTCCTCGATTCAGCACTTCGTTCTCATCATTGGCATAGACAGGTCCTCATACCTGGGGGGTATGATTTCCCCGAAGGGCCAGATATAATATATATATATATATATATATATATATATATATATATATATATAGTGTGTGTGTGTGTGTGTGTGTGTGTGTGTGTGTGTGGGGTGAGGGTGTGTAAACATGTATATGGTTTTTCTCTTTACATATCCAAGATACATCTTTAGCATCATGCTTTGCAATTTTGTAGTATGATTTGAATATTGAGCGAACGAGCGAAGCGAGCGAACAAACAATAGCAATTACAATGTGATTGCAAAATTTTACAATGAAAATTTATTTAATAAGCTGTACTTTTAATGCGAGCGAGCATTTGGGAATACTGGCTCTAAGTCACTTTGGATTAGGGGCACATGTTATGGAAAATGGAAACGTGGTACTTATCATGGGGAAAAAGACACTTCAACTATTAGAAAAATAAATGAATGTGTAGGAAAGGTAGAAAAGGCAGTTCATCACAGGCGAAAAGGGGCACTCATAATACCTGAAAAGGGGCATTTATAAGAACGGGAAAATGTTCTTATGTAAAGTAGAAAAATTAAATCAGTGTCTATATATTACAAAGAAAAAAAATGACTTGTTACATTAAAAGGAATAAAAGGGATTAAAAGGGGGGAAATGCTCTCGTTGAAATAGGAGCATTTATCAAAGGTAAGGTGAGGGATGAGGTATAATTATCAAAATGGACACTTAAAAGAATATGAAACTGGGATTTACTCGAAAGACAAATGGGGGTACTTATCTGAAGTTAATGGGGAAAAAAGGGGCACTGTCCCCACATGCAACGCCCGGAGCGGTGCTTCTGACCGGGCCTACATGTTATGATTGTCATTTCATAATTCTATGTATAGTTGGGTGATGATGACACAGGTCATCATCATCCTCAATAAATATTGGGTGTGATGTATTCCCTCTTTCTCCACCACATTCGATTCCACCACATTTCCACCACGTTTCATTTCAGTTTTGCAACACCCCCCCCCCCCCCACTTCATTAAAAAAATATTATACCCCCATATCACTCCAAGATCAACACCCATGTTGTATAATTTGAAGTAGATGGTTTTCACTGTCTACTGGTGTCAAAATATATCGGGAAAAATCAGAAGTCACGACAGCATTGTAGATATATATTAATACATTCACATAAATCTACAATATTGTACACAGATATATAACATTTATATTGAAATAAAGAATATATAACAATAAAATTAATAGATATAATATATCAAATTATATTTATCTACAACATAATATAGAAGTGTATATTTTCCACCACTTTTTTTTCGTTGTTTTTTTGTTGGTGGGGTGAAACCTGGGGGGGGGGGGGGGATGTCTGTACACACCATCCCCCCACCCGAAGTTGGGTTCCCCCCATACCCCCCCCCCCCCCCCCCCCCCCCCCCCCCCCCCCCGCTATCTACGCCCTGGTTCACATACATGGCGTCATACAAGCTCCTAAAATGGATGAACTTGCGATCCACAACGTCGTGAGAGATCGAAAGCGTTTAAGCGAAGAGAACGGACTTGGCCCGAGCGACGTCTCCACGCTCTGGTGACTCGTTGTAAAAGTCGTTCGGTGCAGAAATCGAAAGCTCGCTATTGTGTCTAGTCAGCCTAACAAAAAAGCTCATGTATTAGACGGAATGACGGAAAGGGAAATCCTTTGATATTTTGAGGTATTCCTCATTAATCACACATTACTATCAAATAACTTTGCTCCTTTTCACATTACATAGTGTTCCAAGTCGCTGTCTTGCCAAAATCAATTTCGTAATCTCGTAGTTCTCACTCACCAGTCGTTTACAGAAAACCGAACTGTTTGAGGTCACGTGACCGACGCGCAGCATCTTTTGTCCTTTACGCGAGCTCTCTTTATCTTCAATCCCGCACTCCCTAGCGTAGTCTCTCATCATATTTCTGAACGTCCGTAAATCATTCTCAAAACTTGGACCTTGCTCAGCAACCTTTCTCCATAACGTTTGATTAAAATGATTGTAAAGCAAGACATCTGCACTATTCCACGCTCTTATATTTTCGCGTTGTTCCTCGGTTATATTAGAATGTTTTACACGTGCGTTCTTCTTCACGTACATTATATCTTTGAAACTCCAATGCATTAGATTCTTCAGAAGAACGAGCGACTCGTCGAAGTATTCTGTAATAAGAACTAAGTTGAGATGCAAATCGAGTTGCTTAATCGTGTCGTTGACGATATCTTCGTATTTATGAATAGCGCCATCTGAAGTGAATTCGAACAACTGCCCGTTTCTTGAATAAAACTTGGCATGACCACCTTTGGCAATGTTCCAATAATATTCTGGTTTGCTCAAAAACGTTGCGATGTTCTCAACGCTCGTATTCCCGCGCCCGCTCTTACTGATATGCATGGAACGCGCGGCGCCGAAAAATGAGAAAGCGCTTTCCCACTGTGCGCTTGGTTCGCGAAGGATCGATATGAATTTGCAATCGGGTTTCATAAATCGCTTCAGTTGATTCAGGTTGGGTAGAAGTCTTAAGTGAGCGGTCATCATGCTGTAATTTCTGTAGTGTTTGTAGTCACCCGTGGCAACGCAGAGCGGCGGAAGGAAACTTCGCGGTCTCTTTTGAGCCAGATTGGATAACCGGAAGTGCCCGTGGATCTTGTCACCTTTGTTGAAGAGGAAAGATAGACGATGCTTGTAACCGAAGCGGTTGAGTATCGATGCGAGGGTCGTACCGCCGGTTTTGTGGGTTTTAATGAAGACGAGGCTTGTTGCCGGTTTGAGGAGTTGGTTCCGCGATAGTGATTGCACTGATTCCACGTCAAGCCCGGCTTGGATGGTTTGTATCACAGTGCCTTTTTGTTGGGTGAAGTAGACACACATGAGAACGACAAGGACGCAACATGCCAAGGGGAGCATCTCTTTCTGAAAGACAAAACATACACGAAGAGTGAGTGAGAGAGAGAGAGAGAGAGAGAGAGGGGTATCTAGAGAGAGTACACAGTCATGTATGCGTGTGTTTGTGTATGAGACAGTGAAAAACAGAGAGATTGAACATGATAGGAAATAAAGGAAGAGACGGAGGGATAGCTAGAGGCAAAAGGAGAGAGTAATATCGTTGTGTGCGTGGTGTGTGTGTGAAAGAGAGAGAAGCGGAAGAGAGAAAAAAAAAACAGGGAGGGGATAGAGAGATATGGAGAAAAGAAAGACAAAGAATGGTATATTGAGTGAGACAGAAGTAGAGAGTACGATTGGTGTGTGTGTGTGTGTGAGTGTGTCAGAGAGGGAGAGAGGGAAAAAAGGAGATGGTGTAGAGATAACATATAAAACAGATGGAGATTGGGATTTAACCAGAATAATGAGAATACAGATATCTTAAACTAGAGACTATACCAGGCCAACATAACTATGAAAAAGCATTAAATCAACTAGTGACATCAAAGTATAGGAGGGAGAGGGCCTTTGCCACCCCTATCAAAAATTTCTGTCGGTAATCCTTTAATCATGAAAGATTTGGTATGCTATTTTTGTTTTTGCTTCTTAAGAACTTTTTAAAGTTTAGCTCCGAACCCCGATTACCAAATATAGGTTTTTTTTTGTTTGTTTGATTGTTTGTTTGTTTATATTTTGGTAATAATAATAATAATAATAATAATAATAATAATAATAATAATAATAATAATAATAATAATAATGATAATAATAATAATAATAATAATAATAAAAATAACAATAAAATAACAATAATAATAATAATAATAATAATAATAATAATAATAGTAATAATAATAATAATCGCAATAATAATGCTTATAATAACACATAAATACATATATAAAGGGATGAATGACACTATTCAAAGCTTTGATAAAATAGCTCTGTTCTTGCTTAGGGTGAGTTGTATTAAAATGTGCAAAGTTAGCGAGATGTTTATCACAACCCAATCTATAGATGAGCTTGGATATCCGTTATGGTATCGAGAGCAGTGGCGCAAATCCATTTTGAAATTCGGGGGGGGGGGGGGGGTCACCATATGATTTAACTTTTGCACCTGTCGGAAATGTCTGAAATTTTTTTCTGACAACCCCCCCCCCCCAAAAAAAAGGGGGGGGGGTCTAGCTTTCCTCCAAAATTCTCTGACACGGCAACAACAACCAAAAAAAAGGGTTATCGCATTTTTGGGGCTCTAATTTTCCTCAAAAATTCTCTGACAAGCAACAAAAAAAAAAAGAACTACAACAACAAAAAAGGTTATTCAAAAAGATGAGGGGGGGGGGGGAATTCGCCTATCTTCAAAAAGGTGGGGGGGGGGGGGGGACATGTCCTCCCTGGATTGCGCCCATTGGATTATAGATGACAGCAATCCAGGATAATAAATATAATACTCCCAGGCTAAAAAAAAGGTTTTTCCCTTCTGAATGAAAATCTCTTAAGATAGTGAGAAATGAGATGAGACAATTATTTCAATTCAAATACCAATCAATATCACCTATCATGCTTTTATCGTTAGGTTTATAACTTCCTGTTCAAAATGCTAGGATACAATAATCAATATGTGCGTGGGGTGCGAGTGGGGGTAAGCGGGTTGCAGGCTGGGAGTGGGGCGGGAGAGGGGCGTATATATAATTTTATAGCTATATAATTATATTCGATATTAAATCCACGTGTTGGCCTCCAACACACACAAAAAAGGTCGTTTCATGCTTTAATCCAACGTATTCATGGTTTCTCCTGTCGCGAATTTTCGACACTTCCTATAGTGCCTTTAATCACTTGATAAAGTCACTTGATAAAGGCACTTGGAAGTGTCGAAAAATTCGTGAAGGAAAAAAACGTTGGATTAAAGCATGAAACGACTTGTGTACGTGTGTGTGTGTGTGTGTGTGTGTGTTTACACATATATAATATATAATTATATATGTATGTATTTTTTACACGTATAATGTTATTCATGTTTACATAATTTGTTATCCTGAATGTTTTCATTTCAAATTTGATGTTATTAATGTACAATATAATATTTCATGAAGCAATATCGACCTACCTTCCTTAGACGGGACTCCATAATTATTCCTGTGAAAACAGGAGTGCTAAAGATCCGCTGGTATGGGCTCCTCTTTGCTCAAAGCGAATAATTCTTACTCTCTAAGGTTCTCCCTCTCTACTTCCCCTTGCTTCTTCTGACATAGTACAGTAGTACTTTGAAACCTGTATATAAAGACCGACGAAGGGAGACAAGGGAAGCAGTCTCTATAAATGCAGGTGATATCTAAAGTTGCCTTAAACTGAACCTCGTCAATAACGCCATCTTTTTAGCAGAATCGTGAAAATGTCTGTGCGTACGCATTTTCCCATCATGCATCATTCTCTCTCGCAGAAGCTGAGAATGTATTTGCAAGTCAAAATTAATAGTTTGAAATACAAAATGTGCTTATTTTCCAAGTGTTTCTTTGAAGGGATTCGGTAACTTTGTGGAGGCTAGATCTAATAAATTGTTGAATTTTGATATCTGTCTTGTATAATGATGTTCAGGAGGATAAATAAATAGCCAGGCATAGAAAGATTTTCAAATATATAATGCTATTATTAAGATATCTGTTACTGAATACTCCCATTTACGAAAACGTATGGCCATACGCTTTAGTCTAACACTGAGTCTATGGAGGAAAATGAGTCTGCCATTTCCGGTCACTTGCATATGTTTACTTTTGTGAAGCACATGGTTATTTTGAAGTGCTTTTTTTCCCCCTGGGCTTCATTTTTACACCATATTACATACACTGATAGCATGTAAGGCCAGGCAGCTCAGATTTTATCAATCCTCTACAAAGTTACCAAATCACTTTAAGTTAAAACTGAAAATAAATCGCGACTAATCTCTAATTATGATCTTAATTTAGAAGTGACCGTAACATGGGGCTGTTCAAATTATACCAGTTTAATGCCACTTTGATATGCAAGGTTCATTGTACACCACAATCTTAAAATTGTTGCATAGGAAATAAGAAGTGTGGTCTTTATAGACAGATGGTCTTTCTTTACAGGTGGTGGCTAAATCAGGTTTGACTACATGTAATACAAATATCCTAGACACCCATTATGAATTAACTCACAATAGCTCTTAAAGGGCACCGTTTCACTAAACCTTTTTAAATAAAAGTTCGTTGACATCCCTTTTAAACAAACCATACACGCATTTGTGTACTTACGACGGTTTCGTGAAACGCTGCCCACATGATGTGGGTGCCTTTATTGTAAGAATTAATTATCCACGCATAAAGAGAAAACCTTTAAAGCAAAGACAAATAAAATTAAATAACAATAAAGCACTACAAGCCTTTTACAAGAATGATACAATAAATAGCCTCATCCATTCAGAGGACCAACATAATATAGGACTATAGTGCAGGCTCAGATTTTATTTTGACGATTCCATGAAGCCATGAGCCGACCCTAACATAGCGGCTTTGAGGGTCTGTCTCTCCCATGATCAATCCTCAAAACGCGCGGAACAGTCCTCTGCTTGACCGTGGGATCGACAGAGCAGCAAAGCCGCCGTGATTAAAGGCTAACCCTCTAGTTTGCAGGCACAAACCCTGGCCAGTCGTAAAAGAGTGTCTGCACTACCATAGGCCCTGTACTATAGCTGCTTCTGACCCGAAGGGAGCTGAATTAGGCTTCTCTCAAGACACAATGATTTTCTGATAAAGTGTCAAATCAGGGTCTGTGCTTGCAGACTAGGCTAACCTAGTCTCTGGCTAGTCTGCACGCACAGACCCTAATTTGACACTTTATCTGAAAAATCATTTTGTCTTGGGAGAAGCCTAGCCCAGCTACCTACTGGTCGTGTCAATATGGCCTGTGGTAGTCTTATAGTACAGACACTCTTTTACGACTGACCAGGGTTTGTGCCTGCACACTAGTCTCTGGTTGTGCCAGATAAGCAGCTGCTGAATTAAACAGCATTTCGTGCAGTGTAGACTATGCTGTCTGCTAGTCTTACAGCCTTACACTGTTATGCGTTACGACTGTGCCTGCGAACTTTAACATAGGTACAGTCCCTAATGATGGTTCTCCGGTATTCGTGGTTTATGTGTTTTTTTGAGCGTGATCATGTGATAAATTGTATTCACGTAATAGAAGAAACCTCATCTGACTCGGTTCTGTGGTTGAAAATTGATAAGGAAATTTGTGGTGTAGATCTAATCCTGGGTGCAGTCTACATTGCCCGAGAAGGTTCTCGCTATCATGACAACGAAGTTTATGATATATTAAGTGAAGGTATTGTGAGTATTAATTGTGCGTAACTCCCGAACAGGTCTTTTGAATGACTTTCTTACCTTTGAAGATTATATCTCAACAGAAACCGGTATTGACATACGATTGGTTCTAGTTTTTATGTTGCTCAAGAGAACCTTGATTTGCTTGGCATCGAAACTTCTAGGTTTAGTGAAGATAATGTTGTCAACAACAACGGGCGTAAATTAATTGAAATGTGTAAAGCATTAGACTTGAAGATAGTAAACGGTAGATTTGGTCATAAAGCGAAAGGTAATTTCACATGCCTGAAGAATAATGGATCTAGTGTTATTGATTACGTTGTTGTGTCTCCAACGCTGATGCCTTATATCGAATATTTCAGCATTTGTAACTTTGATCAATGTCTTTCTGATGTGCATAATTTAATCAAAGTGACTTTAGAGTTTCCCATGGCTATCTGTGACTCTCTCTCTAGACAAATCTCCCTGCACAGATGATAATGTTGAAGGTAATGTCTTATCTGAAAATACTACACAGACTAGAATAGCATGGGACAGTGATCTAAAAGATGAATTTAGAAACAGTTTTTCTGAATCGGAAGTTGAAAAGTTGATCACAGCAATTGAAGAAGCAGATTGTGATGCCAACATTTAGACGAAATGATAGTGATAATATATGTAAAAGGCTGTGCAGTATATTTACAGATTCAGCAGTGTGTGCGGGAATCGCAAAGTCTCAGCAAAGCAGAATTCGTAGAAAGAAAAATAACTCTGTACAGGTTCCAAATAATAAGCCTTGGTTCTGTAAGGAATGTGAAATAAAACGATCAGAATATTTTAGGTTGAAAAATAGACTTAGTAAATTAAAGACTGCAGATTAGCTATAACTATGTTAAGGGTGGAAGCTAAGAAATTCAAATGTTTTATTAGAAGGATGCGTAGAAGTTATCATAAAAAATTACATGAGTAGATTAGAAGTTTAAAATGCAAAAATCCAAAAGAATATTGGGAAATAGTTAACAAAGATGGAAAAGGCCCACAGAAAATGGGGAATGTGTCTTTAGAGGCGTTTATGAATCATTTTAGGAATTTAAGTAAAAAATGCGATGCTACGGAAGAAACTGTCGAGGAAGACTTTAATCCAAGGGAAATAACTCATTCTTTGAATGATGAGATTAACAGAATGTTTACAGCGGAGGAAATACAGTCCGACCTCGTTTATCCGGCCGCATTGGGACCAGCACCCATCCGGATAAGTGAAATGGCCGGATATGAGAGAAATGTACATTTTCTATGCAAATGAATAGGGTAGTGCAGTCTATTGGCTGTAAAATTTATGTTTTCTTGGTGTAGTTGATGATTGCAAATGATCTTTTTATTTGTAAGAGATGAAATAAAATAAAATTAAACAGAAAATTGCCCATGGTGTTCCTGTTTCCAAGGCTTTTGGGTGAATTGCATGACGAACTGGCCGGTAGACAGGGCCGGTTAATAGAGATGGCCGGATAAATGAAGTTCGGATTAAGTGAGGTCGGACTGTATTGCCAATTGTGAGGAAACTGAAAAATAACAACGCGCATAGGGTAGATAATATAATTAATGAATTTCTAAAGTACTGTCCACCATGTGTTATGAGTCTTGTGGTTAAGTTGTTTAATTTAGTTTTGAATACCGGCTTTGTTCCCACAGATTGGTGTATTGGTATTATTGTTCCACTCTACAAAAATAAAGGATCGATCGGTATCACCCTTTTGAGTTGTCTTGGCAAACTATTTACAGCAGCCACTGACTCTCGCCTTACCGCTTACCTAGAGAGGGCAGGAATTTTAGGCGACGAACAGGCTGGTTTTCGTGCAGATCATGTTTTTGTATTGCATTGTTTAATTCATTTGTACCTGTCCAAAAGAAGAGAATGTTTTGTGCTTATTATAAGAGAGCTTTCGATCTAGTTGATAGAACTTCTTTATGGTCTAAACTCATATCTAACAATAATAATGGTAAAATGATTAGAGTTTTTAATTTTTATAATCTTTATGATTATGCAAAGTCATGTGTCAAAGTAAAGAATGAAAGGTCAGAGCTGTTTAATTGCAATAATGGTGTCCGACAGGGTGACAATTCATCACCACTCCTATTTGCTATTTACTTAAATGATTTTGAATATCATTTGAGCCCAGGCCGCGCCGGAAGCAGTTTGGGATTGGGGAGGGGGGGGGGGGGGCGGCAAACATTCAAGGGGCTCACCTTTCAAGGGCTCATACTCTTCTTTTATTTGAATGGAATAACATTTGCGATGTGATTCAATTCAGGTTTTATTTTTGTTTATTTTCTTTTAAAATTCCCCCTCCAATTTTACTCCTTTACTACTGATTTTTTGTTTTGTTTTGTTAATGGGGGAGGGGGGGGCGAAAATGCATTTTGCCCCCCACTTTTTCGTTTGGGGGGGGGGGCGACTGCCCCCCCCCCCGCCCCCCCCCCCCCCCCCCACTTCCGGCGCCTATGTTTGAGCCGCAATTATAAGGGTCTAAGTTTAGTAGCTGATCAGATTAGAATTCGTTTAAGTGATGATGACGTAGAGATCTATTTGAGAATGTTTGTATTACTATTATGCTGATGATACAATCATTATGGCAGAGAGCCCGCCTGAACTACAAAAATCTTTCGATGCATTATGTAGTTATTGTGATTTATGGTACCTTTCTGTTAATACCACCAAAACAAAAGTGGTTGTCTTTTCAAGGGGGAAAATAAGAAATAAACCCACCATTAAGTTTGGAAAGGAAGAATTGGCCATTGTAGATGATTATGTGTACCTCGGTGTAACCTTCAATTATAACGGTAAATTTAAAAAGGTGATCTCAAAACAAGTAAGCCAAGCAAGGCGAGCTCTGTTTAGCGTTTTGGGAAAGGACAAGAGACAGAACCTACCAGTTGATATAGCTTGTGATTTATTTGATAAATTGATACTCCCAATAGCATTATACAGCAGTGAGGTATGGGGGTTTGATGTGTTTTATGGAAAGTTCTTGAGGAATATCTTAAAAGTACATAAATCCACAGCTAGCTGCATTGTGTATGGTGAAACTGGAAGATATAAACTTTCAAGGTTGGTGAAAACAGGAATGGTTAATTTCTGGTGCAGAATCTTAACAGGAAAACAGACTAAATTGTCTTGTATGTTGTATAGATTGGTTAGAGTATTAAATGACGATGTAAACAATGGGTTTCATTCAAAATGGATCACTAAAATTAGAAGTATTTTAGATAGCTATGGGCTTGGAAATATTTGGTCACAACAGGAGTATGTAAACACCACATGGCTAAACCTCGCTCTAGATTTACGCCCTAAAGATATAGACAAACAAGATTGGCACAACGATATTTTTGAAAATAGTCAATGTATAAATTATAGGATTTTCAAGGATATTCATGTTTTAGAACCTTATCTGGTATACATCTTGATGAAAAGGATCGAATAAATCTGTGTAAATTTAGATGTGGCAGTCATCACCTACCATGTGTAAGAGGACGATACGAGGGCATGCCTAGACATAATAGATTATGTATTCTTTGTAATGTAGGTAGTATCGGTGACGAATTTCACTACTTATTTGAGTGTGGTTCCTTCAAAGAAGATAGAGACAAATATATTCTACCTCAGTATAGAAACCGCCCAAACACACTGAAAATGTGTACTTTATTTAATACCAAAGATGTAAAAACACTGTCAAAACTTGCAAAGTTTGTTAGAATTATTGTTAAAGTTTGGTAGATCATATTAAAGGGAAATCCAACCTTAATAGCAAGTTGCTTTGAAAGAAAGAGGAAAAATCAGCGAAGCAGATTGGTGAAAATTTGAACGAAATCGGACAAGCAATAAGAAAGTTATGAATTTTTGAAAGTTGTAATCACTATGCTTATGGGAATTTCAAATTGGCCGAATAGGTAATGTCACTGTGATGTAGCTGTGGACAACTCCCCCATTCGCTCTAACACACAAAATGACTAAAATGTCACTTTTTTTCAAAATGCATTACTCAGTAGGACCTTTCCGTTCATGAAGACCTATACAAATATGCTATCTCCAATATATTTTGAGTACAGCCCCGAGGGTAAAAGCGCCTCGAAGAAAACCGCAAATTAATGATATTTTTGTGTACGACAAATGGGAGAGTTGTCCACAAAAATGTCACAATTGACTCACCAAATTGCCAATTTGAGATTCGCATAGATGTAGTGATCTCATTTTTCAAACATCCATAACTTTCTTAGTCCTTGTCCGATTTCTTTCAAACTTTCACCATCCTGTTTTTTTTATTTTTCTGCTTTCACACAAATCATCTTTTTACCAAGGTTGGATTGCCCTTTAAGTAATAACGGCACGCGTATAATTATAAACTCAGGTTTTGATTCACATGTATTGTGTAAAGTATGATTTCATAGTTTTCTGTTTTTTGTTTTACCTTTATTGCCATCTTATTTAAGCATGTTATATATATGTTATAATACCATGTGCTATATGTATTTTTCTCAAGGGGGTCGATAGAAATCAAGTTCAAGTTCAAGTTCAAGAACGTGTGTCCTCTCATATCTGAGCAAATGCTACTGTTTTACACGTTAAATGTTCGATATGACAGATGATATTAACCGGTTCAGGCTTAAGGGCGGGTCACATTCGGTAAATATATTGTTGTGCTTAAGTGTGAGTATGCTTTTAATAGGACATGTTAAGTGTACCTTCAATGAAAAATCTCGTTATCGTTATCGGACAAACATGACAGGCCCTTTAACCTCATCGGCTGAGGACTGTTACAACCGGCCTTCGTCTGTATTACTCGTGGGTAAAATTTGGGTAAAATTTGAAAGCACACCTGTTGCATCAATGTCACGTTTTACAAAAGAGTTGAAATTCAGCCGAATGAGAAGTCACAACTTGTCGACACTTGAAGATAAAGTTGAGTTCTGGTCATGAGATATTACACTGTGGAAGAAACTGGAAGCAGTATATGGGAATGGCCGATTATATGCAGTAGATGAGAATTGGAATATACTGTGATCTTTCGGAATCATCAAACTGATGAAAAATAAAAAGAAGTTGACTCAGTCTTGCTGAAAGTCACCGTCACTACACACAGAAATGTGTACATGCATGGGACTACACACGGTGGCGTATTTAGAGGACAGGGGCACTTCCGGCCCGTGCCCCCCCCCCTTTTGAAAGAAACGTGTACATTGTGCCCCCTCCCTTTTTAAAACTGACATTTTTCTTTTCTTTTCTTTCGCTTGTCAGATAATGTTGGACGGACAAAGAGATCAAAAATTGTGTGATTACTTTTCTTTTTATTTTCTTTAATTTTTGTGTGTGCTTGTCAGAGCAATTTGGAGGAAAATTGGACCCCCCCCCCAAAAAAAAAACCACCCCAAAAAACTGCTGACCGTTTTTGTTTTGTAATTGCTTTGTTTTGTTTTGTTTTGTTTTGTTTTGTTTTGTTTTTTTGCTTTCCAAAATCCTTTCCATATCTGGAGTATATGCCGGCCTTTGAAGGGCGATCCTTTTAAGGGGACATTTTCTTCCATGATATTCTTCCACACTGACCTTGAAAAGATTGGGAAAGATCACAAATTATTCTTCACCTTTACCAGGGGGGCGTTTCATCAAGTGTCTTGTCGGTGATTTTTACCGACAAATTTAGTCTCACCCAATCAGATGTAAGGATTTCAGTAGCTTATAACAGATATTGCAACTTGTCATTGATGACATGTTTTATGAAACAGGGCCCTGAACTCAACTTTCTCCTTAATACTTCAGTCAAACCGCCAAACCGACTCCGGGGGGGGGGGGGCGTTTCATCAGGTGCCTTGTCAGTGTTTTTGATCGACAAATTTGGTCTCAGCTAATCAGATGCAAGGATTTCAGTAGCTTATAACAGTTATTGCAACTTGTCATTGATGACAAGTTTCATGAAACAGGGCCTAGACCCTGGGTTCTTAATTATTTTGTTACAAGGGCCAGAAATATTTTTGAAGTTACAGTTACAGAGTATGATATATACATATAAAGACGCATGGGACTCACGAATCTTGCCCGAATACATTGTGTATTAGCTTTCTGTTTTTCTGTTTGTTCGTTTGTTTTTTATTATTATTATTATTATCATTCAGCGAGCGAGCGAAGCTTGCGAGCAAAAATTTTTGACACTTTAGAATTGTGAAAATGTAATTTCGTCGTCAAAATGTGCTAATCTAGATTAGATATAAGAAAATTACAAAGAGACCATTTCACTGCCCAAAAATGAAATGGTGGGTGCCCGAATGCAGGAAATTTTTTTATATTCTCGGGGGAGAGG
The DNA here is from genome assembly GCA_025618425.1 of Heliocidaris tuberculata. NCBI lineage: Eukaryota > Metazoa > Echinodermata > Echinoidea > Camarodonta > Echinometridae > Heliocidaris > Heliocidaris tuberculata. The sequence continues at coordinate 31,835,661 of CM046842.1, read as the reverse complement.
GCTCCAGGCCCCATCCCCCGCCACAGACGTTAATGTATAAATACCCAAATGGCTCATCTAAGGACGGTTAAACGATTTTAGAATACACCCTCCTTATTTTTTCTTTGTTTGATTTTTTAAAAAAAGAAGAAAAACCCAAACTATAATAATATGTGGTAGGGCAGGGAACAGATAAATATGATACGCTATTTGCGAGCGAGCAAAAAATTTGATACTTTAATTACCAATAGTTAGGATGATATATTATGTATCAACATAGTTCTTAAAACAAGATTTTTTTTCTTCTTACTCAGATATTTTTGGCGGGCCGCATGAAATTGTTTCGCGGGCCACAAGTGGCCCGTGGGCCGCACTTTAAGAACAGGGGGCCTAGACCGACACCTAACCGAACCATTCTTGGCAATAGGCGTAATGTAACCTTTTCAGTCGGGGACTAGCCCTATAATTAGCGAGCGATTGTCCATTGAGTTGACCCCCTTTGACCTCACCAGTTCTTGCATTTTCCCACGATTTACGTAAAGTTGTTTACAAATGCAAGCTGAAAAATAATGTATTAAACACCACTTTTTGTACACATACAGTTCGAAAAATTACTAAATATAGATGTATCTTTCACAACAATACTGCAAATTCAAAGCTCGGCCAACGGAAAATATGAAATTTTAGCGATATTTCTTCGGTTACAAACAGAATATTTTACCTGTTAAACTTCTCCTAAAATTCCTCATTTCGGCTAGATTCGCAAGAAAATCACTGTCATGAATCACTTTATTGTACATTTTTCTACAATCGTATGGTATTTACTTGAGGTGAATTTTCCGCATAGAGTTGTGTCAGAAAAAAAGGATCTCGGTGTCAGATCGCCGAGCCTGACATAACAGAAAAATATTACAACCACGTCCCATGCGTTGAAATCTGTGTAGGGCTGAGCTCTGTGCGCGAGAGCTCCGAGAGCTCCATGGGCCATGCGCATGCGCAATCTATGAATGAGCTGACTACGGCTGACTCATGAATATCGTATGTGCAGATCGTGAATTTGGCATCACTGCGCATAATTTGCTGCTCTAAATTGCTGCAAGATATCGTGTGGAAAAGACGTAGTATCTCTGCAAAGAAAGAAGTCGCATCAGCGAAACTTTTTCTAAATAAGGAATATACACCCCGAATAAGGAAATGAAGTTTCATGAATATTTATGCAGGGGTAGACTTGTGTCAGAAAAAAATAGACACATAGTTTTTTGACGTTTTCATTTCAAAATGTTGCTATAACTCGACGAAACAGTCATCATATTTCAGGATTTTTGCAGACAATCATTTATAACTACAAATTAGTTCATGTGGGAAGTTTCAGCTCATAAATCGCCAAAACAGAGGCGCAAATCAAAGTTCCTTGTTTTGCCATTGTGATGACCACACGCACGCACTGAGCTAGAAGTCCGTTGGTAATTCAAAATAAACCAGGGGTTAATGAGATGCAAATTGTACCGTAGCGCTAGGCCTGTTTTTGTTCGGTCTGTTATCGGTCTGGTGTTGGTCTTGTCACTGTGACCAATGAGGTACTTGGTGTGACTATGGTTTAACTTCGATAATGATCGCGACACTGTACATAAGAGATGGGCAATTTTAACTTTCGGATCTCAGTACTCTTCATAAGGCGGGGCCTAAATAGTTAATTTTAGTTAATTTCTATAATATATTTCACAGTGTTGCCTATTCATTAAATTCTCTGTCTTATGTAATTTTCTTATATTTCTTGTATAATTATTATGTATGTTTGTTAGGCGCCTTGAGCATCCCTTGGGATGGATATGTGCGCATTATAAATGATGTTATTATTATTATTATTATTAAATAAACTCATACAAACATGTGTAATTACCATCATATATATTGTGCAATTGTGTTATAAAACATTTATTCAAAATTAAGTAAGGGCCCCCCAAATAAACTTTGATTATAAATACATGTACATATAAAGTTACCATCGATTTCGTCATCCATGAACGTCAATTCCGAAAATGTCTTTTCATGCTGTTATCTCCATTATACATTCCAAACAAGGTACTAGCATTGACTCCTCTGGTACCGCCAACACGTTGTAAGCACGCTAACCCTGGAGCAATGTTGTTGAGAACTAGCTAATCACCAGCCGTTAGACAGCTCATACTATACCATCCGCAATAAACAAACGATGTATACATTCCAACCTTGATACAAGTATGAACTCCTCTGGTAGACCAAATAATGTTATAGACATTATAGGTCGAGGTATTGTCGTTGGCAGTTTAATACATTGTATTCATCAGTCATCGCGAATGTTTCTTCACCATTGTAATAATTGTTCAGGGCGTATCATGCCCTCCGTCCTGTTCATTTCCGTGGTAGATGTGCAGTGGTATCATCATCGAACTTCCAAAAGAGAATATAATAGTCAACGCAGGGAAGTGTAACTAGTTACATTTCCCTTGTCAACAGGTGTAATTCCTACTGCGGATGCGTTTTATGTCATTGGTTGAGAACTGCAGGCATAAAATCTCACTCCTCTTTTTCTATGCTCTCTCTCCCCCTTTCCCCTTGTCTCTCTCTCTCTCTCTCTCTCTTGCTGTCACGTACTCTCTTTCTCTCTGCCTCAATCGCTTCTCTCACACTCTCTGTCTTAATTCTCACTTTCAAACCCTCTCTGTCTGTCACAATTTCTCAGAGCAATTCCACCTCTCTCTCTCTCTCTCTCTCTCTTTATAACTCACCCCCTCTCTCTCTCTATCTTTCTATCTCACTCTCTCATATCTCTCTCCGAATGGTCACCGTGCGGTCAGTGTGGGCGGGGGAGTAACTATCAAAAGCCAATAGTCACGAGTCTTCATCCCCAGTCCTTTTCACACCACTCCAAATCACGTGATCAAATAATGTCCATTGTTACCATGATGACAGAGTAATGATGAGGAAACTCCCGCAATGGATGCTCCCACTTGAAATATGAATTAGTATTGCTATTTTCTTCCCCATGACTACTATATGATGAGCACTAGGTATCGTAGTACTTACGGCCGTTCACATCTCTTCAATGCCATATCTGTTGGATCCCACTGCTTCGCGGTATGGCACCTCATAAAAGTGGGCAATGGATAGTCTGTCTAAACAGACTCTATTTAAATTGAAAACAAGAGGGAGATCGAGAATCGTGTTTTTTGCAGACAATTGGGCCTCTGCCATGACTGTGAAACAAGACATCACAAACACCCTCTAAAATAGGTCGGGTAATATTTTTTTTACTCAATATTGGACAAAAATGATCATGCATGTTTGTTGGATAAAATCTATACCATTATGGGGAGGGGAGGGGGGGGGGGGGTAATGTACCCCTAAATTAGGTACAGTTTTACCCAGAAAACATGCACTTTCCATTTTTACCCAATATTGGGTAAATTTTACCCAAACTCTCTCTCTCTCTCTCTCTCAAAAAGACATTGTCTGCACCCTTAAAAGGTTACAGACAATGTCAATTCAGTCAAAATAAGAAGCATTCAGATGATACTGCACTACCATTACTACTACTACTACTACATGCCACTACTACTCCTACTACACATACTTCTACTATCTGTTGTTTAATCATGTTTTTTTTTTTTGAGAGAGAGAGAGAGAAAAACATTGTACTTCAGGCTTGTATTCACTTAAATATATATATACAGTGAAACCTGTCAATAAAGACCGCTCAAGGGAGAAAAATGGTCTTTATGAGCAGGTGGTCTTTATGTGCAGGTTCCATTAATACATGTTTCAATGGGAAACAATTTTCAAGGGTGACAAAAATTGTGGTCTTTATAGACAGGTGTCTTTCTATACAGGTGGTCGCTAAAGCAGGTTTGACTGTATATATATATATATATATATGCATATATATATATACCTACACCTATAAATGAGGACATCTTTATGTTTTATTCTTTTCACCTCCTCATTAAAAAAATATTCCACCAACTTCCCACATCGAGTATAACTCTTGTAACTCCTGTTAACTATTGCTTTTGGATCTATCAAACAGAGATGTGGGTTATTAGAGTTGGGTGTGTAGAGTTTGGGGCATAGACTACTTGGTATTTCGTACAAACATTTTACTATATATGACACCACGATAATTTCATTTTTAAATCGAATCAAGCGTAGGGTATGTATAAAATGATGGTCAAATTTACATTTCAGCAGTTTATAACCATGGTAGTATTAATCTGAAAGCATATTATACTTTCCTCACATCGGTAGCAGTATAAAGTAGATCCAGTCCAGTCCAGTTTTACAAAATATCACGCAGGGCTTTTCCAGTATGATAATTCCGCCCACCTCGGTAACTGGATGTTCTGCAGACTATGTACATTTTTCCATATTGAATAGGACAGGCCAAAAAAGCCCCTGCATGAATATTTGTAAGACGTGCTTGCACTATTTAGATCAAACGACCCCACCAGGCCACGCCCCAAACAAATTGGCCGGCCCCAAAAGCCAAAATTACTGCCGGTCCTTCAAAACAACTCCAAATGTCCTAACGCCCATAATGTTCTCCCCTATTGGTAGGGCCAATCTTTTATCAATTTCTCACACTCAAAGATTATTGTTGATCTGCGGCCTTGTCACATTAATTTCAGTCACTTTCAAACCTGTGGGCGGCAACCTATTTTGATTGTCCTCCAGTGCAATCTTTTCCCAATATTAGGCTTCTGTATTATCAAGTATAAGAGAATCTGCCTTTACGGTCAGTAGGGGGTGGAATAAAAGGAACATAGGGGTAATTTCGGTACATATTTTGACTGGATTTTTAAAATAATGTCTCTAATAAAATACAAGCCTACAGTATTCCCTTCCAAATTGGATTACCCTACCCCCCCCCCCCCTAAAAAAAAAACTGATAAAAATTGCTTCTGTAGATGGCAATAGTTACATTAAGTTTCCTTGCTTCCTTATTTTCCCCTTCCTTCCTGAAAATTTTCTTCAATTTATTGTCCTCACACGTTTCCTTTTCTTTCTCGTTAGTATTTTGTTTCATTTTAATTATTTCCTTCTTTGTAATATCCACCTCTTCCGACGTTATCTTGTTGATATCTGTTTCTTTAAAAAAAGAATCTTCTCTTCTAAATCTTCTAGAAAAGTACTTCCTTGTGTTAGAAAGTATAATATTGTGTTTTGTTAGGCATAAAACTAAAATATAGTGAAAGATTTTCATGCAGAATGAGTAGCATCCTTTAGTATGGGTTGCACGAATCAGCCTGGAGGATTTCCTAAGTGCGATAGTAGATTTAAGTGATATTGATAATGATGATAATGATGATGATAATGATAATAATAATAATGGTGATGATGATGATAATAATAATAATAATAATAATGATGATGATGATGATAATGATAATGATAATAATAATAGTAATAATAATAATAATAATGATGATGATGATCATGATGATGATAATAATAATAATAATAATGATAATAATAATAATAATAATAATAATAATAATAATAACAACAACAATAATAATAATTAAAATAAAACAATGATCATAATGATATTAAAAGCAGTAATAATAATACTAATAATATTAACAGATGTTAAAAACAGGAGTAGGGATCCATATGATGCTGGCGTATCTGTATTACGTTCTGGGGCCTTTCATATAAATTTTTATGTCATTATAGTTTTAATGATATCTAATGTCACGAATATCATATTTTTAACTTTCAATTCTCCTTATAAAAGATTTATAAATATATATCTTTATTAAAATAAGTCTTCATTTAAAGACTATTTGAAAGTTACGGCATGTTCTTCACAGTCGATTTAGTATATGCCCCATCTAAGAGACCACATAATTATAACTATTACGTAAATGTGTTAAATGGAGGTGAGATCCGAAGTATGCCTATCTCATGTATGTATTGTGTCTGCATGTCCTTGAATATCCCCTTCATTCATCACTGATAATCAATAATCAATACTACGGATAATAGGGACTAAAGTTAGGGATCTTGTGTAAAAATGGTGTTTGTGAATCTTCCCATTTCCTTTCTCTTTCTTCCTCTGTAGCCTCCTCTCCTCTCTTTCTCTATCTCTCTCTCTCTCTCTCTCTCTCTCTATTTGTCTCTTTCTCTCTGTCTCCTATTTCCTTTGTCTCCATGGCTCTCTCTCGCTCTCTCTCTCTCTCTGTGCTTGTCTCTTATTTCCCTTGACTGTCTGTCTCTCTTTCTCTTCATCTCTCTCTCTATTTCTCCCTGTCCTCGTCTCTCTGTGTGTCATTTCCTTTGTCTCCTTGACTCTCTCTCTCTCTCTCTCTCTTATTTGCTTTGAATCTCTGTCTCTCTTTCTCTTCATCTCTCCCCTCTCTCTATCTCTCTGTCTACCCAGTCATCTTCTCTCTTTCACTCTGAGATATGTTTACAAGATTTTCTGACTTTTATAAGTTTAATAGTAACAAGTAGGCCTAAGGATTTCGATAACAAACTATATAAGAGATACAGAGACACCCATTGAGAGAGAGAGTCCAGAATCTGGCCGATTTATTTTTTAACAAATACATGTATCTCCAATTATGCGATCTCCTACATATTACATGCCGAAGATGGCGTGATCCCGAATTTATACAAGGAAACACATGAGTAAATCATCCGATCCCGAAGCACTTTGGACAGGCGTAATGGTAGCTGATCAAAAATGTTCATATTAAATTGATAACTTGTCTGCTGTAAATCTGTTCAATAGGAAATTGAGTTGGGAAGTTACATTCTTCCATATTTCACCCATTTGCCTAAGTTTTGACGCTTTTGGTGTATTTTTAAAGGAATTATTTGATCTGCAGTGCATTACCACTCTTCCCAGAAGTGAGAAATCGTGGTTCGTGATCAGCCTCGTTTCAGCCTTCGCAGTGTTTGTTTGAGCCAATTAATAGTGCCTAAATAAAGTAACTAATTGTGCATAACCATCAGTGTTGCCTCTGCAATTGAATCAAAACGATCTTCTTTCAGAGATTATTGAAATACAGTGGCGGATCTACGGGGGGGGGGGGGGGTTTAGGGGGTTTAAACCCCCCCCCCCCTTGGGCTGCCAAGTAAACATTTAATGTGCATAGGAAAACACACACACAAAAAGAGAAAAAATAGAGCATGCAAGTATGCTTAAAATCGCAAGCTGGCAACCCTAAAAATGAAAAATCTCCCTACTGTGGGAGGGGGGTATCCCCCCTCCCACACCCTCCCCCCTCGCTCGCTTCGCTCGCTCGGGCTCGGTCGCTACGCTCCCTCGCAATACCCAGCTCAGCCCCTCAAACCCCCCCTTTGGCAAAAAGCTAGATCCGCCCCTGAAATATGATTTTTTTTTTTGATGCGCTTCAATTCAACACGTGTTTTTATGGGGCCCTAATTACTCGTTTGTGCGGATTTCCACGCTACGTAGAGATCAGTGATTCATACGCCTGAGTAATCTTTTTTCCCACCTCGAGAGTAAAAGTGGGGGGGGGGGGGGGGGGAGGAGATCGCATGATATTGAGGTACATTAATTTTGTTAATTTAAGTAAATCGGCTAGATTCTGGGCTAATTAATTAAGAGACAAAGAGAGGGGGGGGGGGTGGGTGGGGTGGGAGATTGACAAAGGTGAGGACAGATAAATAAAGAGAGGAAGAGAGAGAAGGGGTGGGGGATAGGGGGGGGGGGAAGGGATGGAGGGGACATTCAGTTCCTTACAAGTTCCTTGCAAATTGTTTCCCTGTATACCTTTGTCATTTTAGCGTAGCTTTACAACGAGAAAGAGAGAATGAAGGGAGAGACAGAAAGACAGACAGAGAAGGGGGGGGGGGGGTAGAATGGAGGGGAAAAGTTGAGACTAAGAGAGGGAGCTACATCATGAAGGAGCAAATAGATGGATAGAAAAATAGAGAGATAGTCAAAGCCCTAATGCCAGCAACATGATCAGCTGTTTATGGGAAAATGTCTACGCAATGTGAACAGTATAACAAGAACAACAACAACAACATCGACAACAACAACAACAAATCCAACTGTGAAAAAAAAAAATCAAGAAACTGTAAGTTATTCATATTGGTATGTTTTATTAATACACCAGGGGAGCGTTTCATGAAAGGATTTGTCGGATATTTTTTCCGACAAGTGTTATAAGCTATTGAAATCCTTGCATCTGATTGGCTGAGAGCAAATTTGTCAGTAAAAATCACTGACAAAATGCTTGATGAAACGCTCCCCTGATTTCTCTCTTTCCCATAGATCTAATACAGGGTCCACCCGGTTCCCGTAACCAGTGGGTTAACACAATAACATTTTGGAATTGAACATTACGTCATAAATACCTTATCACATGTTCTCACACAGTATTATGGTCATCACACCTTGTTTAAAGTAACTGAACATTTTTCTTCTTACCTACAAATCAACAACAACAACAACAAACATTATCACCATCAATTGTTTATAAAAGTGAGACTGAAGGAAGTTATCTCACATTTTTTTTTTCGTCTCATAATTCTAAATTCGATGTCAGGTGATTTTAATATCAATTCACAGACTGTAAATTGATTATGATTGGTTGTTTTATTTACACCACGGAAAATTCCGCTCTTACAATAAATACTAGCTAGTAGATAAACATTGTGTACTTAATCATTCAGTTTAATTAAAGCTCTTAGATATTCATCTCTGAACATGTACATTTACTTGAAATGCAGACAGTACGCAATCAATGCAATCACTGATTCTTTCAAAGAGTGTCTGCTAAGCTTCATTCATAATTTCATTTTTTTTTAAATGTACGAAGAAGCAGTTATCTAGGTAGATGAGCATGATTATACTCTATAATAAATACTAGCTAATTGATCAAAACTGTGTACTTTATCATCCAGTACAAAGCACTCCGATCACCTTTGCAAATAAACATTTCACTTTAAACGCAGACAGGTCACAATCAATGCAATCTGTACATTCTTTTACATAGTGTTTGCTAAGTTTCATTCACAATTTCATCATGAAGTTTATGAAGAAGCCCTTATCTAGGCAGATTATACTATTTTCAAATAAATACTAGCCAATACATCAACATTGTGTACTGTCTTTGATCATCATATTTGCTCAATAATATACATGTACTTCATACGCAGTCAATGCGCAGAAAATCACATGACTCAATGCAATCAATACATAATCTTAGATAGTGTCTGCTAATTTTCATTCACGATTTTATTTATTTTTTTTAAATATGAAGAAGAGCTTATCTAGGCAAATAAGACATTCTTGATAAATACTAGCTAATAGGTCTATAATAATCAGGAGCGGCTCCAGGATCCTCCAGATGAGAGGTCCAGTTCCCAAACAAATAGTAGGGGTAAAATGACCATCATAATTCTAACAAAGCAATAACAACAACAACAACAACAACAACAACAAAAACAACAACAACAACTAAAGTTGTTATCAAAAAAAGAAAAAGGGGGTTAAAGTCACTAATAATCTAGGACAGGAAAAAAAAAAGGGGGGGGGGGGGGGTCCGGACCCTCTGGATCCGCCCCTGTATATGTTCAATATCATCCAGTACAAAGCTCTTAATCATCAGATTTCCACATGTACATGTACTGCAAACGCAGACAGCGACGCAGACATCCCTTTAAACAGTACCTGCTATATGTTAATGACTATATACCACGTCATAGTATCAAGATATTGCACAAACTCATGACTTCAAGGGCCTAATTTGCACACACAAATTGTACAGATTGTAGATATACACATCGTACTTACAAAGAAGAAATACACTTATATTGTTAAGGTCGTCAATACAGTATATAATCAAGGTTGTTTAGAATTAATGAAAGTAGAAGCTCTATTTACAGTCGTAATTCAGTGGGAAAAAATGCGATGAATAAGCACTTCTATAATAAATTTCAAAGAACAATATTTTACAAATAAAAAAAAAACTAACAAGAATCTATCTACAATACTGTACAAGGAGAGAATGATGATTATAGAAGTAGTAGGGGTAGAAATGATATTAATTCAGAGGGGAAGAGATTAATATGACCACCTTCATTCAAATAACATGTAAAAAAAGAAGATTAATCTAAACACAAGCGTATTGGTCAAGCCATTGACGTGAGCATATTCGTCGGGGGGGGGGGGGGGGTGGGTGGGGTCGGGGTGCGGGTCTTATCCGGTGACAGAAATGCAGATTCTTTCTTTCTCTTCCTCCCCCCCCCCCCTCTCTCTCTCTCTCTCTTTCCCTTTTTCAACACATTTTCGCCAATCAAGGGGGATGGGTAGAACATGTGCCCCCTTAGCTAAGACAATGAAGCGGGGGGGGGGGGGGGGAGTCGGGGGATGATTACACAGCGAAAGAGAAAGCGTGCAAGAAAAAAAATGATATTGGAAGAAGAACAAAACCAAAAAAGAAAAGAAAACGAGAGAGATGAAAACTAACAATCATATTTAGCTTTTCTATAATGCATGATCGTGATTCGTGAGCAACGCAGCGGATTAATACCATTCTACAAAAAACTTCATGAGACTCATTAATGGTTATCATTTTTATTATCAGTGATTTGAGAACGGCTCCTATTAACCCTTTCGAGACAATTGACCACATTTTGTGGTTGGGCTCAATAACTTTTGATTCAGGGCCCTGAAAAATATACCAGATACATGAGTAGCAAGAGCAAAAATTTCTGCACACACCGTGTCCATTTTTGTTACATGAAAATATTGCGTTTGATCCCAGGAATTTTAAAAAGGAGAATAAGATTTAAAATCCTTTAATTGGCAACACATTGAGAGGTTCGAAATCATTGTTTTTTATCAAAATTGGCAACTTTTTCAACTTTTCGCCAATTCTTTTAGACATGTATATTGTTTTCAAAGACATTACCCCTTATTACAATCTTGTAGTACTAAAAGAAAAATATTATTGTTGCCAATTTGAAGAACAAAATGTGATCAATTTAGCCCTGAAATAATTCCTGTCCTGAAAGGGTTAAACCAGACAAGATAATTTCACCTTTTCATAATTATAAGCATTGGATAATGGCTCTTTGGCAACCTTTTTTGTAGTCACGTGGGTTCATTTTCATAATGACGTCATAATGATCACAGACTACATAGGGAAGTGCTACAGCCAACGATATTCACATTTCGATAGCTGCAGCGAATAGGTCAGTTCACATGTGTTACCCACAATGCCATTTGACAAAGTACGTCATTCACATTTTCTACCAATATCACGTGACAGTAAAGGTAATTTGGAGTTAAGTACCCCGCCTTCTAAATAGTAGCGATTGCTTCGAATCGATCGCAACTTTAACTTTAGATTAATACGGAATTTTTTTTTTTGATAATGGACATTGATGTAGGAGAATCATCCGCAACTTGTTATAAGATGGGGCCATTGTAATCAAACTGTACTTTGAAAGAAAGTGGCAGAAGTAGAAACCTAACCATGGTCAGGTGGAAGATTTGAACCAGCAGCATGTCAACCAGTCAAGCCTCATTCTCACAAGGAGCGGTAAACCGCCTCAAAAAATACCGCGGTAAAATAAAATGACTTTAACCCTTTCGAGGCTATTGACCACATTTTGTGGTTTGGCTCAATAACTTTTGATTCAGAGCTCTAAAAAATGTACCAGTTCCATGAGTAAAAAGAGCAAAAAATTTCTGCACACATTGTGTCCATTTTTGTTGCATAACCATATTGCCTTTGATGCCAGGAATTTTAAAAGCGAGAAAAAGCTTTAAAATCCTTAAATTGGCAACATTAAGAGGTTCAAAATCATTGTTTTAAAACCGAAATTGGAAATTTTTTCAACTTTTCGACAAAATTATCAACCATGTATTGTTTTCAAAGACATAACACCTTACTAGAACCATGTAGCACTAAAAGAAAAATATTAATGTTGCCAATTTGAAGAACAAAATGTGATCAATATAGCTCTTAAATAATTCCTGTCCTGAAAGGGTTAAAGCGTAGTTGGTTCAACACACAGATCAAAGTACATTATGAACTCATGTAGCTCGCAGCTACTCTTGTCCATTTCACATTTGCCATTTTTTTACAAGTGAAATTTCATTTTGCTGCGGCGTTATTTTTTCTTTATTTTCGTCATTTGTCGACGGTTTACTGCTACAGGAGCGAACGGGGCACTACATCATCACGTTATTTCTTGCATTTATAAGTGTTCCATTCTTCTTTCCTGACATCCACTGCTATGTGTGTGAAGAGAAGGTTGAGCGTCACGTTTGCGTTGTAACGTGTGTTGCTAATACCATCCCATGCCATACGTTCAGCGTAATGCTTTAATAAGCAATGCCTGCAAAATGAAATACAAACAAACAAACAAATAAGATACGTTAAATAAAATAAAATACTGTGATTATAGGCCATAATGCTTCAGCGACTGGCGTATTCTTCTTTTCACGCTCCAGGTGAAAATGAGCAACATGTTAAAGTACGCGCCATTCGTAAGGAAATATTAAGAATACCATATATACATATACATAATTATACATATACATATACATATACATATACATATATACAAATATACACATACATATACATATATACATATACACATACATATACATATACACCCTGGGGGGAATTAGACCAGCCCCTTTTAAAGGCCTATATTGGAAGTGTTAGCTTCATCGGTAAAGGAACTTTCAAAACAAATTTTACTAGCTTACTCATAAGTGGACGACTACTCCCTAAAATGATTACCCCCTATAATAACTAACCCCTCGGACAATTACCATTAGTGTAATGAACCCTAGGACAATTACCCCCTCATAATTATCCCTGAAGGACATCAAAGGCCACCCCAACGGAAAGATACTTTGACAGAACCACTAACGTTAATGTCGTAGAGAGTAATCCTCCTGGAGAAATTGTCCAGTGGTAGGGGTTTGGAATAAATGTCCTGGCAGTAGTTCTCTAGGAATAATCATCCAGGTGGTATGCCTGATAGTTTGAAGAAGCCATGTTCAATCCTCTAGAGGCAGTTTGTTTAATTCTGGGTGGAAATTGCTACATTAACTTTGATTATAGCATCCATGCCTCTTGACATACTGTCCACAAAGTGTTGATTTTTTTCTCCTCACAGCAGCTCATTTATGTTGCTAGAATCTTTCATTGTGTGATAACTTTAATTTTCTTTCGTCTTTATAAATGCTTATGTCACTCACAATGTTCTCAGTAGAATAATACCCAGGCAGTAGAGCTCAGACCAAGACATAACAATAGACAATCATCCTTTTTGACATTTATAGTCGATTGGGTGGTCCAAAACCCTCTCTCATAGGGAATTTGGGGAGGTGGGGTAATTATCTGGAGAATTGGCCCAAGGCAATCTGTCCTGGCTGTATTTGTCCTAGTGGTAATTGTCCTCGGGTAATTGTCATAGAGGCAGTTATATTGGACGGGGGTGTAGTAGCCTATTAATCATGAATTCGCTGTTAATAATCATTTCCCAGTTTCATAGATAATGGACTTCAAGGGAGCGAAAAGTCGCCAATCGTGGTGTTTTGGAGCTTGGCCCGGCTCGGGTAATATAAAGCGTGAATTGTGTGTATGCAGCACGCATTCGACCGAAGAAAGACGAACAGAACAACCCAACTGACAAACCACCCCAACCTTGACGGCAATTTTGTTTGCTGCTCCAAGATTGTTGCTATGCACGGCCTTGCAATAGGGGCAAACGAATGAAATTGAACGTACATGGATATCGAGTGGTGGCTCCCTTTAACACTGCCTATATGCCCCCAAATGGAGCTGGTCTAATAATTGTCTCGAAGGCTGTACATACTACATATACATATACATACATGGTACCACCTCTTTCGCTATATATAAAAGTAGAATGTTGTATGAACTCGGTGATTTGTTTACTCTCAAATATATGCACTTGGTGCATTTCAGGTATTTAATGAATATTCATGATATTACCCATGGCAACACATGCGCAATGGCAAAGCGCAGTACGCTTTTTTAACACCAGTGGGTATCTAAGCAACTCAAAACTATCAAAACTATTAACATTATTCAAGGAATTCAACAAGACCTTGGCATCACTTCTGTCTACGACAGGTATGTCGGCTTTATTATAATTCATTTGAAATTTCAGTTTTTTTACATGATATTTCTACTGACAGTAATATTACATGTAGTCCATCAATTTTTGAATGATTGTGTCTTCTCTTTGTATTATGTGAATTATTCTCACACACTTAGTGTTTCGTTAGTTTTTGTCATGCCTTTCTTAGTGATTGTATCTTCTCTTTATAACTGTTTCAGAATAAATTTCTGAAGAAGTTCGAAAGACGAAAGCTTAATTTTCCTGAGTATCCTGCGTCATCTTTGGTTTGAATTCATCCCACTATGTTCTATATCACCCAAACCAAAGCGAATGGTAAAAGTAGACTCAACATCATCACATTATATATATATATATATATATATATATATATATATATATATGTCAACGATATGTTTCGAAAGAGCAACACCGTACATAAATATCCAAAGAGACAAGGCACGTTGCCACTTACTTCTAACAAGAACACTCTTTGCACAAAACACCTTTGTTTTTTCAGGTTCCATGTAATGGAACTCTTTAGATTAAGAAATGAAAGAATCCCCTAGTCTTATTGCCTTCTTAGGATGCCCCTCCGTTTCATTGTATATGTTAACCCATAGAATACGGGAACCGAGTGGCTTCTGTATAAAGCCTATGAGAGTTACATAATTCAGTAGTTAACGGGTTAAGTCAATTACGATCCGTTTGTGTAAATTACTTTTGTACTCCTCTTAATAACCTTATCTTTGTATTGTTAGTTTGATATATATACAAAGTTATTACATTGCTTTATGTTTAATCTTTGAATCAATATGTATCATGTACGATTATTTAGAATCGGAAAAATAAATAAATAATAATAATAATATTAATAATAATGATTTATAAAACGCAGAAACTATGTATATATATTCTACTGCGCTGCAAGAGCTCCTGATGTGCTTATAACTATGGTGAGTACTTAAATGACAGATAGGCTTTTTTTAGTTTTGATTTGAAAGTATTTACAGTTGGTGATTTCCTGATTTCTAACGGTAAGTTGTTCCACAGTTTGGGGGCTGCGCCGACAAATGCCCGATCTCCTAAGTTTATTTTTGTTTCATATGATGGGGTTTGCAGTAATAAAGTATCTTGAGAACTGCGCAGCTTGTGGGTATGTTTGCGAACTTTGAGTTGTAACAGTTCCACAATATATTTAGGGGCTTGACCAATTAGAGCTTTATAGACAATCAACAGGATTTTAAAAGATATTCTTTGTCGCACTGGTAGCCAGTGCAGATCTCTCAAAACAGGGGTGATCCTTGAGAATTTGGAGCATCCACAAATCAGTCTTGCACAGAGGTTTTGGACCCGCTGCAGTCGTGCTATTTGAAAGTCAGGGAGTCCATACAATAACCCATTTCAATAATCTTACTTGCTAGTGATGCATGCATGAGCAATTGTTTTCATACTATCCTGATCAAAATATTGTCTAATATGTCTGAGACTATATAACATGTAGTATGATGATTTACATTACATTAAATCAAATCAAATATATATATATATATATATATAATTATAAGGAAATAACATATACAACAGCTTTGGCAACTCTCGTGGAAATAAGTATAATTGTGCGAAATGAAAATGAGAGAACATCTCAGGGGAACTTTGATTTAAGCTACGCAACCATTGTTCTCTCATTTTCATTTCTCACAATTATTTATATATATATATATATATATATATAATTGTAAGAAATGAAATGAGAGAATAATGGTTGCGTAGCTTAATTCAAAGTTCCCCAGAGCTGTCCTCCCTTTTTTGAAATTTTTGCAAAGGTTGAAAAAATGTCTCCGCCGGGAATCGAACCCGGGTCGTTGGCTTAGAACGCCAATGCCTTAACCACTAGACCACGGAGACGGGCCAGTGATTTCGGCGACACCAGATTCAATTGACCGACAGATTGACAAATCTTCAACCTCTTTTAATTAATTCCTTTGTCGGGGGCAGGTGAGTTTTGAACAATGACAAGCCGCATGCCTCAGCTGGATCCAAGCGAATGCTTTGAGATACATGTATACATTAGAATAATTATAAACAATTGTAAGGAAATAACATATACAACAGCTTTGGCAACTCTCGTGGAAATAATTATAATTGTAAGAAATGAAATGAGAAAATCACTGGCCCGTCTCCGTGGTCTAGTGGTTAAGGCATTGGCGTTCTAAGCCAACGACCCGGGTTCGATTCCCGGCGGAGACATTTTTTTCAACCTTTG
The DNA here is from genome assembly GCA_025618425.1 of Heliocidaris tuberculata. Classification (NCBI taxonomy): domain Eukaryota; kingdom Metazoa; phylum Echinodermata; class Echinoidea; order Camarodonta; family Echinometridae; genus Heliocidaris; species Heliocidaris tuberculata. The sequence continues at coordinate 31,819,286 of CM046842.1, read as the reverse complement.
CAAAAATTTCAAAAAGGGAGGACAGCTCTGGGGAACTTTGAATTAAGCTACGTAACCATTATTCTCTCATTTCATTTCTTACAATTATAATTATTTCCACGAGAGTTGCCAAAGCTGTTGTATATGTTATTTCCTTACAATTATATATATATATATATATATATATATAGCCCCTATACGTAGGCCCAACATATTTTCTTATCAAACAAAGAATAACGATTACAGACCTACATTCCAAAAATAATTAGGAAATCTCAGTACACTCCACTTGTTTTGAGAACTCTGACCTTTTGTCTACTGGCCTAGTTCGTAATTTGAATTTAACAACTTCTCTAGCAGGACACTTAAAAATCTCTGAAAACTTTTAGTTGAAGGTTGCTTTGAGCAAGCTATTTCTAAGTATAAATTTTGAAACAAAATATATAATGACTTGCATGTGTCCAAATATAATCATTGTCTAATTTATAGGACGAGGCCTTTGAGCATGTTTCTGGTTTATATCTTTTTTATTCAGATTTATTTCGATTTCTGTTTGCATTTGCTTACCTTTCAGTGCAGATTTCGCCAGCCGTCTTCTTCTTATGTTTTAGCGTCTTATAATAGCCCTCCCCCGAAGCTCGGTGAATTTTATATTCCATCTTATTGAGTCTTGACCGTATATCGTCATCCTCTCCACCCCACCCCCAATATACATTGGAGTAACCGTTGGATTTCTTCATCTGCTCTGCTGATACCCCGACCACTCCGCCAAAGAGCGCCCCGTACATGAGTCTGCAGTGAAGGAAAAGGGATCAGCGAATCAATGAGGTTGGGACAATAGCTAAGCTGGCTATAAGACGTTTTTAGCTTTCTGAAAAATATGTTGATATGATTCTGGAATTATAGCACTTGGTATTCGGCTCTACCTATTTACAAATGATTTAATGACCAAGAGTTCGATTTAACAGATCCCTTTGAATTGCCTCTCAAACAGAAAGTATACTGAAAACAATAACATTCACACATGGAAAACAGTTTCACTTAGGCCAGGAGCCTGTCCAGAAATAGTCACCCCATTTTACCCATAATTTTTGACTCCTTAAACTTACTTAGACCATCTAAGTCATCGACAAAAATGTTGTCAGCCTGAACATAGCTGCCGGGTTTAGCTCCCAGAGCCCCCAAAAGAAACCCCCAAATCGGGTCGATTTCACCCCATCTCCCCCATGCACCAAACTTTGTCAGTAGGAAGCAGTATGACTGGACATTACAAAACACACAAAACTGACAAAAAATTCCGTCGGGATGGGGTGTCAGACGGCCCCTAAAAATTGGGGTAAATTTTTCCCCTTGAAGGCCAGGGATCAAATTTTGTCAGAAGGAAGAGCTATAGATGTACATTCCAAAAATATAAGAACTGACAAAATTGTCCATCGGGAAGGGGGTGTCAGACCCCCAGAAATAGAAACCCCAAAGTGCCCTTTGACAATGTTTTGCCCCCCAAAATGCTCTGTATGTAAAGAAAAAACATTTTCTTACCTTCTGACTATGATAACTCAAAAGTCTTTTATTCAATTCAATGCAAACTTTTATAACATAATTTTGAGAATTATAATCTTCTTGTGGTGCAAATTGGTGTTAATTGGTCTTTTGATTAATGAATTATTAAATTCTGAAAAATGTATTGCTTTCTCAAAAGTAGCTAAAATATATTGTCAGGATTATGTAAACACACCCATTGTCCCTCTTCACCTCTTTGACAAGGCATAATAGAAGAGCTTTTCAGGTATCTGTGGTATGTGACTGCTAGGCTGAAATGTACTATTCATGTGTTAATTAGACAGATACCAAGCAAGCTTCTCTATTATGCCTTGTCAGATCGACAATGGGTGTGTTTACATAATCCTGACAGTATTTTTTGGCTACTTTTGAAAAAGCAATACATTTTTCACAATTTAATAATTTATTAATCAAAAGACCAATTAACACCAATTTGCACCACAAGAAAATTATAATACTCAAAACGTTGTCAAAGGGCACTTTGGGGTTTTCATTCCAGGGGGTCTGACACACCCTTCCCGATGGACAATTTTGTCAGTTTTTATATTTTTGGAATGTACATCCATAGCTCTTCCTTCTGACAAAATTTGGTCCCTGGCCTTCAAGGGGAAAAATTTACCCCAATTTTTAGGGGCCGTCTGACACCCCATCCCGACGGAAATTTTTGTCAGTTTTTTGTGTTTTATAATGTCCAGTCATACTGCTTCCTACTGACAAAGTTTGGTGCATGGGGGAGATGGGGTGAAATCGACCCGACTTTGGGGTCTCTTTTGGGGGCTCTGGGAGCTAAACCCGTCGGCTACGTTCAGGCTGACAACCTTTTTGTCAATCACTTAGATGGTCTAAGCAACTTTAAGGGGTCAAATCTTATGGGTAAAATGGGGTGACTATTTCGGGACAGGCTCCCAGACTAACTGCTGAGACATGAAAATTTGGACATAACTCTGAACAAGCTCTAAAACTCTGTTATAAGGAACTTTTCTCTGGAAAGCATGCAAATAGTTTAAATAAATAACAAAAATGGCTATTTTGCGCTTCATCAAGGATTTTGACACGTTCTAAATCATACTAGAGTAACAAAAAGTACAGCTCTTATTTTCAGACATGGGTATATTTTAAAGAACAAAAACTGCCCCCAAAACTTACTTAAATCCCATTTCCTCCGCATAGGCGCACATGTGTTTCGGCATATTCTCACAGCCATACGAGTTTGTCGCCCTCATCGGCACCTGATCGATATCATGGAAGATAGCGCAATCCCATGCACCGAAGTTCGTTGACTCCATGTATCCAATGTTCTTCATGAGGCCGCGGTTGAAAACGAGATCATTGGCCTGTGAAATACAAGAAGGAGAATAAATAAATAAATAAATAAAAATAAATAAGTAATATCTTAGCTCACCATGATAACATCATACCCTTTCGAAATATGAATAAAACAATAGTATAATATGAGGATCCAAAAGCACCTCTCTTCGAAAAAAAACCCTCAAAAACAAAAGCACACCTCTGTGAAATGAAAATGTAGCAGGGGTGGATCCAGGATTTTGTAAAAATTGGGGAGGGGGAATAATTCAGAAAAAAACAATTCTGACTAGTGAAAAACCATCAAAAGGCTTTAGCATCTAAAATTTGAAAAGGGGCATAACATACTATTAAAGGGGCATATCATGTCGTCTACTTAGAGCGTATGCCAGACTGGATTTAAAAAAAAAAAAGGGGGGGGGCATGGGCCGGGGCATTTCCACCAGTGACGTAGTCTTACCTGTTCAGCCACGAATATTCCAAACTCGAGGTTTTGCAGTGTCAATGCTTGAAGAAGATTACGTATCAAGATGGCTAGATGTTCTATCCTATCTCGGTATGGGATGACAATAGCTACCTGTAAGAGTCGACGAGAGAAAGAGACAAAGAAAAAGAAAATAGAGAGAGAGAAAGAAAGAGAGAGAAATAAAGAGAGAGAGAGAGAGAGAAGGAGAGGGGAGAGAGAGAGGGGGGGGGGGGAGGGGCAGGTAGGGAAAATAACTGATTAATAATTATGTTACGACACTCGTATAGATATTGATGATGCGATATAATGCTCTGGTTTTATCGGCATCAAAGAAAAAGTGTTGAATTTTTGTTTTATTGAAGAAAAAAAAAATCCTGTTATAATTTACGATACATGGCAATTCCGTAATGAACATAACACAGTGTAATAAATTTACATCCATTATTCCATAATCCTGATAACGTTATAAAGTTTAGATAATATAATAATAATACATAACATTTATATTGCGCTTAATACAATGTTTCTAAGCGCCGAAGTAGTATTATTACCCTGGCTTTAGCCCAGCTGCCCTATAAGACGCTGAAAACATTCAAGGAATAAATTCCTACCAGGTACCCATTTACTACACCTGGGTGGAGAGTGGCAAATGTAGATTAATCAAACATTAAAAATTGAAAATGATAGATAATGCATGACGGATTATATTGACTTAGGAACAATGAAAACTGCACAGAGTGAGTAATCAAAGCTTTGATTACATTTTGTCGCAACTTTGTAAACTTACAGATGACCCCTACATTTTTTATGGCATAAGTTCAGAATATTGTGCTTTTTTGCTGTTGTTTGTTTTGTTTCATTTTGTTTTATTTTGTGTTTTATTTGTTTATTATTTGTGTGTGTGTGTGTTGGGGGGGGGGGTTGGGGGTTGGGGAGGAGATGGCTGAAAACCTCAATATGAACTGAAAGGTAGAAATCAGCGTCCAGATACGTAGGTCGTCTATACAACTGTACTTTATATTGTATCTGTTGCACGGGAGCCATCATTTCGCTTATGTTATTACCGGTGCCAATCGAGCATGTCGAGTGTGTGCAGATAATAGACCGGTTTACTAAGTTATTCAAATTTATGGATGTTTCTTTCCGGAGGACCTATATAGTGACCAGGTATTCCACCAACCTGTTATTAATAAATGGACTACAATACTAGGAATCCAGTTTGCATACATTACTTGTTGCTATGTCGGCAAGCATCGGACAAGCTTTCAGGTTGTCAAGAACAACCTTTGTTTAAAAAGCATGCATAAAATTGGAATATGTTAGTAAACCGGCCTATTAGCCCAAACGCACATACTTCAACAAAATGCCTACAGACAGTGTTCATTTTGAAATCAGTCTCTGTACGGCATCACTCTCAGTCCCTCGCCAGGCAATAAGGACGCCACATGCAACAGGTTCATCTTAGTGTTATGTAAAGCCCGGCTACCACGAGCCGTCATTTGCTGACGTTAGGAACTTAATTGTTCAGTGAATTTTACTGTCTTTTAAAGAGTGATATTGCCGCTACCATTAGAGTATTATGCTGATGATTGTATTTTACATCGTCGTATTTCCACTTTAGACGACTGTTGAATTTTATAAAATGATCTGGAAGTTTTAAATTAATGGTCTAAGACATGGATGCTCGATTTCAGTTTATCTAAATGCAAGATCATGATGTGTGTCGGTCAGGAGTTACAAAATAGAAATGGGCCTACAATGTCTGAGAAATATTTAGGTCTTGTGATAAACAATACTTTAAACTGGAATGATCAATGTACTGAATTACATGTAAAGTGCAATAAACTTGTTGATATGATACGGAGGAACTTTGCTGACTGCCCAAAATTTGTTTAAAAAAAATCTTTATGAATCTTTAGTACTCGCACGTTTGGAATATTGCTGTATAGCATGGGATCCATTTAGGAATTCACGAAACAATTGGTCGAATGAATACAAAAACTTAAAGATGCATGTACCCTTCGCTTGAACGGATTGTTATAATTATGAACTCATTTTATCCTAAAACTATAAATTGAACAAACTTGAGAAGTAGGTAGTCAGTATGAAAACTCTTAGCATGTTAAAAAAAAACAACATTAAATAACCATCTAAACCACTCAGTTAATTTCGCAAATGCTTTACCTGAACTAAGCAATGTTATACTCTGCAGTACTCCAATGATTTTACTTGCAATCATCACTATAATTGACTATCGTTTACATTTTTTAAATATTACTTTGTGCAAAATGTTCATGATACTGAATTCAGTTGTTTTTATATCCTGGAAAACAGACTTGCATGGGTTTGATCAAACTTTTTTTTTTGTTTTCCCGAGACACGTTTTCATATTGTTTGAATCAATTCAATCGAATCAAATCATATCGTTCAAAATGAGTTTGCAAAATGTTCAGCACAAACATTACTTTTTAATAGAGTACCGTGACGTGAAGTGTGACGGGTGACGAATTGTTCCAAACGATTTTGTGCTTAACAATGGCGTGGTGATCACACCAGCGGCAAACACTGAAATTGCCCTGCTCCAGCCCTTTGCTTGAATGATTTCGCGGTGAACCTCATGCCCGGGCTCTGTTGTTTGGAACCAGTACCCTGAACGACGAGCGAATATGACGTCAGCACTTCGGTACTCCATAACCAGTGTAGTAAAACTATACTTGATCAATCTATCGCCGCCGAATTTATTTCCCCGTGGCGTTTTGTTATAAATCAATCAAAATCATAATTCATATTTTGCAAGCAGCTGAAAAGAGGAAGAGTACAGTAATACAGAGTATAAGAAATTGAGATATTTATTGAAATATACATGAACAACATATATACAATGAGGAAACATGAAAAACATAGACAAATTAATCAAATGCAGTTTTGAACAAGTGTGTTTTTAGTGAAGACTTGAAGGAGTTTAGAATTGATATGTCTTTAAGAGGCTGTGGTAGCTGATTCCAAAGAGTTGATCCTGCACATGCAAATGATCGATCACCACATGATTTCTTTGTTTTGGGTACAACAAGAAGGGAAGAGTTAAAAGACCCAAGTTGTCTGGGAGGATTGCGGAAGGTGAACAAGGTAGAGTTGTACTTGGGGGAAGTACCATGCAAACTGTGAAATACAAGTAATAAAATCTTAAATATGGCAGTCTTACTGTGCAGACACTCTTTCACGACTGACCAGGGTTTGTGCCTGCAAACTAGGCTCAATTAGAGCTGGGGAGCGTTTCATCAAGCGTCTTGTCAGTGATTTTTACTGACAAATTTGCTCTCAGCCAATCAGATGCAAGGATTTCAGTAGCTTATAACAGTTGTCGGATAAAAATCACTGTCAAAATGCTTGATGAAACGCTCCCCAGGTAAACTGACACAATCGAAATGACTACTCGTGTAAACCGGGCTTAACCCTTTCAGGACATGGATTATTTAAGGGCTAAATTGATCACACTTTGTTCTTCAAATTGGCAACAATAATATTTTTCTTTTAGTGCTGCATGGTTCAAATATGGTGTAATGTCTTTGAAAACAATATACATGGTTAGAAATTTGTTGAACAGTTGAAAGAAATTGCAAATTTTGATGAAAAACAATGATTTTAAACCTCTCAATGTGTTGCCAATTTAAGGATCTCAAAGCTTATTCTTGTTTTTAAAATTCCTGGCATCAAACGCAATATGGTCATGCAATAAAAATGGACATAGTGTGTGCAGAAAATTTTGCTCTTTCTACTCGTGCATCTGGTATATTTTTTAGAGCTCTGGATCAAAAGTTATTGAGCCAAACCACAAAATGTGGTCAATTGTCTCGAAAGGGTTAAGTGGGTGTTGGTGCTTGTGTGCATTTTCATTGTTACAGGAATCCGCTCTACTTCAGCGGGTTTATATTCTTAATTAACAGTAATGGATGGGTCATCGCACAAGATTAAATTCATTGGGTCACGTCGTGATCAATTATCCAGATCTTATCGAACAGTTAGAAGCGGCGTGCTCTGTTCAAATATTGCAACATACTCATATACCCTTTTTTCACATAAACCTCTGAAAGAGCCAAACTGTGCTTGTCTAAAAAAACAACAACACACAAAAACGGCTATACAAGTAATTTGTTACAATTTAAAAAAAATACCACTGAATAGAAATATGATTCTCTTTAAAAGAATCAATTACGAAACAGTTCTCTATTTTCTACCCAATTTCTTTTTTTTCTCTCAAACTTTCACCAAAGCCGCTTCACTTACTTCTTCTGCTTCTATACAACTAAATATTATTACTAACTCTTACCCCGGTCTCACTAACGCGACCGACAACAGGCCGACAGCAAATAGAACAAATAATAAAATTATCCTGAACAGCCAAGATTTGTCGATTATCGATAGTGTTAAGGATCTGTTTAGCGGTGTGACAGGAGTAACTATGAGGGGCCTCTTTCCATGCGGATTACGAATAGTTTGCGACAACCTTTTTTTGAGGTTCTTTTGATACCCGGCTGTCTGCAATGAATTAGATGGCTTAACAGTGTCAACTGCAATTGACGAGGGATATACACTTTATATTTCTGCTTTATTTACGATAGTTGATGGTGTGGACTTCCATAGGCTATGTCATGTGGTGCATTATGATTATTATTTATGTCTGTATCTGTATTATCATCATGATTCTTTTAAAGAGAAGTTTGAGTTCTTATCTTAGTTTGGAAAAAGAACACAGAACAAAATTGTCCCTTGAAAATGATTGCTTTTCGTTTGCCGTCATATTTGAAATATGACTGGAAATAGCTGTAGTATTTAGACCAAACTTTCATGCAACATGTGTGTTGGTGTGTGTGTGTGTGTGGGGGTGTGTGTGTGTGTAGTACCATACACACCTGTGTCAATTTCTTACCACTTTGATGACTCAAAACCTCACAGTATTCCTAAGCAGTCAAGCTGTATATGTTTCTTCCAGACATATTTTTTTTTTTACAATTTAATTGCATGACTAGAACTCAACTTCAACTTGGAATACAATAGTGAAAGCGTCAAATATAGTATGCTATGTCATATGGTGTATTGTGATCATTCTGACTGTCATTACGACCATTATCTGTATTATCGTGATAATTATTGATGCTATTTATCAAATCAAATTATATATAATTTATGCTATCTTCACCACACTTCACTTTTTCCTTCTCACAGTGGGATGAAATTATAAAATATTTTATGCGCTGTAATTAGAACTTGCTATTATCATAATTATTTACAAATCTGTGTATGCTTTTTCTCTCTTATTTATGTAGGGTGTATTATCACAGTTCCATATCATTACCGTATGTTTCATTGTATTATGATTAATGTTATGTTATCCTTCGTAAAAAATCTTCAATTCGGCCCACAAGCCGCGAATGATATATATATATATATATATATTACAAAGCTGTGTATGCTTTTTCTCTCTTATTTATTTAGGGTGTATTATGACAGTTCCATATCATTACCGTATGTTTCATTGTGTATGATTAACGTTATGTTATCCTTCGTAAACAAATCTGCAATTCGGCCCACAAGTCGCGAATGATATGATTTTTTTATTAATCAATGAACGGTTTGAATAAACATAATTTTTTTTTAAATACATATTTAAAAACTTTGCTATCGTAATTTATTGTCTGGACCGTCACTACACCAATGGCAGGACGGCAACATGTCTTTTTTTTTTTTTGGGGGGGGGGGTTTAAGTTCATAATTCCGAAGGTTCGAAAGTGAAATAGGGTTCGTAATTCCGAAATTGAAATAGGCTCATAATTCCGAAGGATCATAATCCCCAAAATTATGATATAACCCTAAATTATTTTTCGGAATTACGAACCTTTTTGCATTTCCGGAAACACGAACCTTATTTCATTTTGGAATTACGAATCTCTTGCCATTTTCGGAATCATGAACCTACGAAGTAATACAACAAAATGATCCAAATTATGAACACTTTTTCATTTTTTGAATTATGAATCCGCTGGTATGGGAATTTTGAGTTTCGGAATTATTTATTTATTTTATTTATTGATTGATATTTCATCAGGGTAGCCCATTCAACAAAAGTTAATCTTCCATGGGGCCCTGAAAATGCATAAAACTATATGCAGTTAAAAATGATTTGAAATGCAATCAGATGAGCATACATATATGAAATAAGCAGTAACATAAATAATTATAAACGAATTCAATAAAACTGTACCAAAACTAAACCACAATAAATAATCAGTGTCAATAATCATAACTATTAAACTTACTGATGTAAGGAAAAACAATGAAAATATAAAGAATGAGAGACAGAGAAAGGGAAACCTTGGGAGCAGAAAATTAATGAATAATTATGAACCTTTGAAATTACGAAGCTTAGGGGGAAAAAAAACGCGCACCCCCAAACCAGGAGGACATTGAACATTAGAATTGTCGTGAGGCTTATCTGTCAACACAAGGGATTAAGATTAATCACCTAATCCTCCAACGATACCAATCTCACAGTATTTAAATGATTCAATATATCCCGCTTAAGTGCTGGTCACATATCACCTATAATAATAACTAACTCTAAATTCAGTCTTTGTTGAAATGGTATTTAGTACTGATCCGAAAAAAGTAAATTGCTGCCTTTAAAGCTCATTAGCATTAATCGGAGGAAATAACAACTACCTCGATAGCCGATTTCTATTACCTTTTTACACAGAGACCATTTAAAAAAAAATATAGTCAAATTTACCTAAATCGTTATCGCTAATATATGAATTGCCTTTATAATGGTAATCAAAATCAAGCTTAACAGTTTAAAGGGCTGGTCTCATAATCACGATAATAATAATGATAATCCGTTCCCAATTCGCTCAACCGTTGTTTATGTGGAAAAAAATGAATAGGACATCGTTGTAAATCTGACCTTAACCATTTGTGCTGATCAAGAGCCTCCCCCGACGATTTCATTTTTTTTTTTTTTGTGGGGGGGGGGGGGGGGGGAGGGGGATGGCGATTGCTCGGCCAACAAATTTTATAAGGAGACAGACCTCGGTGACAAAATCTTTGTACCATAATTGCACTCCTTCGACGTGACGTCAGCGGCAGCGGCAGAAGAAGGGGTGGAGGCTATGACAAGCCTGCTGCCCAATAATTCAGATAAACTAAGTTTTTCGAGGGAAACTCTGCATATCAACTGATAAACTTAGTTTTGCACGATAAACATAGTTTTTTTCACTCGAAAAATTCAGTTTATCACTGATAAACAGGATTTTTCTCGATAAAGAGAGTTTTTCATTCGATAATATCGATAATAACAACGAGAAAAAAAAAATAACATCATGGCGAGAAAAATCCTGTTTATCATTTGATAAATAGGGTTTTTCAAAAAACCTTGTTTATCACCTCGATAAACAGGGTTTTTCGAGTGATTAACAGAGTCTCCCTCGAAAAACTTAGTTTATATGAATTAAAGGGTACCAATCATCAAAAATAATTTTGCTCTGTATTTTAGAGGTTTCATGTCGTTATACTATATTCAAAATATGGGCTTCAAAGATTAATTCCATAAAGAGATTTCGCAATTTTAATTACACCCTCTATAAGCGTAAAAGCGACCCGTGAGTAGACTACTCGACGCACCCGCAGGCGCTCGCCAACTCCGAGTTCGGTTCCGCGCGAGCACTTTTATGTTATCCTTTATTTCCTTCATACTCATTAACTGTTGACCTATATAATACCAGACAAAGTTCATTGAGGTTGATTTTATACTTCCTAGCTGTACACAAATTATTTTTTTCAGGTGATTGGAACACTTTAAGGCTTGCCATAGGAGGCAGCGTCCATAGTGTATAACCTACGTAATGCACATAGTTTATTATTGTTGTTACCAGCGAGGTCTGACCCAGCCCTTCGTCATGGTTGATTTTAAGAAAAATGTCTTAAAATAGAAAATACACCCCCCCCCCCTTAAAGGTCATGTAAAGTTTTGGTAAGCCCACACAAAATGTTCGTCAGATTTCTTCAATTTTTGTTGATAAATAGCAAGATACTAGCAATACTAAGACACTGTGAAGATTTCGCCCCCTAAAGTTTAATATTAAACAAATAAGAGGCAAAAACTAATTTATGTGCCGGGACAGGCACGTAAAATCCCAACAAAGGCAGCATGTGCTATACACTGTAAACACACGTGTAAAACCAATGATGAGTAGCTACACACAGTGCACACACGCTGTCTCTATGCGAAGCCCCAAGATTGCTGTGCGGGGAGCCGTCGGGGTGGAAGGGTCCTAGCATAATGGCAGTGATCAAGCATTCCTTACAGATATTTACACTAAAATTCACCAGAAATCATAGATGGAATACCAAATGATCTCTTACAGACATCTTTTGATACAAGGGGAACAACAGACTATATTTGACATGTTTCTTTCCAATTTCCTTTTTGCTACCAATACTGTACATGAGCTTTAAAAAAAATTAATAAAAAAAAAAATAAATAAATAAATACATTTTTAAAAATGCATCTGTGTGTTCAAACAGAGTTTATAGCCTCAGCGTTTATAATAACGGAAGGATTTAACAATAAAATTGGTATGGCTTAAGGAAATCTTTAACCTTCTATCACATTGTTATGAACAATACTACGTATTCAAGCAAAATGTATATCATGATTCAATGATTCTTTTTCTGTGATGACGCATCACGCCGGAACGTCACATATATAAGCCAATACATGATTATAGCCCAGTTGTGCCAACATTAATATAAGCCATCACATTACAGCCCAATAATGCAAGGGCATGGGGGAAGGCGCCCGCGAGCTCCCTATTATTTATATATAAAAAATAATGCATTCAAGCTCTCTTCCCCCATGCAGAGACTGGCGAGAGCAATTCTATTGGATGAGAACGATGAAAGTGAAATCTAACAGCATTTCTTATTGGTTATCACATCACAAATGGGCGTGTCTTAGAGGAGATAAATGGTTCTCAGAAAACCGATATTAAAAAGATTTTAAAGGTATATTATCTCACTGACTTAGAATCTCAGATTTTATCTGAGAAAAAAAAAAGAATTTCAGAATACCACCCCAGATCTCCGCGTTGTTCCTAGAGTCACTGATTTGAATAGCCTGCATTATTTAATCACTTATCGAGATGCGGGTGCACTTCGTTCGCACTTCTCTTTTCATTATTATTGCAGTAGGCCTATCCCAATTCATGAATGTTCTACAGCCCACCTGTATATACTTGTTCACAGGGGCGGATCCAGGGGCGGATCCAATTCATGTACAATCTTGATAGAAATAATATGCCATTCGTTTTGAAACAACTGTTTGCAAAAAATAGCACTTTACACAGGTACTACACCAGGCAAGCAAACGATTATCATTTACCCAAAACTCGAACGGCTTTTGCCAGTAAAACTATATTTTTCAATGGTCCTAAATATTGGAACTCATTAGAACAGAATTTAAAACTTACCCCTAACTTAAGTAGGTTCAAATATCTTGTGAAGAAACACCTGATTGACTTATACTGATGTAAATAATTCACTCTGCTTTTATTTATTTTTCTTTTCTTTTCATTCCATAATAGTGTATTTATCTTTTTTATAATAGTTATATATACGTGTATATATAATATACTGATTTCCACTCGAAATCTCTTTTATTTCATTAATTTTATCATGTAATGTTAGCTCAACTGAATATAATGTACATATGTTTTGTTTAGTAATTTCCTCCCTCTCGAACAATTACTTTAATTTAAACGAAAATCTTTTTTTTTTTTTTTTTTTTTGTAAACATATACTATTGTATCATTATTCGATTAGGGGGTCTACATCACACAAGCTAAGCTTTTTAGTAGATCCCTCCACATATCATTTTGTCACCTTTCTATGTCATATTTATGTATTCTCTGTTTTTGCAGTGTTTGTAATTTATACATATTGTTGTAATTTCATTGTAAATGTGGAATCTGAATAAAATCAAATCAAATCAAATCGTATAAGGGGGGGGGGCACACAAATGCAGGATTGTCAACTTTGGGAAACTGCTTGGAGGGAGTTTGGGGGCGACCCAAAAAAAAAAAAAAAAATCATTAGGTGGGCTGTACTTCAAGTACAGACCACCTTATTTTTTGTACGAATCGTTTTAAATTTGTATTTCTAGCCACTTGTTTCCAGGTTTCCCTGGTTTCCAGGGTCATGCATCAGTAAACACCATAGTTTTCAAAAAAAAAAATTAAAAGACGATAGGCATGATGTTAAAGAGCTGTATTTTGTGAAATGGCCTGGGTGCTCCAATTCTCATTGTGGATAATTTTCTTTTTCAGATTTGTGTTAATGAGATGTTATTCACCCATGATTCAAGATTTTGCTTTATAAAACCATTTTCAGATAGGAATCATTTTGCAAAGAAAACAGTCTCGGTGAATTTAAACAAGTTTGCAAGCCAAAAAACACCAGTGCAAACTAAAATGATTGCAGTATCACAAAGAAATGCAAATCAAAGACAAAGACCATAAAGAAGGAAAATCAAAATCTTATACGAGTGATTCAAGATTTTACTTTGCTGATTTTAAAAAATGTCAGCTTTTAGTTGAAAATCGCAGAAGATGCAAGCAGCACTCAAGACAAACGAACATGTTCTCGGTGCTCTCCGAAGATCTCACTTCTTCTTGGTCAAATTTTATGACTGTCAAATCGTCCCATGCTTTGTGAAGTTCATAAGACTCTTTGTTAAGGTGTAATAATAATAATGAGATGCTAACGAATGGCCATGAAGAGTAAACAATCTAGTTGACAAAGCCATTCAACCCAAACCATGCCTACATATACCGGGTGTCCCCCCCAAAAAACAAACAAAAACAAAACAAAATAAAACAAAAAAACGGAACGGCGGATTTTCAGTACTTTGCCTTTGAAAAGTATATAATAATTTTACATCATAGGGTAAAGTATGTTCTACCGAAGAGAATTATATCAAGATCATTGAATTTGGTAAAGTAATGTTGATTTTATCCCCCGTTTATCAAAATACAGTCATTTTCAGTCATTTTCAAATTTCGCATGATTTTTGCAACCGATATGAGTATAAATGTGTCGGGAATGGCCTTTTATATGGCATGTACAATAATTAGCGTCGTTTCCACTCTTCCCGAGCTACAGCTCACTAAAACCCATTCCCGATACGATCTTACACTCATCGGTCGCAAAAATCAAGCGAAATTGAAAATGACTGTGTTTTAAGAAACGGGCATAGAATCAAAATTGCTTAACCAAATTTAGTGATCTTGGTATCATTTTCTTTGGTAGAAGATGCTTTGCCCAATGATGTAAAAAAAAATTATATACTTTTTGAAGGCAAAGTACTGAAGTACTGAAAATTCGCCGTTCCGCTTTTTTTGGAACACCCGGTATTGTGTTTTACAAGAAAGTGAACAAACAAATTTCGCTGTCTTTTGAAGACAATGGTATTCATTGATGCATGACTCTGGAAACCTAAACAAGTTGCCATTGGAAAGCAAATTAAAAACTCTTTCATATGATATGAAACTAAACGCCGGTAGATAAATAGTCCGACTGTAGGAAATTTCCACAACTGGGTTTCCCTATTTTTTAAACGCCCAGTAGAATTCCATTCCATAACATATATTAACTTTCTATATTATGTCAGAACTGACTTTTGTACCCACGATAACTCCAAACGGAACATTTGATCCTTTTTAACCTTGGCACGCATATATTCAGGCCTTGTACGAACATGTTGCAGTAACATTTCCAAGCTGATCTCTTCTTCATGAGGTCACGAAGGCGCCATTTTGCCATTTTTTTTTCTTATAATGTCCTTCCCTTTCACCTGCCGGCCACACTAACTGCCAAACGGCACAGTCAGTCTCCTTCAAACTTGGTACAATAATCAGAGGTTAGAAGAAAATCACCTACCAACAAATTCAGTGTCTTAGCTATTTTCTTTTCTTTTTTTTCGACTGGTGTCGTCTGCTACCGTTGCCTCATATTTACCTTAAGATATTCAAAGCAAATCACAAATATGCTCAATAACGTATCTCTAGAAACTAGAAAGATTGCAGATGGTAATCGTATAAGTTTTACGTTAACTGCGTGTTTGATGATTAAAAAATAACACAAATAAAAACACTTCTCAGCATCTGGGATATCCGAGCGATTCGCCAGAAATATACCGATGTTTTCGTGACGTCACATCAGGTGCCAATCCTGCCTAAGCAGACGACGTCCTATATAAAGTGAACGTAACTGCAATGCAATTATTTTTAAATTATAAAGAGTTTGGTTTGTTTCACCATGACCGTATTTCACATCATTCTAAAAGGGAAGTGAAACCGTTTCTAGTAACTAAAATCTTTGTGTGTAAAAAGTCATGATAAGGGTCAATGATCAAGCAAAGAAATCACACTTTCGAATTGTAAAGCCCGCTGAATTATAGCATGGATGGTATTCGTTCCCTCTTGAAACGCCGACATGCCGCGGTGCATGCAGCTGAAAATACAATGGCATCTTTTTTTGTTTACAAGCGATTGATTCCTTTATTTTTTTAACGTTGCATTTTTCATCAAAATAATACCATGCAGGAAATTTAGAGTGAGGCAACAAATAAGCATTTATACTGACGCTAGTGAAGTAAGAGAAATAAGTGAAGATGAGATGACAAAACAGGCACTGAAAATGTATAAGATGTTATGGGGCATCGTCTGCTTAGGAAGGATTGCTCCCCGGTATGACGTCACATATCTCAGCAGCGTTCAAAGAGCTCTATAGGTGCTATAGCGGGGCTGTGTTATATCATTTTATAATTGATAATAATCATTACTTCAAATGTTTCCAAGCGTTGAATTTTGATAACCTTGTTCAATCTAAGCTTCACCTATGCAATAATAAAAATTAAATCAATATTCAAAATCAATGAAATTCTACTTTAATAACTTATACATCGTGCTTTGCCCAGTAACCTAAACGGTTTAAACTTGAAAGAAAATGCGTGTTCATAGAACCTCAAGGCAAAAAGTCGTCAAAAGAGTTACCTTTGTCGCCAGTATGACAGACTGAAAACCTGACCATCTCATACTTGTTCACAAACTAAATTTCTCGTATTATATTTCTTGTTATCTACTTATTTCTATCAACATTTTTGTGCTCACAAACGGTTGCTTCAATGGTACTGAAAATTAGTACAACGGTAGATATCTAGTTAGGTAGTGGTACACAGTAACTTTTTATTTAGTCATTACACCGTGACGTCATCTAGGCTCCATTTTGTATAAATCCGACATGCGCTACACCTCTGCAATAGAAATTCATAGCCCAACCATATTTAGCATGATAGAAGTTAATGAAATAAAGAATAAATTAAACATGTGCGCGCACGTACGCGCGTATCCGCGTAATGACGCTCGCGCGCAAAAAAAATAAATGAAAATGCTTAAAATGGTCAAGGATTAATTTTGGGTACGTTTCAGGCCATTTTATGTCTTACAAGGTCCTTGGGGTTGCAGCCCCCTCCACTATGCATTTTTAATTGACAATTTTTCGGTCAACCTTCACCCCATATTCAGGCAGCCAGAGGGTTCATTTAAAGGAGAATGAAACCCTGGAGAAATATCCATTTTAATGAAAAGAGAGGACTCAATTTACTCTCTATGGCGATCCTCAAATTGGCAATGTTGCTTCAAAGTGGCAGGTTTAGTAGTACAACTCTCCATGTTTTGTACACAAAATTTCATATTTTTCCCATTATCTCTCAAGGTGCAGCTTGCCTCCTTCTCAGCTCAAGATATATCACGGAAAAATATACTGGACACAAAATTATGTTGAGTTCACAAAGAGGCAAGCAGCATCTTTAGAGATAATGGAGAGATAATGTACTACTAAACCTGTCACTTTCAAGCAACATTGCCAGTTTGAGGATCGCCATGGAAAGTAAATTGAGACTTTTCAAACTTTCATAACTTTCTCATATTTTAGTAACCGATTTTGATGGAACTTTTTTAAATAGCTTCTATCCTCTCTTTTCATGAAAATTGATATTTCCTCAGGGTTTCATTCTCATTTAAGACTTGTATATCTTATTTAGATCAATCATTACATGTATATTAATCATTCTAACTACACTATAGAAAAGTGTCAGTCTTTTGCTTGCTTGCTCGCCAAAATTTCGAACTGTTGAAATTAGAGTTAAAAACATCAGCCCTACCGTCACAATTTTACCATACGCCCATGCACAGATTCAATAAAAAGGATAACCTAAAATACTTCGGGAAGAAAAAAGGTGTCAAAAATATAAACAGGGCTTTGTACGTCTTTGTACAGTATACACCACAAACCACTGGAAATAGAGTACTTCCCATGAAAATTTACAAATTATCCTATCCATGAAGATTCAATATTTGCAACTATGTTCAGTATGTGCAAATGTTATTACGAAATATGTGGTGTTTGCACGACCTGTTTTACCCGAGCTGCCTGTGTAGTGTTGGGAGAAGGATTTGATGTTTCTTCCAGTGACATGTTCACGCGTTGATGGCTGCATGGATGCCTATACAGAACACGTTTCCAGTTTGGACGTGCAGTGATGATGTTTAAGTGTATACATGATATGGCACCCACATATTTAAAGAGAGATTCAAGTCATGTTAGTTTATTACATGGTTACAAAACAAGACAAGCTAAAAAAGAAAGAAAAAAAAAAAGATGCCTTGTGTGTTCCAAAATTTAGGACGGACACATACAAACATATTCCTTTGGTTTCTGGAATTAGAGTATGGAACCAGCTTGAAATTTATGTCAAGAAATCCCCAACATTGAACAGTTATAAACATAACTTGAAAGTTCTGCTATCTGCAGAATAAGTTGAAGTGAATATCGTTTATTATGATTAACGGGTACTTGCCGACAAAATTATTCAAATATATTATTTCATAAAAATTTACATGTTTATTCACAAACTTTTTGATGACATGAAACTTTTGAAATATATTTTGAATATATATATATTAATACATCTTTTCTTCCGTATTTTTTCCTTGACTGGGGAGTAAATAACCCTCAAAGACCATACATTTTTATTGTATTTCTCCACCTTTTCTTTCTCTCTTTTGCGTTTTTTGCGCCCCTTGAAGTGCCGCCAGAGGCACGTGCCCCCTCTTCCCACCCCCCTGTAGATACGCCACTGAACATGATCCTGAAGTTCTTGTATCCATATAACGTCATCGTCCTTCCTGATCCCGCATTGTCGTCCCCGTCGTTAGTAACTGCTGCAACGGTTCTTCAATACAAGTCGCGATATCGCGTAGTAAGACAACCGCATTTCGTGTAAGTGGCCACCGTACTAATACCCCCCCCCCCCTTACTCACCTCTTCTAATCCTAAATGTTCCACTAATGTTAACATTGTAAGTTAGGTTACTCTAAGTATTGTTTATTTCGAAATATGATCTTTTTAATAGAATATAGATAGAGGTGAATGATGATATTTGATGAAGTTGTTTTTAACAGTTGTTAGTGATCAGTAAACAAAATATTATATGACACCTTATACATTGTGCCCCAGCGCTTTTATTTAATTGTTTATTAATTTTCACTATAAATTCATTTTGGAATTTATTTGTTTTATTTGTGGTCTTGTGACTAACCCCTCGCCTGAGTTGGAACCTCTGCTAGCACACCTTTATTTGGTTCCCTCTCGGTTCCCAAAGTCACTGTTTACGCAGTGATAGACAGGAATAATAGGGTTAGACGGAACTCACGACCTTAAATGAACGATACCAAAAGCTCTCCGAAACGATACCAAAAGCTCTCCCAAATAATCTATATTATTTGAAATAATAATGTGCTTGTTTCCAAAATATTGGTTTTATTATTCCCGGCAAGTTGAGCGTTTCGACATAAATTGTTAGTTTGCTGTTAGGTACCTAGTCAGGTATACTGATCTTGTTTTATATGAAATCATTTAGAGTTTTTCAGACAGTGTATACAGTAAATGATCATTTATGTTTCACTCCATTTTAGTTGAGGGATCATAAATTATTCTGTGATTGGGTTAACTTATATCTAATTATTGACGAATATACAAGTAGAGATTGTCATTGAGTTTGTTTATGTTTTTCATATGTATATTAATGTGTTTTCGGTTATTCTAAGTTTGATTATCACAACTCCATGTGTTACTAATTTGTAGGGTGTATATGTATTTATATTTTGGTAATATTAAAAATTTAAGTCGAAATGTTGAGGACAACATTGGATAGACAGTGGAGGGGGCAGATGTAGCGGGCATGAAAATATGCCTTGTATTGTAATTTTTTAAAGAGTTATTGTAATCTTTCTTCCTCTGTGCTAACTTCTTTTCTCTCTCTCTTTCTTCTCTATCTCCCTATTGTATATTGCATGTAGAGATTTATAAGTTATGCTCGTAATATTATCTGAGTTCATTCTCACAGTTGCCCAAACTCTATTGTCTTTTATTCTATTCATGTCTATAGTAAACGGTAGGCGTTCTATGCTTTTTCGTTTCTTTCTCATGGGTTGTCGGTCTACTGGGATCATCCCTAAGAGGAAGAAGCAGTGGCAAAGGATAATGTGACAGCGGGACTGAAAAACACATTCTACTTCCTGCATGGTTTGTTTCCTTTCAACATTAGCATTAGGGAGTTTTCCCATCAGCAACGTACGCGGGATTCTAGGACGGAGATTAACAAAGGACGCCTAGGCATTCTTTGTCGAAAGTGAAAGAAAATGAAAATTGCAAATGCATCGTTCGCTCTGAAACTAGGACGAAACTACTGTTCCGGTTCTTCAATTTTCCACAAAGACTTTAAAGTTTAAGACGGGCGTCCTTTGTCATTTGTAATTGTTAAAGGTCATGTAAAGTTTTGTTAAGCCCTCAAAAACTGTTCGTCAGATTTCTGCAATTTTTGTTGATAAATAGCAAGATACTAGCAATACTAAGACACTGTGAAGATTTCGCCTCCTAAAGTTCAATAGGCAGCATGTGCTATACACTGTAAAAACACGTGTAAAACCAATGATGAGTAGCTACACACGGTGCACACACGTTGGGTGATTTCAAGTTCGGTGTTGGTGTTGGTGTTGGTGTTGAGAGCGTGAATTGGGCTGCTGATTCTAGCCCCAACACCGAATTCGGGTTTATAAAAATAATACCAATCACATTATTGATAGCTCAACACCTAGTGAAGTCAATCCTAGCACCAGCTTCATTTCAGGTTCGGTGTCGTGGATAGTGCTAGTTTTGCCCCAACACCAACACCAGCTTTCAACACCGAACTTGAAATCACCCGTTGTCTCTATGCGAAGCCCCAAGATTGCTGTGCGGGGAGCCGTCGGGGTGGAAGGGTCCTAGCATAATGGCAGTGATCAAGCATTCCTTGCATATTTACACTGAAATTCACCAGAAATCATAGATGGAATACCAAATGATCTTTTACAGAAATCTTTTGATACAAGAACAACATGAGACTAAATTTAACATGTTTCTTTCCAATTTCCGTTTTTGCTACCAATACTGTACATGAGCTTTAATCTCCAACCTAGAATCCCGCGTACGTTGCTGAATGAAAACTCTGTAATGTGAGAGCGGGACTGAAAAACACATTCCACTTTCTGGTTCGTTTCCTTTCAAAATTGAAATGTTGGATAGTACATTGTTGGTGTGCAGCCTCGAAATTCACGGTAGATCAGGTGCATGTTTCCAAAAAGAGAGTGTTGACTCGTAAATTTCTTGGTATTAAAATTAAAGGTCATGTACAGTTTTGGTAAGCCCTGAAAAACTTTATGTCAGAGTTCTTTGCATTTAGAGGACATATAGCAGTATACTAGCAATATGCGTATTAAGATGCTGTGAAGTCCTTTCCTTCTTAAGTGGAATGATAAACAAAAGAGAGGTCACCCCTCTTAACCAGAGCCCTCCATACACAGGGCTCTGTTCTTAACTAGAGTACCTTTATATAGAGAGTAGCGAAATGGACGTCTGACTTTTCGGGAAACAAAATGGCGTTTGAATTCTTTCTATTGAGAAGACCCAGGTGCTCATCGGAATTGAACAGAAATGTTGCATAGCAGAGGAAACAAAATGGGGTTCAAATCATGAGTTGTCGCTACTCTCTTTACGAAGGTACTCTACTCTTAACCAGTGCCATCCATACATAGAGTTTGGCCAACTCTGCTCCAGTGGGTTACAATATGGCGGTCTGTTGCTTTGTTAGGCAAGCATGTAACAAAGGAATATACGCCATGTTGTGCCCAACTGAAACCGAGTTGGCCAAACTCTTTGTATGGATGGCTCTGCTCTTAAAGCTCAAATACCGCCCTCTCTCGATGATGGCGCAAGTCCTGACAGAAAAAAATATCGCTACCCGGCCTGGGACGTAAATTCCAACAACGGCAATGAGCACTACATTTGACGTTAAGAAACTATGAGGGTTGTGTACTCAAGGGACATAGCCATCGGGGTTGAAAGGTCCAAGCGTAGAATACTAGTAGTATTTTTTAGCGTTCCTTTCAAATATTAATTTATACTAAATTTCCCCGGAAATCACGGATTAAATATGAAATAATCTCGTACATGTATATTTTGATAAAAGGAGAATGTGAGATTGTATTTAACACGTTTCGTACCAACTTCCTCTCTGCAGCCGAAACTATGAGTGAGCTATAACAACCTGAAACGAGCATGAGAAGAGTTATTTTATTCTTTGCATCTTTTGTGCCAGTACAAAGGTATGATTTTTGATCTATTGACGAATAGGATTATTGCAGTCTAGAAGTATTCAGTATACACAATGTCGTACTATGCATGAATGTGTATTGTTTGTTAGATATATTATCAATGAGTTTGAGCCTAGAGCCTAGCCTCGCACCTAGTCTCAATTAAATCTTTCCTGTCAAGGCAAACCTTCTGGCATTCTTCGTGCCATAGTAACTCGGCATATGTTAGGTCACTTTACAAGGGTCAAAACCGAGATGGTTTGTTCAGATATGATCAGATTTCCACGTCGTTCATATATAATTATAGTTGTTGATAATGAATACATTACTTGTTCACATAATTATCGAGTTGCGGGTGTACTTCTTTCATACTTCTCATTTCATTATTACTGCAGGGCCCTGTTTCATAAAACTTGTTATCAACAGCAACTGTCCCATTTCTATCTCAAATTTGCTCCCAGCCAATCAGATTCAAGGATTTCAGTAGCTTATAACAATTATTGTAACTTTTTATTGATAGCAAGTTTTATGACTGTTCCACAGCCCACCTGCATAGTTGTACTTGTTCAGTTCTAGTTATTATCATTATTATTTATTTTTATTTCCACCCACATTTTTTTACGCACAATATCTTAAATTGGTAAAATGGTATATAATTACATAGCGTTATTGTATCAGCACATTAAAAAAAAAAAAACATTGGGCACTATGACGTCATCTAGGAGCCATTTTGTAAAATTCTGACATATACTATATCTTTGCAGCGGAAAGTCATAACATAACCATATTTGACATGATGCAAGTTAAATAAAAGATAAATTAATTGAACATAGTTCGTGCGCGTAAGGCGCGTCGGTGAAAATGCCCGCGCGCAAATTCTGAAAATGCTCAAAATGGTCTAGGATCAATTTTGGGCTTGTGTCAGGCCATTGTTAAAAATTTAAAAAAAAAAAAAAAAAAATCGCTTGTGCGCGCTGCGTACGCATCGGACGTTCATCAGTTATGTTTGTGCGCACCTCAGCCGCGCATCCTGGCTGGTTGTGTTACGTCATCACAACACCGGGAGAGTATTCCGCGCAGTTAAGACAATGGATACGCACATTAAACACAATGCTTAATAATGGGTTCGCAAGTGTGCGCAGTGACAAGAACCCGGTGAAAATAGATGAAATCAATAATTCTGTACCTGTGAATAATATATATACTAAATATTAACTAGCTTGAGCTGAAAGATAACATTCGATGCCCCCTCATAAACTTTCTATAGGCAAAGTTAGTCGTATGGGAAAAATGAAAGGTAGATGTAATTTGGAATTCATAGTCATGGTCATCTACCTCCCATTTTAGTACAATTCCTTAGCACAAAAAGAGAGCTGGAGAAAGAAAGTCAAATATATGCCCAAGAATCATTTGTCTATGCCATATGATTGTCTAATGATCATTATCCCTACAGTCAAAGACATGAGCAAATAGAATAATGAATAAAATGTCACTCAAAACGACTTACAATTTCCTTCTTTTTCATACACTGGTTCGAAAGTGTGTGTAAAATATAGACAACTATAGCTTATGTTGTTACCGTGATTATTATGTTTGAAATACTAGTAGTCGTGAACAGGTGCGCAAAAGTAAGAGTGCCTTACTTTTTTTTTCCTGGTGAGGGGGGAGGGGGTAAACACTCTGAGGTGCCCCACCTCACAAGAATATGGGTCCACTTCGCACGCTTGCTACCTGCTTACAGCCCTACCCCCCCCCCCTCCCCCCGACCATGCAAGCACATCCCGCACCGCCTTTTCTTCCATATTCCGATATATTTTCAAAGTGTGAGGTTTAGAATTTTTCATTTAAAAAATGGAATAATTGAAGCACTGTAATCATTCATTGCTTTTCAATATCCCTCCTTACACCTGAAATAGGGTTATTTTGTTTCTATATTTTGTGTACAAAATTTTAAACACTTTTTGGTATACCGGCACCTCGCGGCCCGAATATGAGGATATTCAGGCGACTCGCTACCAAAATATAAGGATTTTCGGGAACCTTGCAAAATTATTTATTATAAAAATGCGGGGGGGGGGGGGGCGCTGCAAGCACAAAAACCAGTACATGGACCCCCTTTTTTCAAACTCTCTCCTCCTTCGGTATGATTTTCTCTGTAAATCTTGAAATTTTGGTGAAAATGACATGGATTTTGAATGTACAGGAGAGTTATTTTGCACCCATCCCATTCCTAGACAGGTTCCCAGCCAGCCATGCGCATTTTTTTGCGAGTTTTGCGAGTTTTTGACTTTTTCCTCCACCTGAGGGCGCTGCTAGCACTAAAACGAGTGCATGGACCCCCATTTTTAAAACTTTCTCCTTTTGCAGTATATAATTCTCTACAAATGTGGAAAAATTTACGAATCTGGCATGGATTTTGAATGTACAGTAGAGTTTTTTTGCACCTATCCCATTCCCAGACAGGTTCCCAGCCAGCCATGCGCATTTTTTGCGAGTTTTGGACTTTTTCCGCCACCTGAGGGCCCTGCTAGCACAAAAACGAGTGCATGGACCCCCATTTTTTAAACTTTCTCCTTCTGCAGTATATAATTCTCTACAAATATGAAAAAAATTACGAATCTGACATGGATTTTGAATGTACAGTATAGTTTTTTCGAACCCATCCCATTCCTAGACAGGTTCTCAGCCAGTTCTTACGAGTTTTGCGAGTTTTTGACCTTTTCCGCCAAATGAGGGCGCTGCGAGCATAAAAACGAGTGCATTGACCCCCATTTTAAAAACTTTCTCCTCCTTCAGTATACTTTTCTCTACAAATATGGAAAGTTTGACGAATATGACATGGATTTTGACAGAATAATGGGGATTTGTATATGACATTGGGAATTCTGAGGCCTATCAATGGCCAAAAACCTGCGATGACGTCATTCTACCTGACACCCAATCATGGCACAGTTCAGTGTCCCATAGAAAAAAAGTAAGCACATGGACCTATAATTTTCTATGCGTATTTGGGCTTCTCATGGACCAAAGTAACTGTATGCAAAGTTTCGTGAAAATGACATGGATTTGACTTTAACTGTGGAACGTCCTTAAATGGACTAAAACAGACTGTTCATTATTTATGGGGCACTGAAATTATAACAAAAACAAAAAAAATCAACTTGGGTGCTCTGTTTGGGCTTGATGCGTCCCCCCCCCCCCCCGCCTTTCAACTACGCGGGTGAATATAAGCCCTACACGTCTAATTTTTAGTATGCATCATTCGATAAAGTACGGGTCCCTCTATTTTCCACGGTTCGCTTCAATTTCAGGTTGATGTATGGGGAATTTTGTACATAGTTGTGGACACTAGACGAACGTTTCAGACGATTTTTGCCTAGTCGGCATGCAAAGACTCTTGTTTTGAAAATTCAACGAAATTCTATATCACTAAGCCTAGTCTGAATTTGGCGGCTTCTTGGTGTATCAAAATAATACTGGCAGGAGCAAGTAGAGTACACAGTCTATAAGGTACAGTCTACTGCGTTTGTACGTAAGCCATAGGGACTCTCTACACAAGTCAGCGCACGTACTTCATCGTGATAAATTGTGCGGTTTTATCCGTTGCATTATCAGTACCAAAAATCCATTAATCCTAAAGAAATTGTTCTGTTCACTGTGTGGGCCAATTCTAGAATATGGTGACCCTGTTTGATTACCTTTTGAAAAGGACCATAATCATTAGAAGCAATACAAAGACGCTGTACCCGTCTAGTCTTTGTTTCTCCTTCGAAAGGGTAAACTCTCTGTCTGTCATACATATCATATCATGAACGTTTAGTCATCTTGAATTTATCTCCTCTTTACAAAAGAATGGTTTATCTGTCCATCTGTTTTGTTGTCAAAAGTTTGCGTGGTTTTTATGATATGCCTTGCAGTGTTCTTCCAAAGCCAAATAAGGAGTTCACATGTTCTTGTTTTTAAAGGGAAATCCAACCTTAATAGCAAGTTGCTTTGAAAGAAAGAGGAAAAATCAGAGAAGCAGATTGGTGAAAGTTTGAACGAAATCGGACAAGCAATAAGAAAGTTATGAATTTTTGAAAGTTGTAATCACTATGCATATGGGAATTTCAAATTGGCCGAATAGGTAATGTCACTGTGATGTAGCTGTGGACAACTCCCCCATTCGCTCTAACACACAAAACGACTAAAATGTCACTTTTTTCTAAATGCATTACTCAGTAGGATCTTTTCGCTCATGAGGACCTATGCTATATCCAATATATTTTGAGTACTGCCCCGAGGGTAAAAGCGCCTCGAAGAAAACCGCAAATTAATGATATTTTTGTGTACGACAAATGGGAGAGTTGTCCACAAAAATGTCAAAATTGACTCACCAAATTGCCAATTTGAGATTCGCATGGATGTAGTGATCTCATTTTTCAAACATCCATAACTTTCTTAGTCCTTGTCCGATTTCTTTCATACTTTCACCATTTTGTTTTTCTTATTTTTCTGCTTTCACACAAATCATCTTATTACCAAGGTTGGATCGCCCTTTAATCATGAGTTGGCTAGGCACAAAATTGTTGAAGATACCCTTCCTTATACATTTCCTCATTTCTGGGATATTCTCCCCCGTTCATTAACTGACTTGTGTATTAGTACTTCTGAGAGGCCATTCGTGAATACTTTACGCCATTTCCTTTTGATATGCTTCCATAGAACAATCATTTTGAATAATCCTCTCTTTTCTTCTCTTTTCCCGCCATATCCTGTTCTTATCCTGTATCTCTATGCATTTGTATACAACGACCAATGAGGAGAGCCCTTATAGTATACAGAAATTTATATTTCCGTTTGGCAATGATCCCAAGGCATTGGTTGTTGTTACTGATTTGCATTTGTGTTGTTTTTTGTAGGGTTTTTTTTTTTTTTTTTTTTTTTGGTGTGGGTTTTTTTTTCTGGTTGTGTACCATCATTTTATATAGATGTTATCATTTGGGGTTATGTTCCTAGAAATTAATTTATTTTTAAATGAATAAATTAACTGGTATTTGTTCTGGCAGGCATCAGCAAAGATTAGAGTCAGGTATAGGCTTAGAAATTATCAAATAGCAGATAGATCGAGAGCGAGAAAGATAAATAGATAAATAGAAAGAGAGAAAGGGAGTAGGAAGATTGAGAGCGAAAAAGATAATAAACCGTTTTTGTATAGCGCATATCACATTATAATATAACGTCCATGTGCTTCCAAAGGGTTTGGATATTATTACCCTAGCCTTAGGAACGGATGACAAGAGAGAGAAAGAGAGAGAGAGAGAGAGAGAGAGAGAGAGAGAGAGAGAGAGAGAGACACAATGGGAGGTGGTGAGAACTGCTTGTCGACTTGAGTCGCCTTTTCAACCAAACGCATGCTCGAGTTTTTTCTTTGTATAGTCAGACAACTCATCCAAGGCCATGATCGAGCTCGAATTCCAGCTAGTCTGCAAGCATAAACCCTAATTTCACACTTTATCAGAAAATCGTTGTCTTGGGAGAAGCCTAGCCCAGCTACCTACTGGTCGTGTAAAAGCAGGTATATTACATGGTCATGGTCTATGGTAGTCACAGACACTCTTTTACGACTGACCAGGGTTTGTGCCTGCAAGCTAAATTCCACCTGCGAGATTAAAAAAAAAAAAAAAAAAATCACTATACACCAGTCCCTAAACATGCAGGAGTAGAAATACACTCTTTGAGAAGTCATATTATTAGGGATCACTTCATTTGGAGTGAAAATTCACGTTCAAAATAGTGGAATCGACCCCAAAGTAGTAGTTTGTATGACTCATTTGACAATGGATTCCAGTATTTTTGGAGTGGATTTCAACTCTAAATGGAGTGATCCCAGGTAACATGGCTCGTACTCCTCGAAGAGTAGAATTCCACTTCTGTGTGTTTAGACAATAGATTGTGGTCATTCTCAGTGGCATAACGTGGGTCGTGCACAATGAGGGGGGGGGGGGGCTGTTAATAGGTTGAATGGTATATGGCTGGGTTATCGTAGGGAATTTATTGTCTGGTTTTTTTGTTTTTTTGTTTTTTTGCGCCATGTGATGATACCGCACCATTTTCATTGATACAGCAGGGAAATGTAATATTTCCCTGTAAAAGTATAAGCAAAGTCGATATATTAGCACAATTTATGAGGCATATCTTGGATTTGGTCCAAGAATTAGTAGCACGATCACGGCGTGGGAAATAATTATGGACGATAACTGCACGGCTATATGTAAAGTATAAAGGAACTGAGAATATATATTGCAAATGGCGTCAAAAAATCACGTGGATAATGTGAAGTGGGGCGTTTCGTATTCTTTCTCCCTTTTCACGTCCTTTTGTCTTCCATATTTGCACATTTTCTTTGTCCCCTTTCTGTCCCCTTTTCAATTGATTTATTTCATTTCCCTTCTCTGCACTGAGAGAGCAACGGTAATGAGAGATTTACCCCCCCCCCCCACCCCCCACCCCGAAATATTTCGAATCACTTCATGTATTTCTCGTAAATCGACAACCTTACCATAAAAACAACATCAACAGCAGCAGCAATAACAGTAACAACAAGAGTAACAAAAAAAACGACAACAACGATAGCAACATCAATGATGACAACAACAGTATAGGAACAACAATCAGCGGCGTCACTAGAGGGGGGGGGGGGTGTCACATCCCCCTTCGCAAAATAGCTGTCGGCAAATGAGCCACCTCTGTCGGCAAAAAAGGAGGAGGAAGGGAGAGAGAAGAGGAAAGAGGAAAGGAAAAGGAGAAAAGAGAAAGGAAAAGGAAAAAAAGAAGAGACAAAAGAAAAGGGATAGGAAAGAAAGGAAGTTTAGAAATTCAAAAGTTGATATTCGGGCAAAAGGCGTCATCTGCGATTTGCTTTTATTACTTGTGTGTGGGGGGGGGGATTAGGGTGCAGCGTTTTTTTTAATAATTACTTTTCCTTCTGTAAGAAAAAAATTAGAACCCAATGAACACATATTTTGGGAGTGCGATGATGTCAAAGCCTTATCGCAGAGGGTGATTGAAAAATTTTGTTTAGTAAAGCTAAAGTAAATACAGAGTGGAAAGATATATATGTGGGGATTACTGTAAAGACTTTGAAATCAAAATGTGTAATACAGTAATCTTTTTTTTAATGAAATACATTATTTTCAGGTCAAGGTCAAAGGGTGTAGTTCCTACTCAGGGGAAATTTTTGCAGAGAACAGTAAAACATCGAGAGGAAGAAAAGGCGATAGCTAAGAAAAGGGACAAGTTAGACAAGCATTTGTTAAAATGGGAGAAGTTGTATGAAAACAGCAGGATTGGGGGCGGTATCCATGAGTGAGTGAGTGAGTGAATGAGAGAGAGAGAGAGTGTGTGTGTGTGAGAGAGAGAGAGAGTGTGTGTGTGTGTGTGTGTGTTGTGTGAGTGAAGGGGAGGGGTAGGGGTTTGGGTGTAGAGAGGCCAGTACAATATATATGCAGTTATATGATATTGTTTCCCATGGTCATGGAGGGGGGGGGGGGCTATTTTATGAAAAGATTTCATTAAATGCTTTCTTCATAGTTTTGAATTTCAGTTATATATTTCAAGAAGATGTTACATGATAATGTGCTTTATTTGTTATATACTTTCAATGAAATGTTGATTTATGACTTATGTATAATTATTGAGTGGAATCAAAATAAAGATCATTGAAAAAAAAAAAGTTTTTAAACACTGGCATCTCGCCGGGGCCAAGAACGGGTCACTGCCTACAATCAATTCTCGGTAGAGAAGAATGAGATAGAGATAAAGGTGAAATATATATGCTTCTCTTGCTTGTTTCGGGTCTCTGAACTTTATAATTTTTTGTCAATACCGTAATTTCGAGTCAAGAGAGTCCTACACTCTCAAATGGCCTGCAAACATGCACTGATTATACTC
The DNA here is from genome assembly GCA_025618425.1 of Heliocidaris tuberculata. Taxonomy (NCBI): domain Eukaryota; kingdom Metazoa; phylum Echinodermata; class Echinoidea; order Camarodonta; family Echinometridae; genus Heliocidaris; species Heliocidaris tuberculata. Next base: position 31,789,244 of record CM046842.1, on the reverse strand, counting down.
GACCTGCCGTGAATTTTGGGACTGGCTCCTGGCGTATAATGTTTAGTATGCAGCATTTGACAAACTATGGGCCCCTCTATTTTCCACGGTTCGCTTCATTTTCAGACTGAGTTTATAGGACCTCTAATATGCTTTGTCTGCCAGGCATGTTGTTCACAAATTTATTTCCATACAATAAATTAATTGCAAATTCAGGAAATAAAAAGAAGGCATTCAACCCATGTGTCTATGGTTAAAAAAAAAAAAAAATAAACACTGGCATCTCGCCGGGGCCAATCAATTGTCGGTAGAGAAGAATGAGATATAGGTGAAATATATATGCTTCTCTTACTCGTTTCGGGTCTCTGAACTTTATAAAAAAAAAATTCAATACCATAATTACGGGTCAAGAGAGGCATACACTTTCAATTGTCCTGCAAATATGCATTGGTTGTAGTTGATCTACCGTTAATTCCGAGGTCACACACACACCAACAATTCACATTTCAAATTCCAGTGTTGAAAGGAAACAAACCATTCAATGTGTTTTTCGAAGTCCCCCTCCAAAACAGACATGTATGCACTCATAGTAGTTTTGGGGAATCGCTATTCCCTGTTACCTCAAACAGCAGTTATCATAACTGTATCGACACAGATAATACATTGAGAGGATTGTGACTGCTTCTCAAATATATATTATTTGTTGCATTTTGTCACTGCTAATTAATCATTCTCCTCTGCATGCCACTTCCTCTACAGGATGATTCTAGTAGACGACAATGAGAAAGAGCTTATGAAACATATAGGACAGCCTACATGATTTCCTCTTTTCCTTTCCATTAAGACCCTTTTCCCCCTCTTGTTTAAGTGCCATTTTTCAAATCTGATGAGGACCCTGTCTTTACTCCTGATAAGTGACAATTTTTCTTTCTTGTAAATGCCCCTTTTCAAATCTTATGGATACACTTTTTTTTTTATTATTATTATTTCTGACTAGTGTCTCCCCGCCCCTTGCCTTTTCCCCTTTTGACAATTTTCCCTTTTCAAATCTGAAGAGTTCCCCCCCCCCCTGTATTTGGATTATTTTCCTTCACTTTCTGATAAGTGCTCTTTTTCCTCTTCTAATAAATACCCATAACTTCTCATTTCATGACTGTTCTACACCTCAACCTGTATAGTTGTACATCGTCTGTTGAGTGCCAGAAGGGCGCTAACTCTGTGTTAAAGTATAGGAGTTAACTCCCTTCTGGCTCCAAACAGACGTCATGTTCTACTCGAGTTACTACACATACTCGACGAATGAAATGAAATGAAATTAAAGCAAAACTCATCACATCACTTAATGCCTGACAATGTAACAATTATTATTTTACGCACTGATTTACAGATTAAAATAAATATACACAGACCGCTATAAGGGAGACAAGAAAAGTGGTCTTCGTGAGCAGGTGGTCTCTATGCACAGGTTTATTTAATACAGGCTTCAATGAGAAACAGCGTATTCAAAGAAAACAAAAAATAGCGGCCTTTATAGACAGGTGGTCTTTCTACACAGGTGGTTAGCTTAAGCATGATTATAGAACACAACCAAGGGGTTGCTTTAAATCACAATTGTTGCAAGTCATTGGTTAATATCTGCCCATGGTTGTCTGCATTCGCGTATTGTTACAAGAGACATCCGCGCAAGCTCCCATGATAATTGTTTATTGCGCGCATTTTCAGTTTTATGACAGTTAAGTAATTAACATCATTTTCCGTCAAAAGATATCGTCGTTTTCAGAATACGACCCCTGTTTTTATGATGCCTTATTTCTGTTAGATGTCAATTGTTTTCTATAGATATATGATACCAATCTTGGGGCATTTTGTTTTTAAACCCTCTTTATTGCAGCACAACTTAAAGAGTAAAGAGATACCGAATACTGTCCATTTAATTTGATTTGATATTCATTTTTCAACATGTATGGTTAAGTAAAGTTATATACATAGACTGACCTTTGACATGTTTGAGCGCACACTGCTGCTCGTGCCACAACTGTCTTGATACGCTATGCTCTTGCGATATAAGCATTGTATTTAAAGTGGACAAGAATTTTTAAAAGCTTTCATGGCTGTTTGAAGGAGTGTTTTGTCGGTGATTTTTACCGACAGCTGTTATAAGCTACTGAAATCCTTGCATCTGATTGGCTAAGAGCAAATTTGTTGGTAAAAATCACTGACAAAACACTTGATGAAACGCTCCCCTGATTGTCGTTTGGGTCTGTAGGTTTGCAGATGCACATCAAGCAAAACAAAACAAACACCAAAACAACAACAACAACAACAAGCTCACCCAAAAGTCCCAAATATCTTAACCGAATACATAACCTTTACAAATTTAACCGAAAATGAGTATTACCTTTTCCTATTTCAAAGTGTGAATGGGGTCTCCTGTCATGACACATAATCGTGATTTTGAACTCAATCCCCTCGCCTCGTCAATATATCTATGATTCATTCGGACGAGAGCTCTACAAAGGTGTCATTTTATCATCTTTACTTAGCGGCATTTATTACCCCCAAAAGGAGCACAGAACGATTGCCATTAAAAAGTGTATGATATTACATGTAGTTTAAATTCTGGAAAAGTGAAACAGGAAAAGCGGGGGGATTTTAACGTTTTTTACGCCTAATGTATTTTCATTTTGGTAAGGGGTTGCCATGAATAAATTTACTATGATTATTCATTATTTGTCATTTTTTAAAGAATATTCATCTTAGCTCAAAGATGTTCATGTATATTTCCTTTCTGTATTTAATATCATAACCCATTCCCATTATAGCAAAATTTTGATGCATCATGTTTGTCACATTTGACATTTCGTCAATATTGACAATATACACAGAGTATACCATTAGAATGTAAAGTAAACCCTGTAGGGTCTCGGTAATCTTACTGTAATCGTGGGGCAAATAAAAATGGTAATTTCTCGTCCAACTAAGAAATGAACTGTCCAAATTTTGAGGCGAAAGTAATTATGAATGGATATAACATAAGTGTTAAAACAACACCAGTTTGATATTGGGCTCCACCGGATAACTCTTAAAACAACACCAGTTTGATTCGAAACTGGTGTCGTGTTAATTTTAACACTTATCTGGTGTAGCCCAATTCTGATACCGAGATGATGTTGAATTAACACCCTGGTTTTTGCGGTGTGTAAGACGGGATCCGGGTGGGATAAAAAGTTCCAACAGCTGGTAGAGGTAAAGCCCGCTAGACCGACAGCCCACTAGACATGCTAGACCCATGTCGGTCTCGTGGGCTGTCGGTCTCACGGGTTGTCGATCTACTGGGATGTCCCCAGTTGTTAGGATATAGCAAACCTTCACATTGGTAACTTTCTTGGCAAATCAGTGGCGCAGATTCCTGGGATGTATAAACTGTACCAAATTATCGCCCTTTTTCGTGAATGTAAACAAAGTGGCGTCTTCAGAAATATGAATAAAAGGAGGGGGGGGGGGCACAACATATATTAGATGGGTAATTTGTGCTGTCCTTGTGCCATACGAACCCATATTAACACTTGTTAAAGCCATGCTAAAACGATACTCAACACAAGCTCTTGCTTTGTGGGAGTCTACGCCTTCCATTATCTGAATTATTTACATTCTATTTACACACACACTGTAAAGAAAAGGTTATGAAAAAAAAAAAGAAATCCCCGACATTAGGGCAATAACCTAAAAACTTAAGTGTTAAATCACCTTTTAAAAGGGCCGAAGAGTGACAACTTTTTCAAAATGGTAGATCAACTCTTTTAAACTGCTGGATTCATCATGTTGTATCCAGCATTTTAAAAGTGTTAATCTACAATTTTGAAAAAGTTGTCACTCCTCGGCCCTTTAAAATGGTGATTTAACACTTTAGTTTTTAGAGTGTACCAACTTTTTAGCAATTATCTGCCCAATTCTCCCTTTTTTCTCTCTCTCACATTGTAGTAAAAGCTGATCGTGATTTGGCGAAACGTTACCCAAGTTGTCGCTAAAATTGCATAAAGTTTTTTCGGACATAATTATTATGAACCTTATGCTGGACAATCTCCTTATCCGACCTTTTGACACTTGGTGCTGCTCTGTTTAAATGTGAAAAACATGACCGGAAGAGAATAAGTGTTACTGTGAATTGTGTTGTAAAGTTCATGCCATTCCCGGGCTTTCAAGGGAGGGAGGGTGGGTGTACACTAGCTCCATTCTATCCTGGATACGCCATTTGAAGAGACTATAAGCTTTGAATTGAGTTGCAAAGTTAAGTTTATGCCATGCCAGTTCTTTCAAACGAGGGGGCTGTACCCTGGCTCCATTCTACACTGAATACGCACGTTGAGTGTGCATAGTAACAGCTATAAAGCCAAGGAAATAGAATATGAATATTTTTGCCCATATCATTCATCTCTCGCTTTGTATAAGTGACGGATTTGACCAAAGCGTAATTAGGGAACAATCGCCAACTAGCTGCCGAACTTTAAAACATTGCCAAATCAGACTCTTAGACAATCGTCATCGACAAGGCCAGTCTTTCTTAACCTTGTGGTACTTACTATTGGCAGCATGAAGTGAATTGTCTCGACGTTACGGTTCACGATTTATTAATAAAACTTACCTGATAAGAGGACTCTATTTTCGCATCAGCTTTGCTTTGCGAGATAGACCTCGGATTTTGCAACGAGCTTTAACTTCTATCTTTATTATAGATAATGAAATTAATTAAAGTAATGGACTTCACTCTGTCTACCCATATTATGATGTCGTCTGTTGTTTGGACTGTTTCGAATGGACGGAGGGTGGATTATTATGCAAATTCCCGAACATGATTACGATGTATATTATTTGTTGTTGTCATTTTATGAATTACCCTCTTCCCAAATTCAATAGATCTCGCCGATGGACATAGTTACGATTCTACATGTACATGATTTTAACTGGTTCGTTAGCAATTGCTAATGGCCAGTCATAAGCACTTTCTAATGACCCTATACGTGTAAGGAAAAAGAAAAGTCTTGTCACATGTCCGTTCTCAACCAATCATTTTGACAAAGATCTACGTCATTATTTTTTAAAGGGATAAAAAGCACTACAATTTTAAATTTTACAAACATACCTTCCATTTCGGCACGCAGTTTATAGGCCTCCAGCGTCCGCCCGCAAAATACGTGTAGTTACCCAGCAAGATATTCTTACTATCGACTTCCATAAATGATGTGTGATTTTTGTAGTATGGCGTTAACTTTTCACTTCCTGACGTCATCAGTGCTGCGCTAACTTCTTCTATGTACGTCTCCGCACTGACCCGCGCGTCTCCAAATACGATTTCCTCTACCGATTGCATATCGATAGTTGATACGTTTACTTGGTATCTCCTATTTAGTTCTAACAGAAGAAAAGGGGGATAGATACATTTTTTAAAAATCTTTCATGTTTGATGTTAATATTTCACTCTTTATTTACATCGATTTAAACTTTAGCATGTTGGGGAATTCCATTTAGTGCTGTTTTAAGTTTTAAAAGAGACCACTTGTTTCTAGAAAGTATTAAAGGGTATTGGTATTTCATTTCACAAAATCATCAGGCTTTGGACAAAATAACATTGGAAACGTCATAGGATGAAATAAAAACAAACATCAGGCATTTTTTTTCTAAAAAAATAATTTGTGTTTTTCAAAGTTTTTCGGTGATAAAATGCACTCATTAACATGATTAAGAAGGAAATAAGTGGAAATTTACGTTCTTATACAAACTATATTCTTTTTTCCTGAATCTTTATTTTATTTCCATTTCTTGGATGAGACACGATTAGGGATGGAGCAGTAGTCTCGTAACTGGGAGGACCCGGGTTCGAAACCAAGTGGATGCGCTGGTGCCTTTTGGTAAGGCATTAATCTTGTAAGTATACAACAAAAGGACAAAAGGCGGGTAAAATAAAACCATCAAATCTTTTCAGGTAGTTTGAAATAGATGTGTGTATGATTCAACCAATTTCATTTTTACCACAAAGGTTGTATAGTTAATTCCCCATTTACTAACTTGCCAACAAATCTTTGAACTTGGCATGATTGTATATTATTCAAGAACAAGCTATTATATAAGATTTTGTACATATTTAGGTTTCAGTAATACCAAATATCCCTTCTTCTGAAGGGCTGGATACACCCCTAAATTAAAATTATGATATTCTACGACTAGAGTTCCATTTCAAGGACACGAAGCTGACCAGTTCTATTGGTTCCAAGCTGCCAGTTATCATTTTAATTCATTGAGTGATTGTTTACTTACAGGCCCTGACGCTGATTTAATTTCTTATCACTACTAATTATTTCAGACGGACACATTAAAGAATTAGAAATTCCCTAATTTATACAAAACAATCATCAATCATTCCAACGTTTATATACACAATTAGGAAATGTTGATAAGATGATACTCAAAAAGGTGGCATATCCAAAATAAGTATAAACACAGGGGAAGGGAATGATGGGGTCATGCCCTTCCAAATAGAATATTCAACAAACTTGGTAACATTTTTTCCCCCTTTAGCAACTTGCTATTTTTATTCATTTATTTATTTGCTTTTTTCGGGGGGAGGGGTTTGTTACAAACGAAAGTGTGTAAGCTACACACACATACACACATCCACACCCCCAACACACTCATATATATATATATATATATATATATATATATATATATATGGGGGGCTGCAAATAAAAGACAGACCAGCCGGTCCCATCCTATGGTGGATACGCCACTAAACAATTCTCATTCAAATGATCTTACCAAATCTTGAATATGTAGTACAATGGGGGTCTGTTGCAGATGTAGTTTGCTCATGTCGATCTCGGCTAGTACTCGTATTACAAGTACAAACTGAAAATAAATAAAACACAGGGAAAAAAAATGAGTAAAAGATATACATGTAGTTTAGTTCTGATCTTTCGACTTTATTGTGAAAATAACTGTGTAGAAGCAATTAAGAAAAGTTAATTGTTTTACTTGAGAATTCGTGTATACAGTTAGGTTTTGAAGTCATTAAAAAATTAATGATAAGAAATTTAACCCAATCTTACTGAAATCCATATGTGACAAGAACGTTTGGTCCAAACAGTTCAGCTATTCCTCGTTGTATCGAATATGTTTTGGAGAGCAACCCCTTTTCTGGGGAATATCTTTGCTATGATATTGTTCTAAGTGATATAATAAAAAAGAATGGGAAATCTCAAAGGCTATTTTTCACCTTTACCAGATTTCTTCCTTCTTTTTAAGAGGTTAAAGATCCCAGTCACACAAGATTGAATCAATACGAAAAAATACAATAAAATGAAGTAAACCTCTTCATGCGCAATTGCATAGTTATGTAGCAAAGGGACAAAATAACGCGAATGAAAATATTTATGGAAATTAAACGGTTTCATGTCGTTTTTCTGAAGATTTCCGAAGGTTCATCATTCCGAAAAGTTCTTTTTTCCGACGGTTCATAATTCTGAAAGGTTTGTTATTCCGAAAGTTTGTAATTCCAAAAATGCAATAGAACCCTGCACCATTTTTCGAAATTGTTGTTCGAAACTGTGGTTATTATGAACTTTATTTCATTTTCGGAATTACGGACCTTCGAAATAATGAACCCTGCTTCAATAATTTTCGGAGTTATGAATCATCGGAATTACGAACCTTCAGGAAAACGAACATTCGGAAAAAATGAGTAAACCCCATTAAACAATCCAGGCATCCATTTCGATGATTTATGAGCAAAGCGGATTGGCCATGGGAAGTTTGAGGAGTTTTCCACACGAGCCGCTCTTTATTTCAGCTTTGTGGTACGGTCTGAGGCCCAGTCGATCAAGACAGAAAACCAAAAAGTAACTAAGGAAAAACATGAAAAAAGTAAACTTCCTAAAAGAACTCCAGCCTGAAACCGTTATTATCCCGAGCTTTACTGTATTCAACTGTAACTTTTCAATGTCTACACAATTACCTAGTTCGCATTTGGCCTGCGATTTGTCTACGGAGCCCGTATCCTGCCCGTATCCCCTTTTTCCAGCGGCCTCCGTGCGGAGGCAGGAAGCAGCCGTGAGATGTTTGTACGGATTCAAGGGTTCCGCGGCCTCTACGATTTTGTTTCGCGGGAAGTTTTACAAATTTGAAACAAAGCGTAAACCCGTAGCCGGTGGACATGTCGTACGTGGCATTGCACCATCCCTGATCGTGCAGCAAATTTTTCGGTGAACATGCATGTGGGGGCAAGAAAAATCGTAGAGAGATTTTAGACGCGTGAGACATTTGCACGGCCATCGCACAGCTATCGTAAGGTTGCCGCTCACTGCCCGTGCAGTACCCTTGATATTGAAAAGTCATCCCGCGGCAACCCCACGGCTCCCGCACAATGGCCTTGCAGCCGCCTTGAGACTGTCAAAAAAAAAACCAAAAAAAAAAAAACGCTGCTTAAAAGGTTGTTTAAAACTTATACAACCTGTTTAATATTTAAACAAATTGTTTATAATATGGAATGTACAACGGGTTGTTCAGCTCATATCGAGAAAAAAAAACTGTTTGCATTTTTAAACAGCGTTTTCTCGGTGCAGAGGCTGCGGAGACTGCACGGCAACTGCACTGAAAATGCACGATTTCCATACAATCCCCGAGCAGCCTCTGTACGGATTTGCCCCAGCCTGCCCCCGTGGGCCAATACAAGTAATGGCACGATGCTCGTAGATAATGTGAACACAAACACCGTAAACCCGTAGCAACCTACGATGCCCCCCACCCCCAAATTGCACGGAAAATCGTAGACCAATTTATCGTACGACCCGGGGGCAAATATAAACTAAGCATAATAGATGTGGAGAACAGATCAACTTGTTTACACGTTTAATTTAATGTAAATAATTAATGTTGATTTTTTAAGTCCTATTCTCACCTTAATATCTCAACCGTATACATGGTATAGGGTAAAATGTGATGTTTTCATCCTTTCATATAGGGGTTGTATAGAAACATATGTGCAATCCTCATCTAGGCAGCCCCCCCCCCCTTATTTATTAAAATGGTGCAAAGCCGAGGGGAGGGGGGTACCCGAGTAGTATGATTGTGTTCTTACTGGCTCAGCCCAAGAAGGTTCGAACAGGGGGGGGGGGCGTTTCATCAAGTGTCTTGTCAGTGATTTTTACCGACAAATTTGCTCTCAGCCAATCAGATGCAAGGATTTTAGTAACTTATAACAGTTATTGTAAATTTTCAGAGAAAGCAAGTTTCATGACATGGGGCCCAGATGCAGGCCCCTGGCAACGATTTTATTACTAGGGGTTAATTCTGTGAGCAAAAGAAAAAAAAAAGAAGAAAAAAAAAAAAGGGTCCTCAGCGTTTTAGGGTCTCTTTTTAACTCCAAAAACCTCTGACAAGCACCCCCCAGCACCCCCGGCTCCCAGGGGCCTGCCCAGATGGAATCATAACAGACAACTTTCATCTGAGGTGAAGTTCGACGCCGCTACAACCATGACAACAAAGATGAGAAAATACATCCTTCCTTTTAATTCTGTTTCATTACATCATTATGGGATACCTACAATGGATGATACTGTTGTGTAATGATAATTAGTTTTCGCAGACCCACATGTAAATTGGGGAAAGTGCACATGAATGGTATAACAAGGTACAAGCGAACATATTTAGTGGCGATAATACAAGAATTGCGATGGAAATTTTTTGACTGCCCGCGTTTGCCCACTACTTTGGTTGGCTTTTATGATTATATGGAACCATCTTTCACGATGGTAAAATATTAAATCTAATAAAGAGGCATGCGTATGTGACACTTTCAAGGCAATATCTCAAGAAATTCTTAAGGCAGGGTTTTTTTTTTTTTTTTTTTTTTTTTTTTGAAGGCATCGCAATCATTCACATAACAACTACACATTTACTTCCTGTATTCATGGTATTAGTCGATTTATTGATTCAATTACGCATCATAGAACATTAAAAGTCAAGACCTCTCTCAATCTTTCCAGTCTACTATGGAGGCGTCAAACATCGACATCAAAGAATCAAGGCAATTCATTAATTTAATTGTACATCCTTTACAATCTGCCAGGTGTTTGCATCAATTATCGTTAATTGTTTCTTGGGCGTTTAATTGAATGTAAACAATGCAAATGTTGATAATGTCCTATACTGCACGTATCTCAACCGTATTATGGTAAAATGCGACCATGTTTACAACGGTTTTGTAAAAGCGCTGTGCATTAATCATTTCTAGGCTGCTTATAATTATGACTAAATACTTTCCTAGTAATGTATGATTTTTTTTTTCAAGTACAAATTACAGGGCCTCGCAAGATACATAACAGAGTTGCCAATTTGCGTTACATTTCATTTGGATACTGTGTCTCATCCCTGTCACAAGGAGAGGAGCGTGCCTTTATTTGAAAAAAAAAACAACTTTTATATGAAATATAGCTGAATTAGCCAATGTTGTACCAATGGTGATGATGATAATCATAATAATTTCAATAATAATAATAAATGTAAATGTTTAATTTCCTTTTTAGGAATACCAACTAAAATTGTTCTATAAAGCACTTGCCGATGAGAAAGAACGGTTGTCTGATCATGTTGGTAAAAATGATCAAAAAACTATTTATAAAAAGTATGAACTTTCTTTCAGCGTTAGGTCTTAAATCACGTGTTTATTAAACACAAATTACTGATCAATCCCCTTTTCTCCCAGTACCAAAATGATCAACCATTCACGATCAATCTTTCATTCACCTGATCATGAAACCTGGATTTTGATTGGCTGACGCATGGAGAATTTAATGATCATTCAACGGCAACCGTTTATACCTATGTTAAACACTTTTCCGGTGAACTTTCAACGACCCCCAGCAGCGCCTCAAAATAAATCCCCCTCGAGGTTTTTCTAGAGGTAATGCAACATTTTCCTTCGATTATTTTTTTATAAAAAGGTTGACGAGAAGATGCAGGCTGTCTAAAGAGGGGAAAACTGTGTATCATTATGTGAAAAGTTTCATTTCAAAAGGAACTAAATCCACATTTAGCGTTTTTTAAAAAGTAAATTAAGATTTTTTAATTTACCAATTTCCCTTGCCCACTGTTACTTTATTTTGATATATATGATAAGGCTATTGACTTTGATTAATTCAGTCATGTTTTTAAAAAATCTAGCAATTAATTTTAATTTTTAAGAATGTTTTATAATCTTAATTTCGCTGGATTTAGCTCCTTTTGGAATGAAACCTTAGTAGAATGTCTATTTCTGCACATTTAAACACGTCTAACAATTGAAATTCAACACGAAACACATTAATAGTGCTAGCAGGGTACATTTTACATCTTCTTTTACGTTTATTTCTTGAGAATTAGAATTTTTTCCCAATTTCTTATCTTTTATAAAGGTGGGGATTTTTCGATGTTTTATTCCAAAAGCAGCTAAATCCAAAAATATTCATACAAATAATTATTAAAACTCGGTTAATTATATCATAATTGTGCACAAATGATGTAGACCGGTAGCTGCAACATGTGCTTATAAATCTTCATTCATAGCTTCAGGTAATGTGGTTAAATGAACAAATCATAAATGACCATATTGGATTTTGCTCCTTTTATTGTTGTTGTTGAATAAAACCGTTTTGGGTTTAGCTCCTTTTGGAATGAAACCTGAATTTGTCACAAAATATTTTCAACTTCCAAAAAAATATTTTTTAATGCGACATGCTGCATTTGATTGCCATGTCTGAGATGCACATATTTATCTTCAAAAATTGATTTTGGTCACAAGTGGATTTAGCTCCTTTTGGAATTAAGCTCCTATATATTGAGTAGAGGAATGATCAGTGTAAGTAGCGCGGCCTTTGACGCACCATGTACGTGTGATATCGTAAAAGAATAGTGCATGCAGGTGTAAAAACCAAACTCAGGGGTCGCAGTGAGCGATTTTGAAATTGGTGGGGGGGGGGGGCTGTGCATGCTAACAAATATTTTCATTTCTACTACTGTGAATTATCATTATGTCTACTTTAAGAAAAAGGGTGCTGGAGGGCGAATTCCGAAACGTCTCAACAAAGACTAAATTTTGAACATATAAGTTAAAATATGAGTCTAGAAAATGATTGGAAGCAACCTGATATGGACGCCGACCAAGGCATGACATTATTTTGGAATTATTGCTCTAGTAACACGGTACGCACATGATTTCTTTCATTCTTCTTGAAAATGAAGATTTTTCCCCTCTTAACGTTGATCATTTTTCTTGAAATATTTAGATATATTCGTCTTAACCCATTACCTACTGTAACCGGGTGGCTCCTAGTATTAAACCAATGGGAGTTAGAGAATTCAGTAATCAACAATAACTTTTGATTCAGAGCTCTAGAAAATATACTTGATGCATGAGTAGAAAGAGCAAAAATTTCTGCACGCATTATGTCTATTATGTTGCATGACCATATTGCATTTGATGCCAGGAATGTTAAAAACGAGAATAAGCTTTAAAATCCTTACATTGGCAACACATTGAGAGATTCAAAATCATTGCTTTATCTCAAAATTGGCAATTTTTCAACTTTCCACAAAATTCCTATCCATGTATATTGTTTTCAAAGACATTACACCTTATTAGCACCATGTAGCACTAAAATATAAATATTATTGTTGCCAATTTGAAGAACAAATTGTGATCATTGTGATCATAGTAGCCCTTAAATAATTCCTGTCCTGAAAGGGTTAAGTAGTCGAGAACTAGACTGCACTTTGGTCGGATGCTCCGTAAGCTCATCACTGTACTCATAGAGATTAATCTACTTTGGGTTACGCTTTGTACTGTCACCATGACAACGGATATTCAGTTGAATAGAGCGTATATAGTACCGCTCCATTTCCCTAATCTACTAAATGATAAGTGTGTATGCCTGGAAAAGGTCATGAATTATTTATTCGGTACATTAGGAGGATTGAAAAAAATGTAATATTCTCATGCTAGCAATTCTATAGAATGTGTGTTATTTTCATTAAATAATGTATCATCAAGAGAACCATTTTTTCTTTAGACTTTTTTAGGTCTAAGAATAATATACTGCATCAGAAAGAAAATAATGCGTTGCTGGTATTATTATTGGTATTTGTATTATTATTATTACTCTTCTTATTATTATGATTATCATTATCATTATTGTTCTTGTTGATAGTATTATTGTTATTGTTATTATTATTATGATTACTATTACTATTATTATTACTGTTATTATTATTATTATTATTATTATTATTATTATTATTATTATTATTATTATTATTATTATTATTATTATCATTTCTATTCTAATTGTTCATTTTATTATAATTATCGTAGCGTTAATTTGGCAGTTCAAAAATAAGGGGGAAAAGTTATCGTATCTTTAGACAGTCAAAAAAGAGAATATATATATATATATATATATATATATATATATATATGCGTGTGCGCGCGCGTGTGTGTGTGTGTGTGTGTGTGTGTGTGTGTGTGTGTGTGTGTGTGTGTGTGTAGTTTATCGGCAGCCTCCACCTGAGTGAACGCGGCATAGATCTAGGCTTAGACCAGCTTTAGACAAATAAAAACTTATGGTGGCGTTACTGGCGTTTCTATAAACCTTGACTTCAAGACGGGGGGTTAAGAGCAATAGACAGGCCTACTCGTTTATTTCATCCTTCCAAAATTTGTAATATATATGATTTTTATCTACTTTCACTACTCCTATTTATTGTAGTACCACTAGCAACAACATAATGGATTTTAAAGCTATTTAACTCGATATCGCATGCAAAAAAATAACTTTTATTAAGAACTCATAGATTATTGTACACTTTAGGTGCACATGTATTTTATTCAAAGGCTAAATCTAGCATGCCAATAACCTAACATTTTATTGTTAAGAAATACATTTAGGCAATCTTGCACTTATGCGGGAAAAATCATTCTGAAATCACTGCAATTTATGCCTGCACCAACGCTTTTAGCTTTGTTCGTTCCCCTCCGTGTGAGTCTTCGCCGTTTTGGGCCGCAGCGTGCAGGCCTGGCTAGGTACGCTGCAGGCATTGCTGTAATTCACTGACTACGCAGTAATTTATTCCCGTGAATTAAAGTGCATGATTTCGTACGTATATTTTTAAAACATTAAATGTTAGGTTATTAACATACTGGAATAGGCCTTGCCCTTGGAATTAAAACAGATTTTGTTTGGTAAACCGTCCGTTGTCTTACTCATTTTCAGTATGCATGAGATTGTAATGCATGTATTTCTAGGCCCATAAGTTTTGATTCTTTTCAAGTTGGTCTAGGCCTATAAATCTATGCTGCACTGTAATTTTTTACTGGTTAGATGAGGAAAAAACATTGTGTAGCAAAGTTGTAGAGGGATAATAGGGTTTCGCGGACATACCAAAATTATTATGTTTGAATGATTTATTTCCCACAATTCATTAGTTTATCATTGCACTGATTTTTTTTTCTCAAATAAAAAATTTAAATGTTCAGTGCAGTTTATCATGCAATGAATAGCGTTTGTAACTAGACCAGTACATTCATCATCTAAACATTCAACTAGCTGATATCATAAGCTTTCTTTTGATAGCAAACTCAATAGATAAATCAGAGTTTGGGGCAATTTCTTAGCAAACTAAAAATGACAAGTCCATGAGCCAGAGCTGTTTTGTTGTGGCATGAATAGAAACTCTGTCTTCCTCCTTATCCATCAGATCTTTTCATTGAATCTGTCGTGGTATAACCTGATGGCAGACACCTTTGTCTAGCTTTCAGTGAACTCCTATTTCTTGAATAATGTTCCCTACTTGCACTTTTATGTCCATTATCTTGAAGTCATGAAATAACATACAGTAAAGTCTGCACATTTTGTTCACACATTTATGTTAATTTAGTTTGCACTCGAGAGATTTAGAGAGAGAAGAGAGAGAGAACAAGAGATGAGACGGAGGTAGAAAAAAACAACAGGAAAAAACAAAATGAATGCGACTGCGTTTTCTATATGCCTCCACCTAAATTCACTTGATGGCTTAAAGGGAGACTTGAGTTCTTGGAAAGGTAAAAAATAATTTGTGAGCCTTCTTATTCTTTTTATATTAGTTAGGAAGATTATCCTAGTAGATATGTCCCCTGAAAAGGATTGCTCTTCAACTACTCTCACATTCAAAATATGACAAGAAACAGCTAAAATGTTCGGGCAGAACATTTGTGTGTAGTCCCATATACATATTTATGTGTGCAACGCATGTGACTCTCAGCAGGATTTAGTCATTTTCTTATCATTTTGGTGATTCCAAAACTTTACAGCATACACCAATTCTTATTTGTTATGTAATCAACTTTTCCCAATTGCTTTGAGACAGTTTTTTTCACAATTCAATCTCTCAACTTTATCTTTAAACTGTTCCTGAAATATTGTGACAACCATAATATAAAGCCTACAATAACATGTTAATTTACCTCTTTGACATTTGACCTTGCACCTTATAACCCAAAAGTCTGATCCCTTCATCTCCTTCTAGTCATGGTGATAACGAAGCTAAAAAAACCCGCATTAATTTCATATATAATGACCTCTATGACCTGTCACTTTTGACCTACATGAACAAAAATCTAATCAGTTCGTCTTACCTCCACTATGATGATGCATACTAGTTCCAAGTTTGATGTTAATGGTTGAAATTGTTCAAGAGAGTGTTAAAAAGGCAAAAACCTGAAAGTTCATGGTAAATTACCTCCATGACCTTTGACCTACATTTGTCAAAATCTAATCAGATCGTCTTCTTATGGTGATACATTTTAGCTCCAAATTTGAAGTTAATGGGACAACTGGTTCTTGATATATCGCGTTATCAAGGCTAAAGTCTGCAATTCCAACACTGACCTTTAATGACCTTTGATCTTTGACCTACATACCCCTAAATCTATTCAGATCGTCTTGCTATATGTTACATACTAGCGCCAAGTTTCAAGTTCATACCTCAAATGGTTCTTGAGTTATCACTAGAACGAGGCTAACATCTTAAATTTTAGAAAATTACCTCTATGACCTTTGACTTTTGACCTACATATCCCAAAATCTAATCAGATCGTCTTCCTATGATGATACTAGCACCAAGTTTGAAGTTCATATCTCATTTGGTTCTTGGGTTATCGCGAGAACGAGAAAGCGGGAATGACGGTGGGCGGAGGCATAAAGAGAAGAAACAAGTCCACAGAACCTGAACATACAACTGATAACTGCAACTGCATTAGGGACATCCGAGTCAGAGTCTCTACTTCACTCGTCAAAAACTACACGGCTCCAAGCCCTTCAACACTATACGTACGAGGGCGTTTCCTACTCCTTCCCATTCTCTCAAACAATAGAAAAATCCAGGAAAAAAAAACACGTCAAAATACTCCGAATAAAATACTCCGCGTGGCACACGACCGAACAAGCAGATTGGCTAAGAAAGCAGCCGTTGTGTAATAATAATGATGATGATGATAATAATAATAATAAGAATAATAATAATAATAAGAAGAAGAAGAAGAAGAAGAAGAAGAAGAAGAAGAGGAAGAAGAAGAAGAAGAAGAAGAAGAAGAAGAATAACGATAATAATATCAATAAGAACAACAACAACAACAATAATAATAATAATAATAATAATAATAATAATAATAATAATAATAATAATAATAAAGAATAACGTCAATGATGATAATGATGATGATTTTTGTTATCACTGTTATGATTATATTATCATCATCACAATCATTATTATTGTTGATGTTGTTGTTATCATTTCTTCTTACTATGATTATTATGATTATCATGATTACCATTATCAGTATTATAAACAAAGCAAAATATTTTCCATGTATACACATACTATTTCACTCGGCCATTAATTAGGCTGTATATCTGTACTTGAAACACCTTGCTCTTTGATGAACACATTGCTACGGGAACCCGACTAGTCCCTGTACTAAGCCTATGGGAAGTAGAGAATTCAGTGGTCAACGGTTTAATACTGATTACATCTAAAATAAAATGCGTTAACGATAATTTTTTTTTAACACGATTTTCTTTTCAAGGAATGATGCAGCGACTTTTCATTTATTTCATTCATCATTAATAGCTTCTGCTTCATTCTTGTTTAGGAAATCATATCAATTTTTTTTCCTTCCATTTTAAAAAATTAATCAACGCGATATTTCATCAAGTTTCACGGCATTTTGTGTCTCCCTGACCCACTGAACTCTACACCACGTAATGTAGAGTTCAGTGTCCCTGGCCTATTCGATGAGTTATTGTATTGGATACCAAGCTCTTACACACTGTTACTCTTTAAAGAGAAGTTTAACGGGGAAAATGAATGTAATTTGTGACCTTCCTCATTCTCATATAGGGAAACCGCATATCCATGAAGTTGAGAATAGAATTTCCAAAAATACAGGTATTATACATAAACTTCATTTTTTGTGTCCTCATATTGTTCTTCCAAGGTCGTATTGCTCTTTTGTTCTCCCATCTTTATTGTAGTGCACTCTTGTGTGAGGCAAGATGCATCTAATATAAGCTAACTACACTACAAAAAAAAAAAAAAAAAAAAAAAAAAAGATACTAAGAACTATCTGCGATGTACCATCTGGAACTCGCACCAATCCCTTATTTCATGACTTGAGACTACGGGAACTGGGTGGTTCCTGTATTAAGCCTATGAGAGTTAGAGAATTCAGTAGTCAACGAGTTAAAATTTAAAGATATTCTCTATTACCAGCAGTTCGTCTTTATGTATAAATGCATTTACAAATATCTCACTGAACCGTTTTGTAATCTGTTTGACTTTAATTGTAATTTTCATAATTATATCATATATGTAAATACGTATTGTCAATGTGACCGCACCACAAGCCATGTGCTTCCTGGGGCCCTCGCCTGCTTCCCCATGTTTTGTGTGAATGTACATTTTGATTGTTGTATTTATTGAATCATTAGAAGGAAATAAATGTAATTTGAATCTAAATCTGAATCTGAAATTCTCTGTACATAAGTTTTGAAGAATATCACTGTAAAGATGTCCTCGAAAAACGAGTGCTCTTCAAATGCCCTCATATTCGGAATATGACGAGAAATTTAGCAAAGGTTTGGATCAATCATTCATGCCATATGTATGGGTTGTGCCATATACCTATTTTTGTGTAAAGTGTGTATGATTTTTTAAAGCAAGACTGAACAGTGTTGAATCCATTTCCTTATATTTTAATGGTTCAAAAAAGCTTCACAGTACATGTATACATCGATTCGTATGTACTATATTTAATTATACTTTCCAAATTGTGCTTTCAGATTCTTTCTAATGTAATCGCGTGGCTGGTATTCAGCTTCAGTATTCAGTATTCAGATCCGGAGATTTATAAAGTCTTTTGACAGAGTCGGTCAGTGGTTGCAGCTACAGAGCCCCCGTTCTTTAATTAAGGTACTAATGATCTCACTTCCTCCCCCACTAACCACAGTTTAAAGGGAAAGTCCAACTTGAAATCAAGTTGGTTTTAAGAGACGCAGAAAAACAACAACAAAACAAACAGATCAGTTAAGGTTTGAACAAAATCCGATAAGAAATGAGAAAGGTTTATACATTTTTGAAGTTGTAATCAATCAAACACAAATTGGCAATTGCGTGACGTATCTATCATGCGAGCTCCCCTCTCATTTGCTAAGTACAGACAATCTCATGAATTTTAATTTTCTTAGTTTTTGACGAAGGAATAAATTTGTTTCATACAGTTTTGTGTTAAAGAATATGAGCAATGATTATATCTAAGATGCATGAATGACTGAATATTTTCTTTATAGAAAATGGAAATTAATGAGTCTTGGGGTAAAGGGCAAATAGGAGAGGAGTTGCCAATTTGTGTTTGATTGATTACAACTTCAGAAATCATATCTTTCTCGGATTTGCTCAAACCTTCACTGATCATTTTTCTGCTTCTTTTAACACCAACTTGATATCAGGGTGGACTTTCCCTTTACTAAGTTATAGAGAGGAAATGACATCATGGTTCAAACAATACATGAAGGAGGGCATGGGAACATAGAGGTCAAGGGCAGACCATTCGTATCCCATACCACTACTAGTCAAAACAAGTGATTTCGGGTGACCTCGGGTGACCTCGGGTAAAGGGTCATCTCAAGGCCGTTCTCGTAATTACTTCGATGCATTGTCTATGCGCATTCTCAAACAGAGTATATTTTTCATTCAGTTCTTAATCTACAGTTTGTTTTATCTTACTAAGGTATGCCTACCGAAAATAATGAACACGATGGTATACCTCCACACTTCAGATTATTACAAAGTTCATTATAGCTAAACACTGTTAAAACTTATCATGTTCTACAAACTTGTTCTGTCTTATTAATAACAACTGTACATACCAACATATGTTTCTTTCTGATTAACACGTGTTGGCCTTAAATGGAATTGTGTCAGTTTATTGATATTTGGACACACCAATAATATTGCGATGTCTCTTCAACAGGTGTGCACAAATGCACCTTGTTTTCCCTTTTCAACACTTATCCAGGTCACTACACCCCCCCCCCCCCTCCCCACCCCCCACTGAGCGACTTTTGGAGGGCTGGCGAGGACCAAAAAATACGAATCCCCTCCAAGCAGTTCCCCAAAGTTGACAGCCCTGACCTTATTAGCACGCATACATACCTACACCTTATGAACACTTATACATACCTACACCTTATTAACACTCATACGTACCTACACCTTATTAACACTCATACGTACCTACACCTTATTAACACTCATACGTACCTACACCTTATTAACACTCATACGTACCTACACCTTATTAACACTCATACGTACCTACACCTTATTAACACTCATACGTACCTACACCTTATTAACACTCATACGTACCTACACCTTATTAACACTCATACGTACCTACACCTTATTAACACTCATACATACCTACACCTTATTAACACTCATACGTACCTACACCTTATTAACACTCATACATACCTACACCTTATTAACACTCATACATACCTACACCTTATTAACACTCATACATACCTACACCTTATTAACACTCATACATACCTACACCTTATTAACACTTATACATACCTACACCTTGTTCAACTTTTGACCGTGCTTGTGCTTCATGTGTTTCATTTTCTCGTAGTGTTGTCTTTATGCTGACCATTAAAGTAGCTAACATGGCTAGTAAACACCATGCTAAGATCAGTCGCCGGGACGACGCCAATAACCTAAAGAAAAGGGAAGAAAAGTATTTAAATATTAGTATTATGTACTAAGGGCACCCTCGCCCCAAGCTTTTGCTTTTAGAGGTGTGTCCTCCAACTAATATGTACCACATTACTGTATATTTTGTCATTTTTTTGGGTTAAAAATACATGTACATTATTTTTGCTCATTTATTACTTTGCATATTGAAAAGTTGGAAATAAATGTCTTTAAATTGAATTGAATAGAATTGAATATATTGATTACAAGATTTGAAGATCTGAAAAAAAAAAAAAATAGTACTGGTCCGTTATGGCATAATAGCTAATTCGTCAGTCTCACCGCCAATCCCACGGCACACCGACTCCAGACCAACCGATTCTTGGCCATTGGTAGCAATGTGATTTTATGATCGGTCTGGCATTGTCTGGTGGCGGTCTCGTTGGGGGTCATTGGGGTTTCAGTCACACAGCCAAACCGACTCCAGACCGACCATTTTTTCGAGTATGAAAGCATTTGAAGAGCAATTATCATTTCAATACAGGAGCCACCAGGTTCCAGTATCCAATGGGTTAAATGAAGCACGCTCTTGTCCAGGGCTTATCACAGTATGGATATGATTAAAATCAGTTCCCTCAGGTTGAGTGAGCAGGTCGCTATTAAGAAATATTCCACAGTGGAATTTTAGCCCGGGTTCGCCCCTGCCTCGACATTGTGTTCTTGAGACCCCTTATGAATTTGAGATCTAAAAGCCACTGAAAAATAGATGAAATTTAAAGATAAATCGGGGGGGGGGGGGGGCCAGAGATCACCACATTCTGCGTGGGAGAGGGGGGGGGGGATTTCAGTTGTGTGTATGGTGATCGAAACACGTCAAATCATACGCTTAAAGCTCATATACGTCTCGGCAGCAAAAATCATACTGGCAAGAAACTTATCTAACATAGTCACATACTTCTCCTTTTATCATAAGACACATGTACGAGATTATTTAACATTCCATTCACGATTTCGAACAAATTTTAGTGTAAATATCTGTAAGAAACGCTTGGTAACGGCTTTTCACTGACTCACGCTGAGACCATATCCACCCGAAGGTTCCCCACACAATAAACCCAGCGCTTCGCACTGTGTGTAGCGTATTCTATAACACACAGCAATCCTCATGTGAGTAATGTGTGCGGCCGTTGTTCGAATTTACATCCCCTCTTTTTTGGGCCAGGGATTTTTATTCATTTCACCTCTAATTCGATAAATATTTCACTTGAGGAGGAAAAAACTTCACAGCATCTTAGTTATGTCAGTACCCTGCTATTTATTAAGTCAAATCAAAGAAATCTCACGAAAAGTTTTTGAGGGCTTCCCAAAACTATCTCTTACCTTTAATCTTTTGATAGAGAGCACAGAGACTCAGCGAAAAAAAAATATGTATTTTGAAGTATCAAATTGGCACTTCAGAGCTTATGCAGTATTTCTTTAACTCTCACTGTGCCAAGGGGTTTAGCTCTCTTCAAAATTCTACCAAACTGTGATTAATGCTTACTTTTCAAATGTCTGCACTTCATTAACAATCTGTTATTTCACAAAATGTTGTGTACAAAACTTGTAGGAAATTTACTATAATTTCTTAAGACTCCAAACATTATTAATTTACCCAACTTTATGCATAAGAATTATTGAAAATTAGATTTGCGTTTCTTTTTTGTTCATTATATTTTTGTTTCTCATTTGTTTACCATTGTTTAAAGTTGAAATAAGGTAATATCTTTTTAAAAATCTGCAATTTCCTCTGAAATTTTCTATGGTAGCATATAATTATAACCATATATTTAAAATGCTTGATTTACGCTCAAAAATTTTGATATACATTGACCACCATATACCTTTCCTGTGGTCTAGCAGTTGGTGAATGAATATGACAAGTCTATCTGTCACATATACGTGCCATCGGCACTGAAAGAGTTAATAGTAACAAGTATTTCATTATTTTTCCACTAAAATGGGGCGAAGGGGGGGGGGGGACCAGGGATTTACAGGGCACTTTCCCATCCCCCGTGGTTACGCAGCCGGGTTTTTCTTTTCGCCTCAAGTGATTTATTAATTTTCCTGTCGTTGTCGTTGTTGTTGTTGTTATTGTTGTTGTTTTTTTATAAAGGGAAAGGTGCGTGGTACTACATCGGGAACTAGACAACCCAATACATTTTCATTTGGTGCATGAGAGGTGGGTTTTTTTCATGTTACTAAGTATTAAAGCCAGGCTAGTATAACCTGAGTAAGGCATCATTAACCCTTTTGATATGTGAATGTAAAATGAAACCTTTGATGTAAATGTGGATTTTAAAAGGAATTTGAATAAATGCGATTGGAAAAAAAAAAACACCCTTTCGAGACAATTCACCACATTTTGTCGTTTGGCTCATTAACTTTTGATTCAGAGCTCTGAAAAATATTCCAGACGCATGAATAGAAAAATAAAACATTTCTGCACACACTATTTTCATTTTTGTTGCATGACTATATTGCGTTTGATACCAGGAATTAAAAAAAAAACACGAGAAGAAGCTTGAAAATCCTTATATTAGCAACACATCGAGAGGTTCAAAATCATTGTTGTTATTTTAAATCAAAATTGGCAATGTTTTCAACTGTCGACAGAGTTATAACTACGTATAGTTTTTTTTTTCAAAGACATTACATTTTATTAGAACCATGTAGCACTAAAAGAAATATTATTGTTGCCAATTAGAAGAACATAATGTGATCACTCTATCCCTTAAATAATTCCTGTCCTGAAAGGGTTAAAAGAGTACAATAACCCTGGCGTTTACATGTTCAAGTGTCTTGTAGATTCAAATCATGTAGTCACCTTAATTCCTACATCCTGTTCGCGTGGGGCCATTTTAAGGATATATCATTACACGAAATTACATGCGCTATTGATAACCTTGCATCGGATCAGTACAATTCAAATACACATGCATGTGACACGGTGTTATACTTTGACAAAAGGAAGCAAGTGACAAACCGTTCAAATCTGAGTTATTGATGTTTTTAGAGTGGACTTAGCAGGTTTTACTTCCAGGCCACGCTTCGAGCAGAAACTCTCATCTTATCGAGAGATATTTAGATCAATACATCATAATACTGCGTAGACGCCCATGTAAATGACAGACACAATTTACTCATTTTCAAGAAATGTCTCTGTTGTCACTTGCTTCCTTTTGTAATACTAACAGCTGAACAGTCACGGGGAATTATAATATAGGAGCAAACGCTCTGGCCAGGGGACGTATACTATATACTCAGCTTTCACATTTGTGCAACATTGTTGCATACGACGCTGCCAGATATATGTCACTTTGACATAATTGTAATTTCTTTCTCAATAATAAGGACTAGATATGACAATAAGGAATGAAAATAGTAATACCGTAATGACTCTTTATGCTACAAAATAATTGCAATGAACCCACTGCTGCGGGAACCGAGTTTTCCCTGTATCAAACCTATGGGAAAGAGAGACTTCAGTAGTCAACGGGTTAACTTATCCAACAAGAAAATCAACTTAGAATATATCACATGGGGATCAAATAAAAGGATTAAAGAATATACATCAATGGAATCAAACGTGTTAACGAAGTTCAAGGAGAATGGGTTGTAGGCATTGAGTATGAGGTTGAGTCTTAAGTTTAGTTTTGAATGTTTGAAGGCTACTTGGAGTTTGAAGAAAAGGGGGTAACTTATTACACAAAGAAGGAGCTGCTGCTGTGTATATGTTATTGGTTACATCGACAGAAAACTTTTTAAGAAAATGATAACTTGAATTCATGATGATTTATTATCACAAAGGAGAAAGAAAATAGTACTATGACCGGATGGTTATTCATTGTAGAGCGCTTTATGTAGAGGTATCGTAGTTTTGTGGATATGTCACCGGAATATGGGTCACAAGGTACAGAGTACGAATCTCTGTAATCATGGTCATGATAATTAACATCCTTTGGCAAGGATATGATCTACAATTGCCAATACACACACAGGTGAAGCAAAATATAAAGGTAATGATATAAAAAGTAATTCCTTGAATGCTTGAGCTCCTTATCAAAGTAGCTTGGTTAGAAGTTGATAACAATAACTTTGTTCAAAGCATGGAAACATTGATAGGTCTGTTAATGGGGAATAATCTTAATAGTAAGTTGCACAGAAAAGAAGCATCAAAATCAGAGCAGCGGATAGGTGAAAGTTTGAACGAAATCGGGCAAGCAATAAGAAAGTTATGATTTTTAGAAGTTGTTAGCACTATGAAGTGCGTCCCAGAAATAACCCTAAAACAAAGTATTGTTGTGACAACAATATGCGTTCAGTTTTCTTAAAAGAGAAGTTTTATGATTTCAAAATTAATGATAGCTTGATGGCATTTGTCCATACACGCTTCACAGAGCGACATTGTTTTGAAAATGGCACGTAAAAATCCATTTGTGCCTGATTTTGTTAAAACTGTGAAAACGTTCGTATCACCACAATATCAGCTTTAAGAGATATGTATGATACGTGAGAATCATATTGTCTCATGACACGCATCCAATCAGAATTTTTATAAAACATGGGTCTCTACCAATTCCAGTGGTGGCAGGGGCGTACGCCCCCAGAATTTCCAAAATCAATAAATTATCCCTTCTAAAAAGAGAAAAGTGCCCTGTGACGGAAATAGTGCCGTTCTTGAGGTAGAAAATTGCCATAATTATAATATTATTCTATCTTATGTGACCTTTATACCATACCTTTCCATTTGATGATAATGTAAAATATCACTTTAATCTAATTCTCATGAAAATTGTTTCCTTTTTTTTAAAA
This sequence comes from Heliocidaris tuberculata, assembly GCA_025618425.1. NCBI lineage: Eukaryota > Metazoa > Echinodermata > Echinoidea > Camarodonta > Echinometridae > Heliocidaris > Heliocidaris tuberculata. The sequence continues at coordinate 31,764,086 of CM046842.1, read as the reverse complement.
GAAGTTGCAGTTCAATACCACATACGCCATTTTTATACAGTCACCAACCATCAACAAATATATAGACTTTTAATCGATCTTTTATTTCCTTAAACTCATTATTAAAAACATAAAAACAGTCTTCTCATTGGATTTCTCCTGTTCCCAACCTCTCTTCCTTTCTATTTCCTGTCTCTTATTTTACAACTCTCTCCTTCTTTCCTTTTCTATAAACCTAAGTAGGCATACCGTAAATTTGTCTGTAATTTTCGCCTATTTATTCAATTGTTACAATTTGTTTGACCAAAATTCTATGATGTAACTAAGTCTTCGGGGGCATGCATCATACAAACATTGCTTTCTTAGTATGCCCCTCAGTTTCATTGTATATGTTAGGACAATAATGATCCGTTTGTGTAAATTATTTTTGTACTCTTCTTAACTCTTACTGTGCCAAGGGGTTTAGCTCTCTTCAAAATTTTACCAAAATGTGATCAATGCTTACTTTTCAAATGTCTGCACTTCATTAACCATCTATTATTTCACAAAGTATTGTGTACAAAACTTGAAGGAAATTTATTACCATTTCTTATGATACCAAACATTATTACTTTACCCAACTTTATGCATAAGAATTATTGAAATTACATTTGATTTTCTTTTTTGTCCATTCTTTTTTGGTTTCTCATTTGTTTACTATTGTTCAATGTTGAAATAAGGTAATATCTTTTTAAAAATTGGCAATTTTCTCTGAAAATTTCTATGGTAGCATGTAATTATAATCATATATTTAGAATGCTTGATTTAAGCTCGAAATTTCGATATACATTGACCGCCATATACCTTTCCTGTGGTCGAGAAATTGGTGAATGAAAATGACAAGTCTGTCTGTCACATATACGTGACATTGGCACTGAAAGAGTTGATACCCCTACCTTTGTATTGTTAGTTTGATATATACAAAGTTATTACATTGTTTTATGTTTAATCATTTAATCAATATGTATCATGTATGATTATTTTGAAACGGGAAAAAATAAATGAGAAAAATAAATAAATGAAAAATAAGAAAATTTTATGATTCACGTTTCTGTTGTCTCCTGCATGTTGTCATGTGATTCTAAAGTTCTCACGGTTTAACAAAATTTGACACAAACGAGTTTTAACCTGTCTTTTTCAAAACGATGCTGCTCTGTAAAGCATCTACAGATGGACGCCATCAAGGTATCGCTTGAAAGAATAATACTTCTACTTTGTGTAAATAGATAATTATTCATAGATCACGTAGTTTAGTCATAATTACCTTTTGTTTCAGAATTTCGTTTTTTCTGCTGAGACGTACTGTATATGGGCATTTTATATTGGCCAAAATTAGATGTCACTGTAGTTGCGGAATTTTTATTTGTTCCAACACACCAAATAAATAAAATGTCAATCCAAAAAAAAAAAAAGAAAAAAAAAAAAAAGAGATGTTCAGATGAATCTCTTTCTTCTTTTCTTGTAGAAACTATAACATAACTAACATCATGTTATGTTAAATAACTATGTTCTGAGTACTTCCCCGCGGGAAAAAGCGCTTACGAGAAAACCGGATTTTTAAATTTTTTTTCGTCAAAAGGAAGAGGATGCCCAGCCCCTGCTCCTACTGAGCCCCATACCAACTTTGAAAACACAAATTCTGAACAATCTTTTGAACAGTTTGTGCATGCATCGGCAGTAAGGTTGATTGGCCGTTGCCATTAATTTTGGCAATATTGATGGCAAACCTTTGGTGTTCCGGTTGCATAGTCTGCACCCCCATCTCCAGTCATGACCAGTAAACTCTGTACCGGATATTGGTCTAGTCATCATCCAATTTGTAAGCGCTAATGAAAGAAAGTGGTGTTTCCTGAACCCCCCTGCCCCCCTGCCCCCCATTCTCTTCACCCCATTTAACTCTTTGTGTATGTTTTGCTATGAGAACACCTGCACGAACAACAATCCAGAGTCACTCTAAAACAGTTTCTCTTAAAGGGATTCGGTAACTTTGTGGAGGCTTGATTTAATAAATTGTTGAATTTTGATATCTGTGTTGTATAATGTTCCGAAGGATAAATATATAGCCAGGCATAGAAAGGTTTTCAAATGTATAATGCTTTTTTAAAGATATATATGACTGAATACTTCCATTTACGAAAGCGTATGGCCATACGCTTTAGTCTAACACTGAGTCTATGGGGGAAAATGAGTCTGGCATTTCCGGTCACTTGCATATGTTTACTTTTGTGAAACACATGATGATTTTGAATTTTTTTTTCTTCTTCTTCTTCTTTTTCCTTGGCTTCATTTTTACACCATATTACATTCACGGATAGCATGTAAGGCCAGGCAGCTCACATTTTATCAAGCCTCTACAAAGTTGCCAAATCACCTTAACATGTTTAATACTGAATTGTCTCATCCCCATAAGCTTAATACAGGAAACACCCGATTCCAGTAGGCAATATAGTTTAAAAAGGCAACTTCATTAAGAAAAACCCAATATTTGGCTTGAATACGGAGTTCTCATTCATGTAAATCTCTACAAGTAATGTCACCGTCCGAGCCAAGACGTTATTTTTGTCCTTTCTCTAATGAGCCAACAGTACACACTTCTGCAAAGTTTATGAATACAAAAGAAAACACTCCACGAACATGACGACTGTTGCGTGCTGGTGTACAGATGAAAAATAATATGTGTGTCCTCTCGTTTTTTGTTGTTGTTGTTGTTTTTTAAAAAATTTATTTATTTTGTATAATGTCAGTTTGGAAGAGTGTCGTTCCTCTAAAATGGATTGCTCTCCCAATGCCCCCTATTCAAAATAATAACGAGAATAGCTGGCATGGAAGTTTAGACCAAACTGTCATGCCGCTGGTGAGTGTGTAGTCCCACACACCCATTTTTGTGCTCAGTATAATGTGACTTTCAGGAACATTTTTGTAAATTTCTTATCAATTTGATGATTCCGAATTCTCACAGTATACAACAGTTCTTATGCACTACATAGTCAACCTTTCAAAATAGCTTAAAGATACTTTCTTTCACAATGTCGGATAAAAATTTGCTCTCAGCCAATCAGATGCAAGGATTTCAGTAGCTTATAACAGTTGTCGGATAAAATATCTTCTTTTCATGAAACGCTCCCCAGAACTCAACTTTATCGGTCGAACCCCCCTCGCTTCTAACGGCGCATTGTCTTATTATCTTAACTTGGCAGACTTATTACACTGTGCAAACGTTGGAGGGTAAGTGTAAAGCACATGCCAACATATTTATGAACACAGGACACTAATAAGTTGTAGCATTGTTTTTGCTCTCGAAATAAGGCCATAATATTGAAAGAGAAGAAGAAACAGTATTTTCGTGATTTTGGACGCATATTAAGAAATAACTGCAATGAAGAAAAAAAAGATGCACAATTCCAATATCATATTACAATTACCATATCTGCATACCTTCTTTTTCATATAACTTACAATATTTCTGTTATACGTTTTGAATATTTTCTCCATATCTATAATTTTCTGATATATATATATATATATATATATATATATACATACTTACTTCATTTAAAGGCACGAGCGAACTTGGAAAGTTTATTTATATGATGTGGAGTAATGATCACCTGATGATTATGATATAAGTAAGATATATGTCACATCCATCAATGATATGTAATATAATAAGTAATAGGACAAGTATATAATACAGGCTTAACATAGGTAAATCATCCGTAAAAGTTTTGGCAGGAGGTCTACATGTATATATATATATATATATATATATATATATTTTTTTTTTTTTTTTAATATTTATATATATATTTTTTTTTTAATATTTTATTTTCCATATTACATGTATTATAACATTGTACTTTCGTCTTTTTTTTTTTTTTTTTTTTTTTTGCTTTTGTCTTTTGTTAACTTAGTTATTTTTCAATGATAATTTGACAGGCCGCTTAGGAAATTCGTCGTTAACCTATTTCATACTTTATTTGCTCTTTATACTTGTATGTTGATGATAATCCAAAAACGTGGACTTCAGTGCAAGATTTGATTAGATTTGTATATGGTATATTATCCTATCAGTTGATACATACAGCATCATTTAAAACGTTGTATATTCTCTACAATATGTATGCTTTTATGAACAAAAATGCTTTATATCAAATTGAATGAAGTTTGATAAATACAGTGTACGCATACAGAAACAAAGGCAATGTGCGTATGCGGCAATACACTTTATATAAAGCGGAAGTCGTCAGTTTGGAATTGTTTTAAGTAAACCAACAGAAGGTCAGACAGCTTATTTTATAATTACTTTCAGATCCTTTGAATGACAGAGATTATGGCAATATTGATAACGGAATTATAAATATAATGATAATAATAATGATGATAATGATACTACTACTACTACTACCACTACTACTACTACTACTACTACTACTACTACTACTACTACTACTAATACTACTAATGTTTTATCGCAAGTGCGAGGACTCATCTGTGCGTCGGTCAAAGGAGGTGTACGCTGTTATGCTCTATATATGATTGTTGGACATTTTCCATTATTCATGTATGGTTTAGTGAGATAGCTTAGTTCCATTAACTTCATTAATTTTGTTTCAAATTTATTATAATATGTTCTGGAAATTAGCTCTTAGACAGAATATGGTGCGCTTAGAAACAACAGCATTAAGCACCTAATGAATGTTATGTATTATTATTATTACTAGTAATGCTACTACTATTATCAATAATGAAATTTAATGATGAATCGCTGCTCCCAGCGTATACCAATTTAGGAAGAAAGAGAGTTCATTACTGGTTACTTCATGGTAACCAGACTCATGATTCTCTAACGAGGCGCGGGGGAGGGGAGGGGAGGGGAGGGGGGGAGGGAGGGGAGGGGAGGGGAGGGGAGGGGAGGGGAGGGGCACATGTCGTTTCAAGGTGCCGACGAGAAAGCAAGCAAGAAAAATAAAACTGAATTGTTTTTTTTTAACACATTTATCAGACCGTTTTTTCCCCCGAAAATCTCTGACAAGTCAAAATAGAATGATGAAAAGAAAAGTGTTTTTCTTTCCAACTTTCGCCTAGAAACGAAGGGGGGGGGGGGGGTACAATGTCATATTCTGATAAGCCAATTCGTAATTAGTACATGTTACAAATGACCCTAAAATGACCCCAATTTGTACACGCACGCGCATCTGCTTTGGAGAATGCGCTACTTGTAATACCATATTGGTAGGTGCATGGTGGTGCGTGCAAAATGACAGCTTATAAAGGTCAATTGCACTCGGTACAAATGACCTTTATCTGCACATGCGCAGATCGTAATGACGAATTGGCTTATTCATGCACATATTTTTTCCTGTAATCTCAGGTACAATTCTGGGCTAATTTAAATTTAAAAAGGGAATACGCATTCCGTTTCATTTAGTCATGTTGCTATTTATGTATATCGTTTTTCTTTTATTTCGGTCTTCAGCAACTCCTTAACTTCTTATTCTCAAAATCTCGTAAACGTACATACTTCCAATCCTTTCAATCCATTGCCCCACGCCTTTGGAACAAACTCTCTTAACTGCTAAGAAATAGGATTTCACTTGACTTCTTTAAAAAAAAGAAGAAAAAAATCTGAAATCATACCCTTCCACTTCTCCCTAATTTATTTTGTTCAAAGACTAAGGGAGATCGCCTTGTATTCTATGGAAATGGCAATAATTCAATTATTATTATTGTTGTTGTTGTTATTATCGTTATTGTTATCATTATTATTATTATCATTATTATTATTATTATTATTATCATCATCATCATTAATAATTAATATCAATTTTGTACTTTATATATAGCGCACAAATCTGCCTGAAAGAGGCACCCTACAGGCGCACAATAAATGAAAGCATAACAAATGTTACAAATCAACGAACACTATGATTAAGAATGGAGAAACATCATGAAAACAGACATAAAATTATCAAAGAAACAGTGCAATATAAACAGTAACACATTTCAAATAATTATCTTAACATTAATGGTATACCTTCTTCATCAGTTATTATCACTACTACTGTTATTATTATTACTATTATCATTACAATTATTATTATTATTACAATTATTATTATTACGGTCAATATTATTGTTATCATTATCATTAATAGTAACATGACTACTGAATAAATTCAAATCCTTCGTAGGAATGTTTTCTTACCTTAACATTCTGCAGATCCCAAAGGCCGTGTAATATCTTCACTAGACTTAAATGTACTGTGTTCTTCCGAGCTGTTCCTTTAAATCCAGTGTGTTCCTTGCGAGACGTTTGGGGCTTTCTGTCTTGTTCGGATATATCTGATAGACTGATAATACCTGAAGGTTGATAGCACCTATCAACAGGAAATAGAAGAAAATTGTTATTATTTTCTGAACAGTTGTCATGAGAAACATCTCATATTAGTATAATTAATAACAATTTCATGTGGAGGTGTCGCGACATAGTGGTTCGTTCATTTGACTCTCAGTCAAAAGGTGGATGCACTAACGTCCTTTGGCTAGACGTTAACCCCCATTCGCCACTCTCCAATGGATACATGTTGGAGCTCCAGTTAGGAGCATCACGACGTGACGTACATGACCGCTTTACATGAAACCATCAATAAATACTCGGGGAAACGGGTGATTCGCCTCCGTAGCGTACCAAGTCGCATCCGTGAAAAAAAATAGGGAGGGCGATATTTTTATGAGCAAATAAAAAAATCGCCCCGTCAAATTTTCCTGTAGATTAACACCAGAAACCACGACTTCAGTTTTGCAACTTTTAAATTATGTTATCACTATTCTCCATAGGAAAATGATATTGATAAATGAGAATAACAATCAAATTACCAATCAAACTTGCCGCCGCGGCTCGGCCCGAGATACGTAGAAGCTGTACTATACTACATTGGGTATGATAAGATATGATACGAGATCGATCGCGATCGCTTGAGGAGACTGGTATGATCACTTTTTTCTAATTAAGCACACGTACTGTCAACATGTGTTTTGCCCCCAGCATTGGGCAGTTGTCGCTTGCAATGGCGATCGTAGCCTGCATGCATAAATTAAGGCTGAGCTGTGTTGAGGAATTTTGGCTCTTTGCGAACCACCGCGATGGAGAAATATCTCCAGGGAACGTAAAAAGGCCCTACCGGCAACAGGCTGAACTTGAAGTTGAGCAGAGATATGGGACTGATAGTGATACCAGACTTGAAGCTGGGAGGAAACAATTTGATTTGTTGCCATTGCTTCATTATTCTTTAATCATATTTTCAAAAGGTTGCAAGAACCATATGCATACTTACAAATAGTCAAATACAAATAATATCAGTACTGTACGCATGGGCGGATCCAGGATTTCGTATAAGGGGGGGGGGGGCACACAAATGCAGGATTGTCAACTTTGGGAAACTGCTTGGAGGGAGACCCATATTTTTTTGGTCTCGCCAGCCCTCCAAAAGTCGCTCAGTGGGGGGGGGGGGGGGGTATGGGGTCCAGGTTTTCTAGTCGAAAAGGGGGGCACAATCGCAAATAGGGGGGGGGGATGTCACAATGCATTGTTTTCCCTCAAAAGGGGGGGGGGCACGGGCCGGGATTGCCCCCCCTAAATCCGCCACTGCTGTACGAGCAGCAATTCATGAATTTCATACATGTGCTTGATGTGCATAAACTGCATGACATTACTGAAACTTGTTTGACAGCATTTCAGAATATTAGATTACAAAAATAATTGCTAGATAGTACAGATAACATTTAAGATTAAGCAAAGTGGTATTAAATGAATCGTTAAATGATGGTAAGATTGTATTCATTGGAGGATACCTCCTTAATCATTTTTTTTTAAAATACATCACAAAAAGTAGCCCCTGTCGTCACAAAAAGAGCGCCCGTGAGAAAACTGACGGGGGCGCTTTTTTTTTTTTTTTTGTTGTTGTTAATTTGAAAAATGGCCGCCGTGGGAAAAATTAATTTGATGACCCATCATCATCATCATTATTGTTATTTACATGACAATCATTTCGGATCTGTATCATTGAGCCTTCATATGGAGGGAAACGCTAGTGATACTGTACAGGCCTAAGAACAGAAATATTTCCCTCCAGGCCCACGGAAGTATATATACCCATGTACCCCGCGATGTGAAATCACTGTTACGTAAGGCAAATGATTCATTCATTATAACATTGTGGAATCAAGTGACACATAGTCTGGCAGTTGAAACTGTGGCTACTCTTGCAATTAAGGTACCCTATGGAGACTTCATGTATACAAACAGTTTGTATTATAGGTCCCATTACATGTCACTTCTATCTTACAGCTCAATCATATCATGACGGCAAGAAGGCAAAAACCGATTTGATTTATTCATTGGTTAGACATAAATAATACTGTACATTTTAAATATGAAAATATACTCTATATTTAAAATACAAAAATATACTATGAATTTTGAAATATGGAAATATACTGCAGCTTTTTTTAAGAAACACACTGTATAACGTCAGCTCCATGCAGAAAAAAAAATGAAATCTTGTTGGATCAATATTAGGCCGCGGGCCGAGCGCTCCGTTCGTCCAACTTCGTTGCATAGATTACTGGTACAAGACTTAGACAATATCAATAAAAAGATAAAAATACATATATGTATTACGAAAATTGTTGTTCCCGCGACTAAATTTTGCACGTTTAGTATGGAAACAGAATTTTAATCGACAATTTGCTGAAGAGCACTGTGCGTGAACGAGGCAGGTACCGTCCATACTGAACTGTGTGTATAAACTCACTGTGCAGCGACCATCAACGTTGCGCAATTTCTCCGCCACTAAGAACCAAGGTCCTACGAAGAATTATCTGATCCATTCGAATATTTCCCAAAGCTAATCACATCTGCGACTGTAGATATTATAATTTTGCAAATATGAACTGCAAACCCTTTTGAAATTCTAGTCATGGTGAAAATATTTCGCAAGAGGGTCAGAGGGGTCAGAGCCACCATCAAACAGACGAGAAATAGCGTATTACCAATTTGACATGATAATTATTCGCATCTTATGCAAAGTACGTTGTCGATAGTGTACCAACTGTCGTTTTTCCTTGCAATTAAAAATACTTGTTTGCTTAGCATTTCATATAATGGTATTAATATATACCCCCCCCCCCAAAAAAAAAAAAGAAAATCACTCTATAATTTTAAGATTTGCCTGTTAATTTCATTCATGTACATGCAATTTTGTTTCATTTTAGATGTTTCATTTCATTGGATATTCTCGTAACACAAGATAAAGGAATGCATCTCCCCCCCAAAAAAAAAAAAAAAAATTTTTTAAATAAATAAATAAATAAATATATAAAATAAATAAATAAATAAAATAAATAAAATTTAAAAAAATAAATAATAAAAATAAATAAATAAATAAATAATAATAATGAAACTGAGACTGAAATCAGTGAAATTCAATAAAAAGATAAATAAATGAAGAAATAAGTGAACGTGTGTGTGTCTTTTTTGTTGATTTTGTTTTTTTTTCATGGTAATCTAGGAACCTGAAATAAAATGGATCATTCTCCAGATAATAGAAAAGCCTAGCTGCCCCAATATAGGCGGCTGAAGCTTCAAGGAATAACAAATTCCTGGTTTGATTCACTTGGGTCAAGAGTGGCAAATGTAGATAAATGTCTTTCCTAAAGGCAGTTGGTGCCGGGTTGGGATTCGAACCCCGTACCTTGTGATCTACATTCCGGTGACTTATCCATTAGACCACCACACCCCCATTCGAAATATTCTGAATTATCCTCCTTGCAGACAGATGATAATTTTCGAAAGACATAATTTGATCGATTCCTTTAAACCAATGTTGTGCAATGAAACACGTTCTTATAATTGCTCGCACGCTTGCCTGTGTGCTTGTCTTGGAATAATCTATACTTATACAAAATATTGAAGTATTTATTGATTGCGGGTATGGGTTTTCAGTACAATTGCTGTCGCTCGTTGATACACTGGCTTTCGTGATGTGAATAGCAGATTAAAAAAAACAAAGAAGTGTGATAACCCTTGTCTGTCAGACAATTCTGGATTTATAGACTGAAATTTCCCTTCCCCTTCCCCTTCCCACGTCATGGCTTTTGAATATATATTTTGAATAGCATTGTAGGGGGTCAAACCTCTCGGGAGGCGCGAAATCGAAATACATTAATGTGCATAGAATCACTACCTCCGGCCTTTTTATTTCCCGCGGAAGATTTCAAACTCCTTGTGAGACAAAGGTAAAAACTTGAGAAACCTAAAAAGCCTTGTCTCACACGAAGTTTGAAATTATGTTCCACAATACAGAGAATTAAAATTGTCACCGGGATGAATGAGCCATTTTAAGTGCAGTTCCGAATGCGTAGGGGTATTCCAAAATTGAAGCAAACAAAAATGAAAAGAGGCCTCATTGAATTTATACTTCTATTTGGTTTAAGACTAAATGAAAATTGACAATTCATTCAATATCAAAAAAACTTTGTGTTCTCTACAGTCTAAGGACTAAAGCGTTAAATCGACATTTAAAAGTGACCACTTAAAAAAAAGAAGAAGTAAATTTAACACTTTTAACATGCTGGATAAAGCCTTTATGATGTGCATCCAGCATGTCAAAAGTGTTTCTCTACCATTTTTTGTTTTAAGTGGTCACTCTTCGGCCCTTTTAAATAGTGATTAACACTTTTAATTAGTTTTTAGAGTGTAAATAGAAATATATACCCAGTGGCGTATCTACGGGGGCCATAGTGGACACGTGCCCCAGGCGGCACTTGAAGGAGGGGGGGGGGGCAAGAAACGGAAAAGAGAGAAAGAAAAGGGGAGAAATACAAGAAATTTTATGGTCTTTGAGCGTTATTTGCGCCCCAGTCAAGGGCAAAATGCGTAAGAAATGGTGTTTTATAGGGCTTGAAATGCGAAAATTTTCTAAAGCTTGGTCGCTTTGCTCCCTCGCTTATATTATAACTCATCAAATTTCGGCTAAGAACCCCGGGTATGTACATCAAAACTCTTTTTCAAGTAGTGCCATAATTTTTAAATTGAAAACGCTCATTAATCTGAGTTTGGGCATGGGGGAGGGGGGCGCAGATTTGATAGTTTGCCCCGGCGCCAAAATACCTAGATACGCCACTGTATATACCTATTCAATATCGAAAAATACCCACTCTAAAGCGCAAATATTTCAATGCTTCATATAAATTTATGTAAAAAAAAAAATATGAGCGCTGTTTTCATTGTTTATCTAATGATTCCATTCAATTCAATTTATTTTCCCCTAAAAAAAAAAAACGTTATAAAACACTATAAGAAACATTAAAACAGTAATTAATATTAATTATCCACAGTAAATATATAAACACATTAAAGCGAATATGAATGAGGATTAAAATATAGACACTGCTTCTTAGAACTTTCAACCCTTGTTAAAATTTCAAATAGACAAGAGTGCTGTAGACAGAGAGAGAGAGAGAGAGAGAGAGAGAGAGAGAAGGGGAATGGGGAAAATGAAAGAAGAAAAAAGATAATCTAATAAACAGATTGTGGAAAAGAGGGAATCGTAGTGGTATAGGGAGTAATAACAGAGAAGAAAAGTATTATGAAAATAAAAGTTGAAACAGAATTTGAGGCTGCATAGATAAAAACAAATTAAACAATAAAAATCAACTCCCTATACCCATCGGCCTATTGTGATTGTAAAGCCTAAAGCCAGCCGCTCACACCAGGGGGTGTTTCATAGAGCTGTTCGCAAAGTTACGCATGACTTTACGAATGACTTAAATATGACAAGCCAAATGGGATGCTCAATCATTGCAGAACCAATAGCCCCCCCCCCCCCCCATACAAGACTGCCTTATAGAAATAATGTAAGCAGGGGCTCAATAGGGAAGTAGCGCTACCATAAACTCTTCTACGATACAGACAATGAACCGATTGTTGTTGGTCGGCGATCGGCCGCCGATATAGAGTGACTCAGCACGAAATTGTAAAGGATTGTCACGTCATCAAGCTTTGCTCATGTGACAATCCTTTTTTTATGATTCATTTACGTTAATTATAAAATGTAATTACTTTATTTGCTAATGTGTTAATATTCGTTTATTATGTTGTAATCACTTTGTAAAATATGTTTGAAGAAAAACAAAGGATCATAAAGATAAATAAATAAATCAAAATCAAATCAAATTGCCTCAAAGTTGGTGGGACAGATAATTTACCCTCATATTGGGCAGTTTTCACCAAATATTTTTTAAAACCAAAATATAGTTCTATTGAGAATCCAATATACATTCTACCTATAACAGAAAGCGTATCCCTCCCCCCCCCCCCCCCCCCCCCCGTTTGACCGGGCCATTCATTGTCTATTAGAGCCATTTCCCCCATAAGATGCATTACCTTAGCACACCACCGGAAACACGATTAAACATGACAGTGTTCATGTTTTTGTTGTGATGGGGCAGATAAATACCTTTAAGACGGGCAGATAGTTTTGGGAAGCCCTCAAAAACTTTTCGTGAGATATCTTTGATTTTACTTCATGAATAGCAGGGTACTAACATTACTAAGATGCTGCGAAGTTTTTTCCTCCTCAAGTGAAATATTTACTGAATGAGAGGTGAAAAGTAATAAAAATCCCTGGCCCAAAAAAGAGGGGATGTAAATTCAAACAACGGCCACACACACTACTCACATTAGGATTGCTGTGTGTATAGAATACGCTACACATAGTGCGAAACGCTGGGTTTATTGTGCGGGGAACCTTTGGGTGGATATGGTCTTAGCATGCGGCAGTGAAAAGCCATTACCAAGTGTTTCTTACAGATATTTACACTAAAATTTGTTCGAAATCGTGAATGGAATGTTAAATAATCTCGTACATGTGTCTTATGATAAAAGGAGAGTAGTATGTGTCTATGTTTGATATTAAAGTTTCTTGCCAGTATGATTTTTGCTACCGAGACTGTCTATGAGCTTTAACCCAACATTTTTTTTTTTTTTTTTTATTTATGTTTTTATTGAAAGTAGAAACAATGGATAACATATGTACAAAAAAATAAATATGAACATAATAAAAGAAAAAAACAAAACAAAACAAATAAGAGGTACGGTCACTGAACAAAGTACATGTAGGCCCTATATCTCAATACTATATCTAGTTCAGATTCTGAACGACTCCACTCCAAGAGCAATCCCCAAATGCGCGACATCCCACCAACGCCGCCAGGCCGAGAGACGGCGCGACCCGAACCTGTACGGGCGAGGAAAAAATCTTTCCTCGCCCGTACAAACCCGGGCCACGCCATCCCCCAGCCCGGCAGCAGCAGTGGGACATCGCGCACCCGGAGACCGCTCCCAAAATAAAATCGCTCAGAATCTGAACCATACTATATCCTGACCCGCGGGAGTCGCCCGCAGGCCAGATTGCAACAGTGTATTAAGTGCATGTAACATGAATAATGCTTTTGCTGTATACATGGTATACTGGGTATAAAAATAGGATTTTAGGATGAGTACTCAGGTCATGGCTTCCAGGAAAAATACAGACTCTTGCATCATATATCAAATACAAACTTTTGAAAGTGTTGTCTCATCTTATTATTCTTGAGAGCTATCAGGTATTCTGATTTATATTTAATCTTAAAAAATGACAAAGCAGATTGAAAGTTAGGTTTTTCCTTTCTGAACTTACAGCGATAAATATAAAAACGTGTGCACAAAAGAAAGAAATTTATACATAAACAATTTTGTTGGTCTTTGTTACACCCGAAAAGTCTTTGAAAGGATGAGAGTTGTATCCGTGTCCCTAATTTTGAACTCAAAAATTTTTCCAAACATTTCCAAAGAGGATTTACAACTACACATTCAACCATAAAATGCTGAATAGAGTCATTTAATTGATTACAAAGACTGCATAATTCAGTGTCAGACCTCTTAATTTTATGCAGAAAATCATTAGTGGCTATAGCCTTATGGAAAGTTTTAACATAAAAAGACCTTAGTTGGGTTTCAATTGTGCACTTAAGATTATTCCTATGGACCAACATCCATTCTTCATCATTTAAATCTATACCAAAAATGTCATTCCACTTTCTGCTTCTATCCTTGGGTAACAGTTGGTCCTTAAAGATTGAATAAGAAAATTTAGATAGACTATTACAACTGAATAACTTACTAACCACTAAATCATATGGGTCCCTTGAATCATTGGACCACGTTCCAAACAAAGGGATAGACTTGATAAGGAAAGAATACTTCCTTCTATCACGAATTGAAATATTAAATTCCGATACCAATTCAAAAAACTCCTTAAAGCGATTACCATCAAACATCAAATCCTGTACTGTTATAATACCTTTATCATACCACTCCGAATAGTAGAAATATTTCTTTGTTTTCAAACAAATATTCTTATTAAACCACAACACATCCATTTTGTGCATCTCTCTTAAATTCATGTTGGCCAACAATCTACTTCTAAACACATACCAGACCTTAATGGTTTCACCCAGCTGGAAATTTACATTCTTTAAAAGATTGTCAGGAGCACTTGCTCTAAATAAAATGAAAGGGTCTGTATGGAATTCAGTGAGACTTTTCATTTCAATTTGTTTCCAATCACTTTTAAAATCTTCATTCAGCATGTGTTTTGACCAAACTTTTCAATATATTAACCTTACAACCAGAGAAGGCCCCAAATTTCTCCAAAGTATCAAATAAATTATTAACTGACTCCAAATCTCCATTTAAAAAACAAGTTGTATCATCAGCATACATACTAACTTTATGTTCAACTTCCCCAATTTGAACACCTTTTATTAATGGATTGCTTCTTATTGAAATACCCAATATTTCTATTGCTAGAAGAAAGAGGTATGGGGATATTGGGCATCCCTGAAATATTCCTTTTTCCAAGTGGACTGCTGATGACAGGTAGCCATTATTTAAAACATAGCTGCTTCGGTTATTATAAAAACATTTAATCCAAGTTAAAAAATCATGACCAACACCAAAACGTTCCAGGACCTTATACAAATATTCATGTTCAACACTATCAAATGCCTTCTCTATATCTAATAG
Source organism: Heliocidaris tuberculata (assembly GCA_025618425.1). Taxonomy (NCBI): domain Eukaryota; kingdom Metazoa; phylum Echinodermata; class Echinoidea; order Camarodonta; family Echinometridae; genus Heliocidaris; species Heliocidaris tuberculata. Next base: position 31,748,941 of record CM046842.1, on the reverse strand, counting down.
TAATAGAGCACCAGGAACATCGTGAGCATTAGTGTAATCAATCAAATCAATAATTAAACGTATATTATGTGCTATATTCCTACCTTTCAGAAACCCAGACTGATTATTATGTATGACATCAAGCAGAAATGACTTTAATCTCAAAGCAAAACATTTAGCAATTATCTTATAATCAACATTCAATAAGGAAATTGGTCTGTAGTTTTTAGCATACATTGGGTCCTTATTATTTTTTGGCAAAAGAGAAATAATTCCATTCCTTTGTGACTGAGACATAAAACCCTTTTCAAAGGAAAAAGCGTATGAATCTATTAAAAAATCATAAATATCATTAAAAAAAACAACATAAAATTCCTTGGGCAGGCCATCCAAGCCAGGGCATTTATTTGCTGGCATTGACTTAATTGCATTAAATATTTCAACTTTTGTTAATGGTTGATTGAGTTTTTCTTTTTGATCATTTGAAAATATTGGAATTTCTAGTCCCTCAAAAAAATTATCTGCTTCTTTGCTAGAGTCCTCAGACCAATGTGAAGAATACAATGTAGAATAAAAACCATGTAATTCTTTCATGATATTCTGAGGGTTCACTATTAGAGAACCATCTGCATTTTTTAACATATAAATATTTTTCTTTTCTGTATGTCTCTTTTCTAGATTACAGAAGTATTTAGTGCTCTTCTCACCTTCCTCAGCCCACTTGGCACGGGACCTAACTATAGCACCAGCTGTTTCAAAATCATAGATGTCTTCTAACTTTTTTTCTAAATTACCTAAAAGTTGCATTATTTCATTACACTCTGCATCATTTTGTGTCTTAGTCAGCCTTTGTCGTAAAACTTCAATTTCTGCTTCCAATTTACATTTATCCTTCATTCTCTCTTTCTTTTTCCTCGCTGAGTATTCCATGCAATAACCTACTATAGTGCTCTTAAAAGAGTCCCAAATGACATGGGGGTTACAAGATGAATTAGTATGGTCCTTCTTGAAATCATCAATCTTAACTTTAATATACTTGATAAAATCTGCATCTCTCTGAAGCAAATGGCAATTTAATTTCCAATAACCTCTGCCCCTTTTGGGAACTCCGATAGACAATTCTACTGTGACAACAGAATGGTCCGATGCCAGACCATGAGAAATAGTACTGCTTAAAATATTTGCCAAGATACTGTTTGACACAAATAAATAGTCAAGTCTCGAAAGGGCTATAGGATTTTGTTGATGTCTTGTAAATACCCTGTCTGTGGGATGCATTAATCTCCAACTATCATTCAAATTATATTCATCTGTTAAAAAGGAAAACATATTTCTTGATCTTGAATTACTATGTTCAGCACATGAGCCTTGATAATCTAAGGGACCCATGGCTAAATTCAAATCACCACCTAGAATAACATTTGTTTGATCGCTATAATCAAAATTTGAAAACAAATCCAAGAAAAAATCGGGGTCGTCCTGATTAGGAGCATACACGTTTATTATCCTTAACTTTAATTTTCCTATTAAAGCATCCAAAATAATGACTCTGCCATTTCCATCTGAATATACATGAGATATCGAAGCATTTAATCCTGGTTTGAAAAGGATTGCTACACCTCTACAGTTAGAGGTAGCACTATTAACATATAATTCTCCACCCCACTCTAATTTCCACATCTGCAAATTTTCATCAAGAGAATGAGTTTCTTGGAGCAAAATTATATCATCATTTCTTTGGTGCAAAAACCTGAATATTTTTTTCCTTTTGAATCTGTCCTGAAGCCCTCTACAATTGAAAGTAGTTATTTTGAGAGACATTTAGTAGCATTCCTAAAATAAAAAATGATTTTTCCAGATGCGTATTTCACAATTGAAATTACAGTGAGTACCGCAAAGAAGATAATACCAGATAGCCATACTGTGCACATTATAGAGCTATTGACCCAATGAGTAAACATGGTGTGACAGTGACCAAAAATAAACAGAAAAAAGAAACATATACAAAAATTGGCAAGCAAAAAAGTTTGGCAGTCAACGTTCAAAAAAGGGTAGCATAAGTTAATCATAAAGACCAGTTAATGGGATAAAGCTGTAAAAATGACTGAACACCTTACTAAATGTTTGTCATAAACTGTACACTGGCCAACTTCCTCCATGGCAAGGAATTAAACCTCAGGGCTTATCAAGCGTCCGTTGGCATCTCTGATTCTAATGGAGGCAGGATAGACGAAGAAAGCTTTGATGCCTTTTGCCCTCAGCTCCTTCAACTTTGGCAGATTCTCCCTCCTCATATGCTGTACTCTTTTACTGTAGTCATCTGCAACGTACATTTTCGCTCCTTCGGTTTTTTCCTTGAACACTTCAATCAGCTTCTTTCGGGCCGCTTCTTTCTCTCTGTACGTCGAGAATCCAACGTGGATTGGTCGGGGTTTCCCCCGAGCCTTCTCAGCGGCTGCTGGTCGACCAGAGCGATGTGCACGCTGAACAGCTTTTGGGCCGGCAGCGCCGGCAAGGAGATCTTCTACATACCGCAAACAATCTCCCTTTTCTGCTCCTTCTGGTGCCCCCCAGATCACGACGTTGTTGCGGCGACTTCTGTTTTCCAGATCATCGATTTTGGCATTTGCCTCCTCTAGCGCTGTTTTTAACATACAAATGTCATCCTTTGCATTGTCCACGTCAAACTTTAACATCTGTTGGGCTTGAAGTAGTTCTGCAAACCTCGCTTCCTGCCGCTGCTCAAATTCTATGAACCACAGTGGGGCTGTGCTACGCGACCCCGAACCCGCCATGTTCGGCTGATTCGAGCTTGTCAAGGAGGGACGAGAAACTTCAAGATTTTTCGCTTGTTTTTTCTTTACAGGAGAGTTTTCAACACTAGGTGGGTCACGAGACTTTGGACGGCCATTCATTGTTTATAAGTGAGCATAAAACTAAATCAAAAGCTGAATTTAAACCGGTGAAATTTGAAAAAATAAGCAAGCTTACCCACGACACGTGCGTCCACTACACATCCGCCATGCTGCCCTCCAACCCAACATTTTTTAACCCAAATATAGCTCTATTGAGAACCCGGGGGGGGGGGGGTACTCACGTATATTGGGTATACGGGGATGTGCCGCTGGGAAGGGTGACTTTTTGAAGAAAGATCCTTAGACATGGGTCCCCTTTTCATTAAAAAGATCCTTAGACATGGGTCCCATTTTTCCCCCAAAAATCCTTAGACATGGGTCTCTTATCCCGGCTCTTATCATTTGTTTCATTCCTCTCTTTTCTCCCTCATTTGTCCGGGAAATCCTTAGACATGGGTCTATTTTTCACAAAAAATCCTTAGACATGGGTGCCTATTTACAGCAAAAGGACCCTTGGATGTGGGTATGGGTCTGGAGTTCTCAGCCGCACAACCCCGTCCGATTATAATCTGAGTACCCCCCCCCCCCCCCGGGATTGAGAACCCGAACTACATTACTATCCAGTCCCACCCCCCCCCTCCCCACCCCCTGTTTGACCCTTTCATCCCCCCCCCCCCCCCCCATGGGGGGCACTGCCTTTTAAAGCACACCCACCGGAAACACGATTAAACATGATAGTGTTCGTGTGTTTCAATCTATATCTTCTCTAATTACTTTATCCGTTGAAAACTAAGAACCCTAATCAAATGTCTCGCCGTATCTCACATGAGAACTTGACTCCTCTAGAATATGGTGCGGTATAACGTTTGTGCACATGAGTAGAAGAATTTAATCCTTTCAGGACGGGTATCATTTAAGGGCTAAATTAATCACATTTTGTTCTTCAAATTGGCAACCATAATATTTTTCTTTTAGTGCTACATGGTTCTGTAATAAGGTGCAATGTCTTTGAAAACAATATATATGATCACAAACTTTGTCGAAAAGTTGAAAAAAATTGCCAATTTTGATAAAAACCAATGATTTTGAACCTCTCAATGTGTTGCCACATTAAGGATTTTAGAGCTTATTCTCTTTTTTACAATTCCTGGCATCAAACGCAATATGGTAATGCAACTAAAATGGACATGCAACTAAAATGGACATAGTGTGTGCCGAAATTTTTGCTCTTTCTACCCAGGCATCTGGTATATTTTTTAGAGCTCTGAATAAAATTTATCGAGCCAAACCAGAAAATGTGGTCAATGGTCCCGAGAGGGTTTTTAAGGCATATTATCTTAGATCTGAAATACTAACCTAGAAATAATGTCAATTTTTGGTATAGTTAATAGGGAAGTCCACCCTGATGTCAAGTTGGTTTTGATATAAAAGCAGAAAAGTAGAAGGAACAGATCAGTGATGGCTTGTTGAAAATTAGATTAAAAAGGAGGAAGTAATGATCTTTTAATTCGAGCACGTCTCCCATTAAATCATACATTTCTCTTTCTTTATACGTGTATAATGTCCGGCGCAGCGGGGAAATTTTTAACATGTTAAAAGCGGGGGGGGGGGGGGGGGGGAGGGGGTGAGCATGCGAAAGAGCATATCATAATTTTTTTTGGAATGCTGCAGTATCAAAAGTGTTTACTTAAAGAGTTGGGGATTGCAGCAACTCCCCCGTCCCTCACCGCGGCCATTTATGAACTGTTTCGTTCGATTTCGCGCAAATAATCTAAAGTTAAATATCCGAAGTCGCTGCTGGAGTGAAAACAAACGTGAATCGTTTGTTTATTTTATCACCGTATGAATTAACATTTCAAATTAAATATACAAAGCACAAAATATATTACAAACAAAAATGGCTGGTAGCCCATTATCAGCAGCAACTATAACTGTTGCTGCTGTTACGTACTAATTTACAAAAGAAAAGAAAAGGAAAGTGGTACAAAATTTATAAATGTGTTTATGAATCTCATGTTATTGGTATTCAAAGAGGTAATCTGACGCAAATCATCAGGTAATCTATAGCATTCAGTGATAAATTATATTAAATGTTTTTCAAATCCTCTGCACATAGAGAAGAAATATTATCCAATCGCCACAACATAATATCCGGTGTTTAGAGATAAGGTGTATGATGTGTTTGAAGCGTATTTAACTAAGGAAACTAGACCTAGACAAATTTGAGAATATTGTTGTTAAAAATTACCCCTATTTTTTTTTTGGGGGGGGGGTTCAAATAAGTGCGAATACTAGTGGGACCTTGAGGAAAACAGGTTAATTCTCTCGACTTTACAATTGTATTACCAAAATAAACTTAACTACCGCATAAAGTCAGACGTTATTCATTGATATGACATACAAGACAGTAAACGAATCTTTTAAAAAAGGCGTATAAAAAATGAAAAATAATAGGTTTTATGTAATTCAATAGTTTCAAGTGTACTTACCTCTTCTATATTCCCCTATTCTTGTACTACACAGGATTGTCTTTCCCGAGAAGTAAAGGTAACTTGCAAATTATTTAGTTTCTTTCCATTGTTATAGAAGTTTATCCGAAGAGACAGGGTATATGATGGTGTTGAATTAAACGCGTTTGGACGATAAAATCATATTCTAGTATTTGAAGTGAATACAACGTAACAAAAAGTTGCAGCCAAAAAGAAATCCCGTCAAAAGACAATTGTTCGTGAACGCTGTATAGTCGGGTATTTACTAACGAGCGCACGCTAATGATTCTTACCGCTTCCGGAGCACGTGCCCGGTCGCTGGAAGTGACATCTGACCAATCACAACGCTTGTTAGATCGATTCTCGGCAAGGGGGTAACCTGCCGGAAACTTGCCAATGAAGTATCCAATCAAGTTGCTCGATGCTCACCTACATCGTGCAAAGGGGGTTCTCCCAAATTGGTGGTAGTCTAACAACACAGACTCTGATTTGAAAGTTTCACCCGCGCTGCGCCAACAGTTTGACAATGGTGAAGTGAACTACGACATTTAGACTACGAATATAAGTTTGAGCAAGGGCGTCAGCAGGCTCTAAAAAAGTAGAGGGCACTTTGCGAAATAGCTTGTGGAAGGGGTTGGAGGAGGGAGCCACAACCGTAAGGGTTTCTTAAAATGTTTGATGCTCAAAATAGGCATTTTAATGCATTGTACAGTAAAAATTCCCCAAAATAATGGAGGGAAGGAGATGGTATGACGTCCACCAACTTTTAAAAGGTGAAGGGAAGGAGGGGAGGAGTTGTTACCCTAAGTGTCATTATTATTATCAGCATCATCATTTTAAAAAGTCTCTTAGCATTTAGTTTACAGATTGATTGATTTGTGTATATCAAAAACATTATTTAATTCCCCCTTTTTTTAATCTCATGCCCTACTCATGCCTAATCTTTCAAACAATATTCAAATACATGTAGATTGATTTCAGTAGTCGTTCAAATCTCCATGTACCCTTTTTCTATATTTTATAACAATAAAATTGTCATGATTTATTTTCTTAAACGGTCAATACTGTATTAGAATTTCGAAGCAATAATATTTCACTCTTCTAAATTTACGTGAAACAGTCTTATGCATGAAATAAGTATGAGAACATCAAGATCAAGTCAGTGACGGATTTAGGGAGCAATTCCGGCCCGTGCCCCCTTGAAACCAAGGTCTACACCCTCACCCCCCCCCCCCCACTCTTTAGACCTGATTACTCCTTTCTTTTTGTTGCTTGTCAGAGACCCCAAAATACGTGATGATTTTTTTTTTTTTGGCGGGGGGGGGGGGGGGGTGGAGGAGAGGGAGGGGGGGGGTTGTCAGAAATTTTCTGTGTTCCACCCCCCCTTTACAAAATCCTTGATCCGCCCCTGATATCAGTTATAGAAAAGATAGCTTTCAATGCAATTACTCACTTGACCTGGTCAGTCAATCATTTATTATAATTCATAATTAATCATTTAATCAATTTTCAAAACAATAACTTATATCACTTGGCGGACATTTTTATGAAATAACGATTCTGCAATAACAACAAATGCCGTCTTTATTTGATAAATAGTATCGGAGGTATTGCCAATAAATATTATTTTGAATAAACATTTCGCTTAAGTTAGTTAACAGGGAAAATGAAGAAAAAAAAAGAAGAAGATGTTTTGAATATTTTTGAGGAAGCTATTCAGATAAGTGTGTCTGAAGCAGAAGAATGCTAGGGGAGACAGATAGAGGGCGTCTGTCAAGTGGAGCACCACGTCATACTTGGTGGAGGTGCCGTGGTCCAGTGGTTTAAGGCGCTTGACTGGAGATGCGAGGATCGGGCGTTCGATCCCCGACACGGCACTTATGCCCTTGAGCAAGGCATTTTATCTACATTGCTCTTTTATCATACATCAAATAAATGAAGTGCTAAAGGCATATTGATACCAGGATGTGCGTGTGTGTTATTTAAAAAAAAAAAAAAAAAAATACTTGAATCAGGGTAAGCAGTGACTTCGGTACCATAAGCTCTTGAATGATCAAATTATTTTATACTAATTGATAGTTTTATATGGAAAAGGTCTTAAACTAGAATTGAATTTAGGAGCAAGTTTCCTCCAGACCCTTCAAGTGATAAAATAAATCCTTATCTCCTTCCCTTTCATGACTAATATGCAAAATAATCGTCATAACCTTTTCTCGATTCAGATGTAGGGTGATCTTACATTCATATGATATTGATGTTGAACGTGTAAATAAACCCAAGCTTGCTTGAAGAGAGGCTGAAGAAAAGAAGAGGAAATAAGTAATTATCTTAATAATATAATAATATAAGAGCGAGGGAGAAAAGAGAGACAAAGAGAGAGAGACACACACACACTTTTTTTTTTTTTTTTTTTTTTTTTAGATAACACACATGCACACGCTTGTATCTATATGCCTATATAGCACTTCATTTATTTGATGTACGATAAAAGAGCAGTGTAGATAAAATGCCTTGCTCAAGGGCATAAGTGCCGTGCAGGGGATCGAACGCCCGATCCTCGCATCTCCAGTCAAGCGCCTTAAACCACCGGACCACGGCACCTCCACACACACACACACACACCCACACACACACACACACACACTTTTTTTTTTCTTTTCATAATTTTTTTCATTCCTTGATTCAGTTTTTCAAAACGAATAATTACAAATCGAGCATTAATTACACAATATAATTCAACATGGCAATAAACACAGTACAAATTATATGTTAATAAAGGGGGGGGGGGGCTTCCCGTGCACCATCGAGATACATTTTTTTAACCAGCTTTTTTATAATGCCTGAAGTGTCTAATTAATGAATTTTGATGTTCCCATTGCCAAATCGTGTCCCATGGGGTTCAAAATCGGCCATTTTGGCAGCCATCTTGAATTTTTGATGAAATTCCATAATTAACATATTTTTTGAATTAGACATCATGCATGAATAAATAAAATAGCTTTTTTGAGTAATAATATGACGAGGAATCGATTCAGATTTTTTTTTTTGTTTGTTTTTTTTTTGTTTGTTGTGATTTGAGAAACCTGGGGAGCGTTTCATGAAAGGAAGTTGTCGGATATTTCATCCGACAACTGTTATAAGCTACTGAAATCCTTGCATCTGATTGGCTGAGAGCAAATTTGTCGGATAAAATATCTGACAAGTCCTTTCATGAAATGCCCCCCTGGATTCCACAAAACATCAAAAAGTGTGAAAAAAGTGATAAAATTTGCACCAAAAATCGTGCATCTTAACGTCATCTTGTTTTTCAACTAGTAAAAACAATGAGAACCTGCAAATTTTTACTAAATTATGTTGAGAGGGATCTAATCATGATTTTCATGCATAAATTTACACATATACCTAAAAAAATGTGCCAGTATGGTCAGCTTAATGACACCTCTCAGATTAGAAAATACATGCGTTTTTCATGCAAATTGGCTATTGTGTGGGAAACCCCATAGACTTCTGTGTGTTAGAAGCGGCACAGTTGAGACGTTTCTACCGGCATGTTACATGTGTTAGGTACGAGTTATATGTTGGGTTATGGGCATAAATGCATAAAATTAAATTGATTTTTTATAGTGTACATTGAGTACTTTGTAGTGCTTGATGGTTTATACTCAAAGACAGTAAAATTAATCATTTGAGACCAAATCGAACATACATACACATTGCAGTGGATTAGGGTAATGTTTGTGTGTTTAATAGAGAAGGCACGTTTCGAACCCTCTCCCAATATGATTGGTAAGATTCATGCATGTTCAAACCATAGACGTATGGTTCAAACATACATTGATGCTTAAAAATTAATATAATATGTGTCAATGCGTAACGGAAAGGTTTAAGAATAACAAAAATTCGTCGTTTAAGATAGAAATATGCCTTCTTGCTATCGAACACACCTTGATATTAGTAATTAGAGGTAGATAGTTTGGGTCCCAGAATTTACACTGGAAGAAAAGATTTACCAGCGAACATTAATGATTACCTTTAATGTCATTTTGGAATGCGTTGAAAGGATAATTTCGCGATTCATAAATGTAGGTGTATCACTTTGTAAAGATACTCAGGAACAAAATATACCCGAATGGCAAGATTGAGTGCATTTCAGATGGATAAATAAAGTTACACAAAGCTAATGCTATGGTACATGATCCTGATTTTTTTTACAAGTAAAACTCCCTGCCAGAATATGAGGTCACAGTTGCCCGAATATAAGGTGTCGGCGCCATTATAGGTAATTTCACATTCATGGGGTGATGCAGTCCATTACCCCCCCCCCCCCCCCCCCCTCCCTCCCTGCCTTATATACGCCTATGAAGATATTCATAATGATTATAATTCCGTATAATTTTCTAATTCATCTAAATTGTTTGCTAATTGTTACTTAGAACATACTGGTAATGATGAGCTGCCTATGTTTCTTTTTCCATTATTTTCTTTGATAGTGATGATTATTTTTAGTGATGACGGTGGGTCATAGTGCTTGCATACTGTGATTACTCGTACTAAGAGTGTTCACGTAAGTTTGTTGACATCATCCTTTTTGAGCAGTATCTTCGTCTCTCCTCTCACATCTCACCTCTCTATCTCTCTCTTTCTCTCTCTGTCTCTCTCTCTGTTCTTGTCTCTTGCACACTTCCTCCCATTTCCTTTCTCAATTCTCCCTCTCTGTGTTTCTCAATCCCTGTCTCTGTTCTTCCTCTTCTTCCCTCTTCCTTCCCTCTCTATCTCCCTTTCCCCATCTCCCCTCTCTTTCCCGCACTCTTCTATTTATCTTCCAAGTCGCTCCATGTCCACCTTCTTCCTTCGTATTTTGTTCTGTCTTTCTGTTCATGCACCATCTTTCACTGATCTCTGTTTCTGTCTGAAGTCCATCCCCAATTTCAACCTATATGTTTATCCTTGTCCATCTCTCCCTCTCTGTTTCTCTCTCTGTCACTCTGTTATCCTCTTTCTCTGTCTATATTTTGTTCTCTCCTTCCCCTCAGCGCACGCTCTCTCTGTCTCTCTCTGTACTTCTCTCTTAACCATGCCCGTCTGTACCTTCGATGTCTTTCTTTGCCCTCCTTCTCCTCCTCTCCCTCTCTCCACTGTCATGACTGTCCTTCTCTGTCTACATCGCTCTCCTGTCTCCTCTCCCACTTCTTTCTGTCTCCGTCTCTCTTTCTATTCCCTTTCGCTTATTTTCTCCTTGTCTCTCTCCTTCTGCCCAACTTCTTTCCCCTCCTTCTCTTAACCCTTTCAGGACAGGGATTATTTAAGGGCTAAATTGATCACATTTTGTTCTTCAAATTGGCAACAGTAATATTTTTCTTTTAGTGCTACATGGTTCAAATAAGGTGTAATGTCTTTGAAAACAATATACATGGTTAGAAATTTGTTTAATAGTTGAAAGAAATTGCCAATTTTGATGAAAAACAATGATTTTAAACCTCTCAATGTGTTGCCAATTTAAGGATCTCAAAGCTTATTCTTGTTTTAAAAATTCCTGGCATCAAACGCAATATTGTCATGCAATAAAAATGGACATAGTGTGTGCAGAAAATTTTGCTCTTTCTATTCGTGCATCTGGTATATTTTTTAGAGCTCTGGATCGAAAGTTATTGAGCCAAACCACAAAATGTGGTCATTTGTCTTTAAAGGGTTAAATCGCTGCTCTCACCCCCTCACTCCCCTCCCACCCATTTCCTGCTTCCATCTCCCTTTTCTCCCCACCTTCACTTCTTGTCTATTTGTATGTCTGTCTACCCCCCCCCCCTCTTTGCATGCCTGTCTCTATCTCTCTCTATCCATCCCCACCTCTTATTTCCTCCCTGTCATGCCTGTGCCTCTCCATCTCTCCCTCACTCTATTTCTCTCCCTTTCATCTCAGTAATCTGTTCTGTCTCCATTTTCACTAACTACCCCCCCCCCCTCTTCCCCCTCTCTCCATCACTAATTTGATCCTTCCCCCTCAGCGCGTGCACTCTCTCTCCCTCTCTCTCCCTCCCTCTCTCATCTTACCACTCACTCCTTTGTACCATCTGATCTCCCTCTTCCCTGCCCGTCTCTGTGCTTGTCTGCCTGTTTCTCTCTCTGACTCTGTCTGTCTGTCCTTTGCTCTCAATCATTCCCCGTCTCTCCTTTTTTTCCGTCTTGCCTTGCCCTGCCTTCTCTTCTGCTCTCTCTCCTCCTCATCTACTTTCTCTCCCCACCCTTCTCAGTGACCATCTTCCTCTTACGTCCTTTATCCCTCTTTTGTCCCTGTCTCTCCTGCCTCTGCATCCTCTCTCCGTCTTTCTCCTCCCCTCTCTCTATATGACTCTCTCTCTCTCTTCCTCTCTCTCTAAGCCTTTCCTCTCGTTTTCTCCCTTTCTCTCGCTCTCTCCGTCTCTGTATCTTCTTTCCCTTTGTCATGTCTCTAACCTGACATCTTAGTCAATTTTGAGATAATCATCTCCATTACTATGCTATTAACTGATTTCATCAAATCATTCCCAGTAAAATAATTTATAAAATGTCATAATATATAATTGAAGATTTTTATCATCAAACCCCATGGAACACTCATCAATTACTAAAATTGCTGTCAATGTCAAGTATTGTGGGATAAGATCTTTAAATTGAAATTATATTATCATCTTGATGAATTGTTGACTCTCTATTCTAAAGCAATATTGCATAATGTATATATTTCTAAAACAAAATATAAGGAAAAGGCACTTTTCCAGCTAAAGATGTCATCAACTTCATGTTTGAGAAGCTCATGACAGGAGAAACAGATAGAAACCGTCAAGACAAGCACAGAATCGTTACCCTAATCCACTGAAATATGTATCTATGTTCGATTTGGTCTCAAATGATTAAATTTGCTGTCTTTGAGTATAAACCATCAAGTACTACAAAGTACTCCATGTACACTATAAAAATCAAAAACTTTTATTCATTTATGCCCATAACTCAACGTACATGACGTATAACTCTTACCAAACATGCTGGTAAAAGAGTCTCAACTGTGCCGCTTCTAACACACAGAAGTCTAAGACCCCGTTCTCACTCACTTTGAAAGTGGACTTTCAGAGCGGTCTATCTAAGACCCGTTCCTCAGGAACGGTTCTTAGGTGAGTGTGAACGGTCAAAGTGGTCCAGGAAGTGGTCTTCTGGACCGCTCCAGAAGACCACCTCGGGGAGGTGGTCTTGAGGAACCGCTCCACGATTCAAAGTGGCCTTGTTGTCATGGCAGCTCAGGTCAGCGGGTCAAATTTTTCGCGCGGAATACAAACTGATGTACCGTAGCGTGCCTGCCGGCTGCCCGATCGATTGCTTTTGCTTTTTTTTCCGCGCGGAACGTCACTAGCTCACTTCCGGTTGAAGTACGCTTTCGTTCACATTGCACGTTTAGAGCGGTCCATACCGCTCTTAATAAGACCCGTTCCTCAAGACCACCTCCCCGAGGTGGTCTTCTGGAGCGGTCCAGAAGACCACTTCCTGGACCACTTTGACCGTTCACACTCACCTAAGAACCGTTCCTGAGGAACGGGTCTTAGATAAGTAGACCGCTCCAAAAGTCCACTTTCAAAGTGAGTGAGAACGGGGTCTTAGGTGAGTGTGAACGGTCAAAGTGGTCCAGGAAGTGGTCTTCTGGACCGCTCCAGAAGACCACCTCGGGGAGGTGGTCTTGAGGAACGGGTCTTAAGAGGGGTATGGACCGCTCTAAACGTGCAATGTGAACGAAAGCGTACTTCAACCGGAAGTGAGCTAGTGACGTTCCGCGCGGAAAAAAAAGCAAAAGCAATCGATCGGGCAGCCGGCAGGCACGCTACGGTACATCAGTTTGTATTCCGCGCGAAAAATTTGACCCGCTGACCTGAGCTGCCATAGCAACAAGGCCACTTTGAATCGTGGAGCGGTTTGAGCGAGAAAAACTGCTCGGAGTGTGAACGCCCCGGGGGGGGGGGGCACTCACGTATATTGGTGGTACGGGGACGTGCCGCTTTGATGACCCCCTTTTTCAGACCCCGATTTCCGTTCTCTAGATACTCAGTTCCGCTCAGGAGCCGCTCAGCCCCGCTCTGAAGACCCCCGTTATGAAACATATCCGTTCGCATGCGGCCGGGAGCGTGGCGGAGGCAGTGGTCGCTCGACCTGGTCTCGCGCCCTAGGCCCTTTCGTCGCGCGAGCCTTGAAAACTGCTCCAGCTAGCTAGCTACTAGCGCTACACGGCGCGGGCGCGGCCCCCGGCGCGGCCCGTCCCGAGATCCTGCGATAGCGAAGGTGTACCGCCGATAAAGCGAGGTTAGTTTTGTAGTTCCCTAGACCCTGTTTTTCACTCTGCCCAATAGATAATAGTTCCCAAGACCCCGTATTTTACACCTTGAAGTCAGTTCCTTAGACCCCCTTTTCGGGGATTCGTGAGGCACACCCCCGTCAAAATATAATTCGAGTGCCCCCCCCCCCCCGGGGTGAACGCTAGCAAACCGTTCCTCAAGACCCGTTCCTCTGAAGCGGTCTAACTAAGACCACTTTCAAAAGTGAGTGAGAACGGGGTCTATGGGGTTTCCCACACAATAGCCAATGGGCCTCGATTTTGCATGAAAAACGCATGTATTTCCTAATCTGAGAGGTATCATTAAGCTGACTATACTGTCTGGTACATTTTTAAAGGTATATGTGTAAATTTATGCATGAAAATCATAATTAGATCCCTCTCAACACATTTTAGTTAAAATTTGCAGGTTATCATTGTTTTTACTAGTTGAAAAACAAGATGACGTTAAGATGCACGATTTTTGGCGCAAATTTTATCACTTATTTCACACATTTTGATGTTTTGTGGAATCCAGGTTACTCAAATCACAAAAATAACTCTCTGAATCGATTCCTCGTCATATTATTACTCAAAAAAGCTATTTTAATTATTCATGCATGATGTCTAATTCAAAAGATATGCTAATTATGGAATTGCATCAAAAATTCAAGATGGCTGACAAAATGGCCGATTTTGAACCCCATGGGACACGATTTGGCATTGGGAACATCAAAATTCATTAACTAGATACTTTAGGCATTATAAAGATGTTGGTTTAAAAAAATGTATCTCAATGGTGCACGGGAACCCCCCTTTCCGACTAGACTAATTCGGAATATCACCTATTAGTTGTCACAGAAGGGGAAAAAACACAAAGATTTGCGGGCGTTGCTTTGAAGAACATAATAGCATGCGTAATAAGAAGTACTGCCTTAAGATGATCAAAGTCTACGTAAAATTGGCTGTCTAACAGGGGCGGCGCCAGGGTATTTTGATAGGAGGGGCAAGACGACCTAAAGATGACGTCATATTTTTTCTCCATTATATAACAGGGGTAATATAGAGTTATATGTTTAAGACCTCTCTTTTTAATACTCCTCCTTCTTCTTTCTTCCCTTTTCTTCCCTTTTCTTCCTCCTTTTCTTCTTTTTTCTTCTTTTTTTTCCTTTTTTCACTACTTGAAAAATCATAGGGGGGCGGTCGCCCCCTCTGCCCCCCCCCCTGTAGCGCCGCCCCTGCTGCCTAATATAGCACTGACGCAGAATGGTTAATCTAAAGTAGTTGTTTAGTAACTCATTTTCCATAATTAATTGGCTCATTACATATACAAGCAATTTTGTGTTTCCTTAATCACCGGTGGATACAGTGGTTTGAACAATAACACAAAAAATCTTCAGACAAAAGGGTAGACCTGGAAGACTATATATCGGTAAGTTGGTTGAAGCATTAAACATTAAACATGAAAAAATAAAATATGCAATATGAATATGATATGATGATCTATTAAAAAGTTTCATTTTGCTTGTAAACCTTATTTTTGTCAATTTTAAAGAGCACAGAGACATTATGTATTATTATAATTATTATGATTATGACTATTATTATTATGATTATGATTATTAGTGTTATTAATATCTTATTATTATTATTATTAGCAGTAGCAGTAGTACTTATTGTATTATGTTTATCATTATCATTATTATTATTCATTATCATTGTTTAATATTGTTATCATTATTATTATTATGATTATGATGATGATGAGGATGAGGATGATGATTTATGATTATTATCATTATCATTTTAAGAAATCGTTTATAAGTTGGATTCAAATGTTATACAGAAATGATCATTGTTGAGTAATACAATAGGTTGGTTGTCAGAGAGATGTTAGACAATGATGTCTCCTGTCTGCTTTGTTTTTTATTCTTGTTGCAGAGATTTTAGCAATTCGAATTAAAGAAAATATGGAAATTAAGGGAATAGATATTACAATAAACCTTTTTATAATTATTTGCGAGATAGAGAGGTGAAGATAACACGATTCGCTGACACCACGACAATATTTGTAGCTTCAATAAATTATGTTAATCATGTTATGAAAGAGATTGGAATATTCGGAAAAATTGCAGGTCCAAAAGTGAACTGGAGCTAGACAATGATGTTAAAAATAATGGATTTCAATACAGAAATAAATTATTTCAATTTCACAGAAGAACTGGTAAAGTATTTAGGAATATTCACAGGGAAAAAAGGCGAATTATGTACGAAGGCTAAATTGGGAAGGAAAATTGATAAGGTAAACAACATTTGAAAGACATGTAAATGAGACGGCTTACATGCTATGTGAAAATTATCATTATAGAATGTCTAATTGTACCTCAAATTATGTATGCCGCCATGGTCGTTCCGATGCCGGATTATATATGCAACAGTTTTACGTAAAACTATTTATTCCTTTTTATGGAACTCAAAGCTTGAAATAGATCAACGTAATATTTGTATTAGACCAGAGTAGAAGGTGGACTAGGGATGATTGAAAGAAAACATCTCGACATTCAAGTTCTGGCAAGTCTGGTTAGACTTGCCAGGGTCTTTTGCTTGAAATGGTGTCCTTGAGATTAAAAAAACAACATGATTAAACAGTTTAACTTCATTTTTTTTTTCATAGAATATTACCCTCTCGGGAAAATCTGTATAAATAGTAGATTGTAAAATTGAAGCAATGTGAAAAAATAAACAAAACAGAATATATTGTTCATTTCTTGTTCTATTGTAAAAAAAAAAAAAAAAAAAAAAAAGATTGTAAGTATGTTGCAATATAATTTCTCGGATGATCTATTTTAAGTTTAAAAAAGAAATTGCAATAAATATGAAGATGTTATTAGTTGGTTATGAAATAAAAAGACGCAAGGTTTAGTTTGGTCAATTTTATAATAACGTTTGCTCAATTTATCGTCTATAATCCTTAAGAAAAATATAGATTAAGAAATTTACATCATAATCAGAAAAGGTTGATCAGTGATTTTATCTCATCATTCAAGTTTCAATTGAAATACAAAGGAATTAAACAATTCAACGTCAAAGAAGTCAAGAAAATAGTTGATGTAGTTTCTTTTTGTCAGAATTCATGACTATTGTAGTTTTAATAGCATTGCCTGTATCCTTTATATATTTTTTAACATATGTATGTTATGTAAATGAAATAGAATAATAAACCATCTTGAAAGAGGCAAAGAGAAAAAAATTATTATCATTATTATTATCATTATTATTATTATTATTATTATTATTATTATTATTATCAATATCATTACTATTATCATTATTATCATTATTAATCAAGTTTTTTCGACATTAATCCTTGCCTGACGTCTGAGGGCGTCAGTGGCAGGTGCTCTGTTTGACGCCCCATTTGAGGGGGATATCGTACAACAAATGATTGTAAAATGAACAGTACAAACGATGCGTTTGATAGCTGGCGTATCTACTACATTTAGTTACCTCTAAAGTCTCTATTAGTGCCATATAATAACGCAATCGAGATTACACCACCTGTGCAAAGGGTATTACATTATCACAATTAACCCATAGACTATTGAATTCTCTCATTCCCATAGGCTTAATACAGAAGCCACCCGGTTCCCGCAAGCAATGGGTTACCGGGTAGCAATCACCCACAATTATTTTGCTCCCTAGGTTAGAAGTTACGTTCAAATATTTTTTCTATATGAAGTGATATTGCAAATTGAAAATAACACTCAGTAAACGTACTTATAAGCGACGCGTGGGTAAACTAGTGGACGCGTCCGTACGCGCTCGCGAAGAATAGGGACCAAGTCAGAGTTGGGTCCCGTGCGCGCCTTTTCATGTTCATCCTGTATTTCCTTCGTTCTCCTTTACTGTTGACCTATATTGTTGCAGGTGAAGTTCTCTGAGGTTGATTTCAAACTTCTAGCTGTGTACAAGTTATGTTCTGAGGTGATTGGTACACTTTGAAGAAAAGATCAAGTTCTGTTTTTAAAAAGTAGTTTTGTTAGCCTTTACTTTGTTTTTATTGACACTTGGAAGAATATTGTAGTAGCCATGTTACATGAAAATGCCCCATATTCCAAAATATGACCAGGGTCCCATCTTATAAAGAGTTGCGATTGATTGGAATCGAACGCAAGTCCTCCAATCAATCGCAAACTTCCAATCTCCTATCTCTTAAGTACAGAGCTGCGATTGATATCATTTGCAAATTATTTGCAATTAATCGCAATTCTTTATAAGACGGGGCCCAGAAATTGCTTGAAACACTGAACCAAATTTGGAGGCCCTATGTACGTGACTTATAAACTCATATCTGTGTTCATTGCCTTTCCTTTATGTGCTTTTTCAGCAAGACTGAGTCAATCTCTTATTATTTTGCTGATTTCTAAACCTCACAATATGAAAATTATTCGAATGTACTGCATGAACATTTTCTCAATAAATTCTGAATAGTTTCTTTCACAGTGGCATTGCATGGCCAGAACTTAGCATGATCTCCATAAAGAGTTATATTTTATGAGTTATTAGGGAATCAGAAAAGTCATTTTTTTTATGCCTGAGTCAAAGTCAATTTAGATCGCATAATTTCTCGTCTCCTCAGTTTTGGTCTTTACCCCCCCCCCCCCCCCCCTTTTATCTATTTATTGCAATGACGTCCTCCGTCATTGCCTTATCTTTTGCATTCTTCTCTTTATTTTCCTGAACATCTTACGTCGGTATAGCACATCTCTTACCAATACTTCTCTTTATATATTGACATTAATAAATATGTTATTAACTTTTCATTGATAGTATTATATCAATAACTAATCGATAAGGAGTGTATTGTCATTAGCAGTAAAGCCCGACTCACACTAAGGAACTCCTTGCTCACACGAGTCGTTGGTTCACTAGCGTTGACCGCTCCAACTACTCTTGAATTCAATAGCTTTCATGCTGCAGGGAACACTCGACCCTTGCTATTGGCCTGGCAAGGATATTATACGAAGCTCCATGGTTCTTTTCGTATTCAACTCCAGTTTTGAGCAGAGCAGAAACCGTGATAAACCACCTCAAAAAAATTCTCGGCGTTAAGAAAATAGAAGGAACTCGTGAGTAGTTCATATAGCAAAAGGAAGGGTGTTTCAGGGACACAGTGCAATTTAGTGTTATTTTATTTGTAGGCTTATCCCACACTTTGTTTGTGTGTTCGTGTACGCCCATGCGTGTGTGTATCTGTGAGTGTGCGTGTTTTCTTTTCGTTTGACAATACACCAGCGCCCTAATAAATGATAAGCTAGCTAAATTAGTAGATAACCCTTTCGAGACAATGGACCATATTCTGTGGTTTGACTCAATTACTTTGAATTCATATCCCTAAAAATATACCAGATGCATCAGTAGAAAGAGCAAAAAATTTCTGCACACACTGTGTCCATTTTTTTTTTTTTTTTTTTTTTGCATGACCATGTTGCATTTGATGCCAGGAATTTTATAAAGGAGAATAAGACTGAATAGGAAAAAAAAAAGAGAGAAGTCAATTATATTATTTATATGATTAAATTAAAAAAAATATAACGACAAAAAAATAGTTGGTGTTAATAGTAAAAATTGACTGATTGACATAAAACACTAATCTCTACAACGAAAATTATTTAATTGGCAACACATTGAGAGGTTCAAAATCTTTTCTTTTTTTTCATAATTGGCAATTTTTTCAACTTTTCGACAAAATTCGTAATCATGTATATTGTTTTCAAAGACATTACACCTTATTAGAACTAGGTAGCACTAAAAGAAAAATATTGTTGTTGCCAATTGGAAGAACAAAATGTGATAGATTTATCCATTAAATAATTCATGTCCTGAAAGGGTTAAGAGTATTTCATTGCATGTTTTAGTGGTGAAATTCCTGCTTTATTTTATTTTTTATTTTTTACTTTCAATTGTTAGACCCATGAGTTGTATCTTTCCTGAGCAATTTCTTTCTACATGTCAGCTGGGTTAGGAGAGACAGATGTAGATTAATGTCTTGCCCAAGGACTTTGCAGCATCTATTTACATGATTTATCTCAAACTTTCACAGATCGGTTTATCAGCTTTACACGAGGAATCGATTTTCCTTTTAACTGATTTTGTTTTCCTTTCTTTTCAAAGTTAAGGCAGAATCATGACTTCTAACCCCGCTCCAGTGACGTTATACAACTATGGCAATCCCCAGGATTCTGCATGTCAACTATCGTCCTACCTTGCACATATAAAGGTGGGTTTAACGCACTTGATCAATTATTCAGGTAGAGCCGCAAAAAAGGGGAAGTCAACCCTGATATAAATTGTCATCATTTAAAACAAATCATTTTGTAGGTTTTCCTATTTTCCCGCCCAATATCATATTTTTGTTACTCATACCAATTAAGGTGCATTCAAATTCAAGCATTATCATTTTACGATCGATATCGTTCTTTCAAATTTAAAATCCGGGCAATGGAATTCATTTGGAGACACGATAATTAATTTAAGAGCATCAAAACTAATTCATCGGCAAACTTATTTCAGTTTAGGGCATTCCGATTTTTGATATCCGCATTCGATTTATTTTTAGTGCAAAAAAAAAAAAAAAAAAAAGTCGTTAACGTGCATGCAAAGTCATAAACGTACGTACGATTTCAAATTCTGCGCACAAATTAAATCTCGAAGTTCGTGCATTCAAATTAACACAGTAGGCCTGATGAGCCTATTTAGGTATTCCATTTCATTTTGGGGAATTCAATTTACTGATTCGTTCATTTAGTGTCATCGTTTCTGTAAGTGTGTATGTGTTGTGTGACTGCGTGTATGTGTCTGTGTTGTTTTTGGGGTCTCTATCATGTCTGCATGTACATGTGTGTATTTGCGTGTGTGTATTATACACACAATTATAGGATTGATGTTTTTTGTGGCCTCATATTCAAAGTCATCAGATTTCAAATCTTTAATCATTTCTTATATTGTTTACATCAGTGTTTGTTTTTTTAAAATACATTCTGTAGGCCTGTTCTAAACCTTTGCATGACATTTTTGCATGTTTTCTTGAATATGTTCAATCTAATGCACTTATTTAAAACTTGCTTGCCCTTTCATGAATTAGAGCCAAATTTCTTAAATTGTATGCTCATAGTTTAAATGTTGAAAATTGTTTTGCAAGGGTAATGAGTTCGAACGAGGGAAAATTATTTCGAATGCCCATCCCTTAAATTGCATGCTCTTTATGTAAACTCTGGTGACTCATTTAAAGAAATTTTTATACGGATAACACATTCGAAAGAGAGAAAATCAAAGTATATGACCATTCGTTAAATCGTATGCTGCTTATTTAAATTGGCATGACTCAGTTAAAGAGCTCGTTGCATGAATAACGAATTTGAACGAATGAGAATGAATTCGAATGACAATTTGCCGTGGTAATCACAAATATCGTGAATTTAAATGCTCTTAACATTAAATTGAATGAACAAATTACTATAAATTGAGCGGGAAAACCTATATATCATTTCCGAGAATACAATTATAACAATAAAAGATATACAAAACACGAAGGGCAATAACAGAAGAAAAGGAAGTTTTGGTTTTAAAAGAAGATGAAAAATTAAAGAAATGAATCAATGAAAGTTCGAGCAAAATCTGATAAGAAATAAGAAAGACATAAATTTTTAAAGTTGTAATCAATCAAACACAAATTGGCAACTCCATGACGTATCTTATGAGGTCCTCTCCGATTTGCATGTTTCTCTTAAAATTATATGTCATCATACATGCACCCTATAATTTGTATTTATATAATCAATTGCACATACGTTTTCCCTCAAAACCTGTCTGAAACAATGTATTCCTTCATCAATTACTAAGAAAATTAAAATTTATGAAATTTTATATTCAAAGCAAACGTGAGAGGACCTAGCAAGATACGTCCCACCATTGCCAATTTGTGCTAAATTGATAACAACTTTAAAAATTCATAACTTTCTTTGTTTATTCTTTATTTTCCTAAAGCTTTCACTAATCTGTTTCTCTCATTTTTAAAAAATTCCAATCAACTAAATACCAGGGTGGACTTCCCCTCTGATGGTTTATTAGATACCTAATTTGATTAGAAAATTTACAGATTTAAGCAAAATATTTCCTGATGCAATTACTAAATACTTGCCCATTCAATTGGAACATCTTATTATTTAGTAAAAAACAAAACAAAAACAAAAACAAAAACAAAAACGAAAAACCTGCCTGATTCAATCATAAAGCAAACGGTTTGGGGAAATTTTATCAATTCAACGAGAAAACCTTAAGATTTGATAACAACTCACTGATTCAAAGACCAAATAAAAAATTACGAAAAATGTACCTATTCAGTCAGAAAACTCACCGATTAAAAAAGAAATCTTATGATTCAATCAGACAACCATGGGCAACTTAACCCTTTGGATACGAGTTAATTTCGGTATAACATGCTTTTTCAACAGACTACTGCACCTGCCAGAGTTATCAAGGGCCTAATATTCAACGGGTTAATGGTTCTAGTTTAAAACTTACTGATTCATTCAGAAAACTAGCTGAATAGAGGAGACAAATGAGAAAACTTAATGGTTTAATCAGGAGACCTGACGATTCATGTTAAAAACGTAATGAGCAGTGAATCTAATGATTCAATCATAAAAACCAAAGGATCTTATCCCCCCCCCCCGAAAAAAAAAGAAGTATTGATTCAACAAGAAAATTTACTGATTTAGTAAGAAATTACAATGAGTAATTCTATTATGAAAATTAATAATTTAGTAAGAAAATGGATTAAGAAGAAAATTTTCCTGATTCAATTTGGAAAACGTATTCAAACAGAAAATTTCACTGGCCCGTATCCTGAACTTCGGTTTGGTTTAACTGAAACCGCTGTCTAAGTGTGGTTTAAACTCAGTCAAAAACTGCCCTTTAACCAGGAGCTTAAAATGGCATTAAACTGGCAAAACTTGAACAGCGCCACCTTACAGTAACCGCCAAATTGAGATTATAATTTGAAAATTAATTGCATTTTATTTTGAATTTCGACAAACAGCTGTTTAGACAATAGGCACATTTTATATTTCAAACTGTTATTTTTGACGTTGCACATGTGGACAATTGCCTACAGATACATTCTAAGCTTATGGGGCATGATGGGAAAATTAGAGGCACAGAAACTTATCAAATCCTGTTGAAAGATGGCGCCATTAGGAGCTTCAATTTACTGTCACTTTAAGATAATCACATTCTGAACTCCGATTTCCCTTATACTCCAGTGCAGTCAGAGTCTAATCGTGATTTAACTTTGTACAGAGATATAAAATGCAGGCAGCTAGCGGTAGTTGTAGTCCGGTTTAAAAGGGCAGTTTTAGACTGGAGTTTTAGTTAAACCGGAGTTTAGAATGCTCGCCACTGACCGCCGAGCCAGAGGCGGATCCAGACTTTTGTAAAAGAGGATGGTGTCCAATTATCCAAAATCTCTGGCAGGCCCCCCAAAAAGGTTATCAGTCCAAAAAAGGAGATCTAATTCCTCTGCAAGGAGGAAAAGGGTTAGAAGAAAAACAAGGGGCTCCAGACCCTCGTCACATTTATATATTTTGGGGGTGATCTAAAGACTGGACTGTGCTTCTTACTAACAGAAAACCTACTGATTCAAACGGAAAACGTACCGATTTAATAAGAAAATTTAATGATTCAATCGACACAACTTCCATCGGTAGACTTTTACTCTTACTATGCCAAAGGCTTTTGCTTGTTTCAAGATTTAACCAAAACGCGAACACTGCTTTACTTTTAAATACCTCTACCTCTCTAACCAGAGCTTTATGTGTACGAAAGTTGTAAGAAATTTATTATCCTTTCCGATGATACCAAAAAATTCCCAATTATACTCAATTTCATGCATGAATGAAAATTATTGAATAATATAAATAATTTTTCTAACTAATTCTTTGATTTTCCGTTCCTCATTCGTTTAACACTGTTTCACGCTAAATTAGAAAAGATCCCGTACAAATTTGTCAAAAATGTCCCTGGTGGCACTATGATAAGTCTAAGAGTGCTTGATTCATGCTCTAAACATTGATATAAATAATGACAATGCGCCACATAAACATTTCTTGGTGGAGCAATATGTGAGAGGAAATACCCAGTCTGTGTGTCATGTATATGTGACATCGGCAGGGCAAAAGTTAAAGTTAAAGATTCTCACCGAAATTATTATGCATTAAACCGAAAAATAATTACTGAGGTAAGAAAACCCATAGATTTTTTGAAAATGTTATTGATTAAACAGAAAACTTATCGATTCATTCAGTGAAACGTAATGATCGAATCAGAAAATTTACTCATTTAATCAGAAATCGCAACGATATAATGATAATAAAATAATAATAATAAAACTTACTGATTGACTTAGAAATCTTGGTTGTTTAATCAGAATTTGTTGTTTTTTTTTTTTTCAAATTCAGACTTCTAATGATTCAATCATAAATCTGACTCATTTAATCAGAAACTCTCTCATTCTATTTTTTAACAAATTAAATGAGAAACTAACAGTATCATCGAAAAATTACGAATTCAGTGAGAAAACTTATCGATTCAGTTGGAAAACTTCTCAGATTCTTAAATAAACGCTTATACTTAACATGCTTAAAGTCAGTAAAACTTGGGTTTGAAGAAATGTTCTAGTGATGTTTTATTTCTCATCTCTAATCATTCTAGAGGACAGCCATCATGCAACTTATTTGTGGAGTTTTGCTCGTTGCCTTCGGTATACTAGCCATTATCTTATTGGCTTATTGGTCCTACTTCGCTACAGCTATTTGGAGTGGAATATTGGTAATATGCTTTCTTATATTCCACATAGAAGATTTCCTGTTAAGAGATTGGTAAACGGATACCACGTGGTACTAAACAAGACGGGTATTTATTTGTAATGCCTGTCAAATCACTGGCAATATTCCGTTTAAATCCGTTAATTTCAGTTAGAAAAATCGACATGATGTTAAGTTTATAGTGGCTTATTCTTTCAAATTCTACTTTGTTTTCTACACGTTCAGTGCAGTATGTAACATATTGATGAGGGTAACATTGTTATTGTTGATTCGCGCTAATATTGTAATTAGTATATTTGTATTGATTTTTCTCACATTTCAGATATTTGGAATGGCTGGAGTGATTGGCATATTGGCAGGTTCTAACGGAAACAAGTGTTTGGTAACCACTCTTTAAATGGTCAAGACGGATAGGGGCATAATCCCTGGGGTACTGGTTGGGGCCTGGAGGGCTGCATCCCCCTCCCCCTAAAAAAAAAGTTATAGACCTAAAAAGAAAAAGGAAGTCAGAAAAGAGAAAAAGCTAATTATCTAAATGATGAATGAAACGCTGAGTATCCCCATTTTTAGAAGAGAGAAAAGATTAAGTTAAAATAAAGACCAGACTTTGATTTGCCAGTGTGATTAAAAGTCTTTTAAAATGTAAAGTCCTCACCTATAAAACACAAGACTCTTTCGCTTGGTCGCTACACGACTTGGCAAAAATATAATAAACAAATATACCTTGCACTGAGAGGCTCTAGGTGAAATTATGGATTCCGAGATGGCAGGAATAGCACTATTTTCTGAGGGGCGAGGAATCCATAATTTCACTAATGGCTCGAAACAGTGCATGATATATTTGTTTTATATCCCTCAAACGAATCTTGCAAAAATAATGATAAAAATGTACCGCGGTTTACACAGTTTTGGGGGTTTTATTTTTGTTTTTAGACCTCATAGACCACACACACAGTGGTCTATGAGGGAGGCCGATACCGATAGTACTTTTTACTTTTCACACATTATCGATGAAAAACAACTGATCGATCGCATATCTATGACGTCACGGTATTGCACGTTTTTCTTCATTGGCATCGGCAATATCCATTAATGAGGGATATGATATATACCAAAGGCGTGTCTAGAATGCAAAGTTATAATAGAGCAAAATGTAAAGTCATCTTACATTGGGAAAGAGGGGAGGGGTGATACCTGAGTTACATCATTGTATTCGTAGTGCTGGTGCTTATTAAGACAATATTCAAATTCTTGCCAGCTCAGTCCCATAATCTTCTTTAAAAAATCCAACCCCATCCAGATATTGAAATGAAATGTTCTTCTCCGTTTTATTTAATGCTCTATGTCATTAGACAGTGTTTGGGACGATGGTAAAATACGAAACTCTATATTATGATAATTTATCAATTTGTAATAGGACGTATTTTTAGATGTAAAAAAAAAAAAACTAATATTAGATGATATTGGAAACTGCTTTAAGCGATTAAAATGTTTACTATGTCTGTTATTATAACTAGTGTTATTCAAAACTTTACACAATAGCTTTGGAAAAGTTAATTTATTACGTTTGTTTTTACATACTGACAAAAGGTTTATTAAGGCTTATTGATTTTTTTTTTTAAATTCTATCCCAGATCTCGATCTACATGGCCTACTCTATCCTTGGGAGTCTCATGGGGTTTGCTATTTTTGTGATGCATATCTTTGCCGCCTGTTTCGAAGACTCTTATTGGTGGGACTATGGTTCTTATATTAGGGGATGTCAGCCCGGTCATTATTATAACTGGATACCATACTGCTCTAAATCAGTGGTGAGTTACATAGGCTTAGTACTCAACAACAGAGGGCGCTTTGACACATTTACCTCACTTCTATTTCATTCATAGTTTATTTTCACTCCAATATACTATTGGTTTTCCCCGTCAAATTTATCAAAACAGCAGCCAAATTGATGCACAGTCGCTCGATTTCATTTGAATTGGGACGTTCATCAAGATCAACCTTCAATTGCCTAAAATGAGCATTCAATTTGATTTTCAGGGCAAGCGATCGCATACTTCCATCATGCATTTTGATAGAATGAGCATTCAGATTAGAATGTTACCCAATGAGCATTCAAATTCACGGGAGCTTCGGATCGCGAACTTTTGGGAATTCGATTTCATCAATAGGCAAGCAAGTTCGCGATTTGTTTAAGCAATGGATATAACAATGCATTCCTTCCCTTCGAATTTTCAAATTGTTTTTACAAGATACGATTGTTGAAACAATATGTAAAGTCGTGTTCTTGTGGTGTCATAGATCAGGAATAAATGATAGTGATGAAAAATGATATATACGCTACAAAAATGTAAAATAATGAAAGATAACAAAGTTTATAAACAAACGCAAGCGCCGCGGAACGATTTCTGACAAGGTAGGGTTGCTCCAGCCTCGTTTGCACCCTTCCTATTTCGGGGGCCCTGTGATTATCAAAAACAAAAATATGAAATAACAAAGCAAATGGTCAACTCGAAAAAACAAGATTAGACAAAATAAAAGGACATTATGATGTGAACGGCTACTTTGAATATGCTGCACACATTTGAAACGATACAGTATATGAAAAAATGAATTAGTCCCAATAATTCGTTTTTACACCATAGCATTGGATGAATACATTATTTTTATAACAACTAATTACATTTGAAAACATTAGAATGCTTTAATGACGAAAAAATTGGAGAAGTTAGATTCATAAAAAAAGGCAAGGCCCAGCTATTTTCTGTACTTCTTGTACCTGTTTGAAAATGAATGAACACACTGCTATTAAACTTGACTGCCTATTAATGAAAAGGAAAATAAAACTCGATCGATAATCAGCTCGCAAGTCGTAAATAAATTTGAATGACGCTTTGGCCTCTTTAAATTGAACGACGATAAATTAATCTGGATATTCGAAGCACATTTTCCGACACTGGAAAATGAATTTCAATGAATGAAAACTAATATGAACTAAAGGAGTAAATAGCTTGAAAACGAACGTTTGAAAATGAATTTGAACGCTAGTTTTGCGAATTTGACCGGGAAAACGTATAATAAAAACAATGATAAATAAATATAGAGCAGTATTTTAAGGCATAAATAACATTGATAAAAGGTACTAAAACAGTAACATAATAAGATAGTCGACAATAATATATTTTCTTGTTTTAACATAAATAAATGGATATTAGTGGGGGTCGAGATAATGATGCTTGACATCATAGTATTTTCAACCCTTGTAAAAAAAAAAAAAAAAAAAAAAAAAAAAAAAAAATAATATATATATATATATATATATATATATATATATATACTACAGAATTTGGCCAACTGAATATGTTATGCCAAACTGAAACCAATTTGGCCAAACTCTGAGTATGTTTCGCTCTGTTGAAAAACTTTTCTTGGAGAAAAGAGCTTTAAAGGCCCCTGCCATCAAAGTGCAAGTTGATACCTGTTGGTGTGCAGTCCTACATACATCTCATATTTTGATATTTAAACTTCTTATGTTTCATAGATTTTTAAATATTCTTTGAAGTAATTTTGTACAACCTGCTAAGCCGCACCCACTTTAAAAAAAATCCTCCAGGTCTACTTCGCCCCTGTGACATCATCTGTCAATCATCAATGTCAATCATCAATGGGGAGGTAGTGAGTGTGTGCTGAGCTGGTGACCACTGTCTATTGTATTGCAGAATAGATCGTGGTACGTAATTTCCCCCAGCTCAGCACAAGCTCATAATATAATTGCATGCTTTCATACAATACCTCCTCATTGCCTTTGCTTTCCTGGATGTCTGACATAGCAACTCCTATATGGGTATTGTATGTTGTATTGTAACAGGTGTCAGCTTTAACAAAGTTAAATACCAATTTCACTTGCAAAATCGCTATTAACTCACTGATGACTAACAGATGATGTCACAGGGGGAAAGTGGTCTGGAGGAATTTTTAAATGGGTGGCGCTTAGCAGGGTGTAGAAAATTATTTCAATTTTTTTTTTAAAATCTATGAAACATATTTAGAAGTTTACATATCAAAATATGAGATGTATGTAGGACTGCACACCAATAGGTATCAACTTGCATTTGGATGGCAGGGGCCCTTTAAATAGCGTACCGTGAAACAGTCTCAAAACCATGTTACAAAACGCTGGTTCTGGCATCGCAATTGAGCTGTAAACATAAGCGCCGGAAGGGGGGGGGGGCAGGGGGCGGTCGCCCCCCCCCCAACGAAAAAGTGGGGGGGGGGTAAATGCATTTTCGCCCCCCCCCCCCAAAAAAAAAAAAAAAAAAAGCCCACCCCCATAAAAAAAAAAAAAAATCAGTGGTAAAGGAGTAAAAATCGTGTGTATATTAAAAGGTTGATTGCTTTATTACGTAATTGTAAGCCTTTGTATTCATTTTTCGTATTCATGGAGATCACTGAAGACAGATAAAGCATTCAAACTTTAAACTTTAACGTAGTGGAGGTTTTGTATTAGACGCAAGGTTGCCAGAGTTGGCAGAATTCTGCTTTCTGGCAGAATTTTGACCGCTATAGCATAATTTGACAAAATTTAGCATAGTTTTAGCATAATTCTGGTGTTCTTGTTTTTTTTTTGCTTGTCAGAGAATTTCCCAGTAAAAATACACCCAAAAAACTGCTGATAACCTTTCTTTTTTTTTTTTCTTTTTTTTTTTGCTTGTCAGAGAATTTTTGAGTAAAATTTTGATTTAGCAGTAAGATCTGTATTGTTGTGAGAGGGTGGGAAAGCCTGTGTGTTTTTTTAGGGGTGAGAAGAAGAAGGGCCCATGAAAGGTGAGCCCCTTGAATGTTTGCCCCCCCCCCTCCCCCATTCCCAAACTGCTTCCGGCGAGCCTGGCTGTAAACCCATATGTAAGCTATAACGGTTACGGCAATTTTTTACTGAAGGTGGAGAGTAAATTTAATCATTCTCATTCATTTTATTTATATAAGATAAAGAATGTATGTGGCAATGTTTCAAGAAAAATATTGCCATACAACTTCCCTTGTAATAAAAAAAAGAAAAATAAAAAGATATTATCAACCTACGTAAACACATATGTAAGCTATAACGGTTACGGCAATTTTTTACTGAAGGTGGAGAGTAAATTTAATCATTCTCATTCATTTTATTTATATAAGATAAAGAATGTATGTGGCAATTGTGTGCTTGAGTGTGTATGTCCCATATACCCTTATACATGTACAGGTTCACTGATTTTCATCGTATGTGTATTCCAGCAAGGTTTAGTTTATCTCTTATCATTTTGATTATTTCAAAACCTCACAATACCAAATTAGTCTTGTGTACTGCATAATCATTCTTTCACAATGACTTATGGACAGTTTCTTTCACACTGCAATCCGATGAACAATACTCAACATTACTTAGATTTTCATTATGAGTGCGGCTTTACCAAATAATTATTTAAGGTTGTCAGCAGGTTCGTATTCATAAATGTGGACTCTCATAAGGTGCATTTATGCTTACTTATCGAAGGCAAAAAGAGCGTTTTGAATATAAAGCGCATTTCCACGGGGTACAGTTTATATTATGCTTGCTTTCTCCAGGCAAATTCCGACTTTACAGGTGGATTCGCAAACCTGCATTGCGCGTGCTACGTTGATCCCTGGAGGGCAGGTCAAGTTGGGGCGCGCGTATTTGGGGTTTAACTGTCAAAAGTAGCATAAACAGATGATTCTTTAACATATATTTGACTTTCTTTCTCTCTCTTTTGTTTTTGTTTTTTGTTTGTTGTTGTTGTTGTTGTTTTGTTGTTTGTTTTTTTTGGGTGCTGAGTTAGTGTACAAAATAATGGGAGGTAGATGACCATGACCATGATTTCCAAAGGACATCTATCTTTAATTTGTTCCTATGCGACTAAATTTAGGTGTAGAAAATTCTAGAGGGGGGATCTTCTATGGCCAACTTAGCAGATGTGCCATTCCACTCTTTAAATGATGATGACCTTTTTGATTTATTAAACCCTTCGTCAACAAATCACTTGAATGATTATTCTTCAACTGATGTAGCTTATAACCATTTTGTAGCTAACAATATAAATTCATCAACAGAAATTTTCAACTTTCACCCTGATCATGACCAAATTCAGAGCCCTTCATCTGACTATGTAACAGAGTCTCAATTTAAAAACCTCACCAAACAATTTGGAAATGACACATTTTCTCTATTACACTTAAACATTAGAAGCTTAAATAAACACTTCGAAGAATTTCAATTGTTATTAGATAATCCATCCGAACAGTCGTTTTCCATAATAGGACTTACAGAAACTTGGTTATCCAGCGAATCCAACCTACCATTTGCATTAGATGGTTATGATCTTGTCAATAATAGAAAAAACAGACCCGGCGGAGGTGTTTCATTTTTCGTGTCACACAAGTATGACTATACAATTATTAATGAAATTAATACAATGAACGAAATAGTAGAGTCTCTTTTTATCGAAATCAATGTTCCGGATACTAAAAATATAATCATAGGCATTATGTATAGACCTCCAAGTTCTAACTCAAATGATTTCCTAGTGTACCTTACAGATTTACTAAAAAATCCACTTTTTGTAAACAAAGACGTTTTCATAATGGGAGATTTCAATATTGATATATTGAAACATAATAACAACAATATATCTCATGAATTTCTTGAAATATTTTTGGCTGCCTCATTCTTGCCTTTGATTTCGAAACCTACTCGCATGGCAAATCATTCCGCCACCCTTATTGATAATATCTTTTGCAATACTCTTCCTACCCCGGACTCTTTTGTAATTCTATCCGATATAACGGACCATTATCCAATTATGTCACATTTTACCCTTAAGCACTCATCAAACGATCATCACAGACCATCAAGACGAAGACCTACCAATGAAAACATTGCCAGTCTTGGCGCTTCTTTAGACTCTGCTGACTGGTCGTGTGTTTAAAATACTAATGACGTAAATTTATCTTTTAATAATTTCTTTAACATATTTCATAATCAATTAGATATTCACATTCCTAAAGTTAAAGACAAACGGACTACCTACAAAAAATCACCGAGACTTCCATGGATTTCTAAATCACTTTTACGTTCTATTAACAGAAAAAACAACTTATACTATAAATTTAAAATGAAAGGTACTGAACAAGCGAAGGCTAGATACACCAGATATAAAAATATTTTAACTAAAACAATACGATTAGCAAAGAAAAGATACTTTACTAACCAGTTAACTTTATATAAGAACGATATTCAAAATACTTGGAAGATTTTAAAACAAGCAATGAACTTATCCAATAACAAATCAGATATAACTAAAATTAGGTATAATGATGATATTGTCGAAGACCCTGAAAATGTAGCCAATACTTTCAACAACTATTTTTCTTCTATAGGAGTAAACTTAGCTGAAGGTATTCCTCCTTCAGACAAACATTTTTCTGAATACCTGGGCACACCTAATCCCAATTCTATTTTCTTCACTCCTATAGTCAAAGAAGATATCATTGATATTGTATCTAGTTTGAACAACAAAAAGAGTCCCGGCTACGATGATATTAATAATTTCATTTTAAAAGGTGTAATATCTTCAATTGTTAATCCCTTAGTACATGTTCTTAATATATCGTTACTTAATGGACAAGTCCCAGATAACATGAAAATTGCAAAGGTCATACCCCTGTACAAAAAAGGTGATAAGATGAATGTTAGTAATTACCGGCCTATTTCTTTATTATCCTCCTTGTCGAAAATTCTAGAAAAAGCTGTTTATTGTAGAACTGTTAACTTTTTAAAAACTCATCAAATTTTTTCCAACTTTCAGTTTGGATTTAGAGAAAAACATAATACAGAACATGCCCTTTTAAATTTTGTTGACAAAGTGGCGCATGCTTTAGACAAATGTTCTCATCTGGTTGGTATCTTCCTGGACTTCTCCAAGGCCTTCGACACCATCAATCACGACATTTTATTATTTAAACTTTCTCATTATGGGGTGCGTGGGAAGGCCTTGGAGTGGTTCAGGAGCTACTTTTCCAATAGACGACAATACGTATTTTTGAATGATCATACATCCAATATGCAAAACATAAATTGTGGAGTCCCCCAGGGCAGTTTGTTGGGCCCCTTACTGTTTATTATTTATATAAATGACTTTTGTAAATCATCCGATGTCCTTTCGTTTATACTGTTTGCAGACGATTCTAATCTATTTTATTCCCATAAGAATCCAAATACTTTGGTCAATGTTGTAAACTCTGAGCTTGAAAAAGTCACCCAATGGATAAGAGCCAATAAACTATCCCTCAACCTCCAAAAAACCAAATATATGTTATTTAGTAATTCTATAGACACATTGCCCATGGATATTGTGTTTGACGATACACCTTTAGAAGTTGTTTCATTTATCAAATTTTTAGGCATAACTGTTGACAATAAACTTTCGTGGAAGTACCATATAGATAATACATGTAAGATTATTTCACGGAATATTGGCATAATAAACAAACTTAAATTTCATTTTCCGACACCATCCCTATTAATGCTTTATTCATCTTTAATTTTACCTTATCTGAATTATGGGATACTTGCTTGGGGCAATACCCAGCAAACTCTATTAGATAGACTACTTTTATTACAAAAGAAGTCCCTCCGTATCATCTGCAATTCTGCTATACTCTCACACACAGACCCGTTATTTGTTGATAGCAGACTATTAAAAATAAATGACCTGTATCTATTTCATTTGGGACAATTTATGTATAACTACAGTAGAAAGACACTTCCACACATATTTGACGCCATGTTCCCCCAAAATCGGTCATTTCATGATTACCCAACTAGACGGTCTAACGAGTTTCACCTACCACTCTTTAGAACTTTATTAGCGAAGAAGACATTTATATATGATGGTCCTAGATTTTGGAATTTTTTAAGTGAAGATATTAAAAGTAGTCCATCCCTAAATTCTTTTAAGAAAAAACTAAAATTATTTTTGCTCAAATCTTATAGTAATATACAATAATTACCTGATAACAGCTGATATCTCTCTTATTTTTTTAATTTTTTTATTTAGGTCTTCATCATCTGCTCATTTAATTGAATATATATTTGGTCTTATGATCTTAACTTGCCAGAATCACCATATAACTACCTCCTTTTTCGGTCAAGATTTGTCCTGCTCCCCCCCCCCCCTTTTTTTTTCTTTTTTCTTTTTCCTTTTCTTTTATCTCTTTTCCTTTTCCTTGTAGTTTCGTGTTTGTTTGTTGTTCTGTAATACTGTTTTGTGTTTTCCAAGTCTTCGTAGGCACAATTGGAAACAATACTATTTTCCCTGGGGGATCCACAAATTACAAGCCCGGCTTTTTAGTGGATCCCCCACATTTCCTCAGAAATTATGAATTTCTTTTAATAATTCATTATAATAATTTATTTATATGTTTAGTGTACTTGTACACTTATTAAGAAAAAAATGAATTTGTACATATGTTTTTCATATTTTCTGTTATGATATCTGTAAAGCCAAGTTTCTGTTGGAAATGAAATAAACATGAATTTGAATTTGAATTTGAATGTTATATTTTAGTTCAAGTTAGTTAATATTTGGTATATTTATAGTGTCCACAATCTTAAGCATGCGTTTAATGTGCGTATCCATTGTCTTAACTGCGCGCCGTATGCTCCCTATGTTGTAATGACGTAACACAACCAGCCAGGATTGTACACGCAGGCGCATTTGTTTTGGCAGACGCGCTAACCTCAAAATATAAATGTGCTTATATTCAAAGACGTAATCTATTCTTCCTTGTTTTCCTACGTAGTTTTGCATTAAAATATACGAGATGGGTATAAATCAAGATTTTCTCTGCAAAATTTATCGTCTGCTATCGATACCTGTGGGCTGCCATTTTCTTGATGTGTACATAAAAATATTTTTAATCCTCATGCAAAATTGTCTTTCTTCCTGAAACAAAGTCCCTTTTGAGATTCAAAATATTTAACAGATATATACATATATTCTAAAAACGGAAATGTGTTTTATATTTCTTCGAAAATTACTATCTTAGTAAATATAAATTTTATTTTCTTGATCTTAAGATATCAAGAAAACGTATGCGACGGAGCAAATTAATTCAAATTTATGGATGATAACCCTCCCGAGCGTCAATAGTGACAAACTATGCATACACCTGCTTTGAGATAATGGACTTCAGTAGTCAGAATGCGCGTTGTACAAATTATGTTCTGCTCTGCCAGGCAAGCCCAAGAAATCGATTTCTATTTAGCAAAACCAGAGAATTTAAAAAAAATCTATAAACTTCAAATTTTAGAATATATGTAAACATCTGTTATGTATTTTCCATCACATATGGGGATTTTTTTTTAATGAAGAGAAGCAATTTAGCTCGAGGATTAAAAAATATCTTCCTGACTGGAACGGTTTCCAGTGGTTCATGTCACAACTCCAGAAAATAGCAGCCACCATGTAAAGTGCTAGCAGATGATACCGTGTGCTAGAATGTCTTGATTTAAACCCTTTCCTGATATTTTTTATATTTGATATTTTTATATGATATTTTTAAAGTGATACAAGCGAGTGATTAAGAATTAATTAATTAAGAATTAGACTTAAGTTTGATTGACATGTTTAGCAAGTAGCGCGTCTACCAAAACATAAGCGCGTGGCCGGGGGGGGGGGCACTCAGTAAATAGTGTGCGGTGGGTATGTGGCGCAGAGAAGACCCCCATTTTTACACTCAAATTTCCGTTCCAAAGCATACCATTTTTTTCTTTTTTTTTCATTCCGTCGTTTCGGCCGTTCTGGCCCGAACCGGCCCGTTTCGAAGAATATCATTTTTGGTGAAAAGTTGAAAACGAGTTTCATTCCAGGTGCTTAATTCCTCCGGGCTTTCCCCACTGCTTCCAATTGTCAATATACTCGTCATGAGATTGCATCGTGAAGGAAACAATGTGGAAGCGATTTGCAAAGGTTGATTATGTAGTACGTAAGAATTGGTTGATTGGTTGATTGATTGACTGATTGATTGATTGATTGATTGATTTTATTTGCCAAGCCTCTAATATACAACAATAAACTGAATATCAGATCAAAATTATGTCAGCTTGAAACGGGATAACCCACGAAAGCTCGAGAGCTTATTTCCAATGTATAGTGCGATGTTTTTAAATCATCTAAATGAAAATAAATTTACTCAATCTTGATGAAAGTCACATGCGCTGGACACAAAAACGGTGACATGGAACTAATTTCAGATGTGTCGTAAACACTTTTTCGCTGTTTCTCATCATATTTCAAACACAATGGCATTTGAAGAAAAATCCTTTTCATCGACATTTCATCTCTGCAATTCTTCCCAACTGACATGGAAAGAACAAGAAAGCTCACAAAATATTTTTCACCTTCACCACTTCTCAAACTACTCTTTTCTATTTACATACAGGCCGCAAGACAGACGTTTGATGCTCTGATATCGATCATAGGATTCTTTCTCTTTATTCTGTGTATCGTCTCGGCATCGTACGGATGTTGCGCTTCCTGCAAGGGTTGCGAGAGTTGTTGTAAGAAATGTTGCTGCGAGGGTGGCGGTTGTAACCAGTGTTGTGCTCCACCTCCTCCCCCTGTTGCGGTATGTCAATATTTTTGTCAAAAAGATAATCAATACTAATAATTATATAATATTCATGGAAAGGTTTATACTTTATTACATTCTTATTACATGCTGACATAAGGTTCTATTAAAGATCCGGATCTACATGGCCTTCTTCAAAAAGATCATCATGATTGCAATTTTATTTTTCCTACTGATACCATGGATACCTCAGTCACACTCAAAACCTACTGACTTTTTCCCATGTAAATTTTTGTTTGGTCTGTTCTCGGTCTCGAGTTTAGGGAGCTTACGAAACAGGACAGGAGAGCAACCGTCTCCCCGTCTTGTTTTTCTATCAAGTTTAATACGAAAAAGTAGACGGCGACGCACTGCAGTGTTCACGCCCACAATCGCTTCCCGTCCCCAAGGACGCAAAAACGAGCTTACGATTTAAGACGGGTAGTCGAGCGAAAAATCGGTGTGAGCATGCGCGACTTCGAGTATCTCTCCGTCCTGTTTGATATCAGTACGGTTTTCGGGCGAAATAACGTCCGGTCTAAAGTGGGGACGGGAAACCGTATTGCTGTTGTATAACTGACGATTGAGGACGTGAACACTGTGCAGTGCGTCGCCGTCCACTTTTACGTAACTGATTGATAAAAAAAGACTCTCCCGTCCTGTTACTCTCCCGTCCCGTTTCGTAAGCTCCCTAATCGTCGTTGTGACTGAGATCCAAGGGCTCGTTCACACACGAAACGGTATGAAGAGGTAAACCGCCTTGGCAAAATGTAAAATAATGACGTATATAGGAGTGATTAATGGTAAGTTAGATGAGATAAAATGTCTGCTCGTTCCCAAACTTAAGCGGCTTAGAGCATGGACCTACTGCTCACTGTGGTCTAGTGGATACGTCACCAGACCGTGAATCACATGGTTCGCGTTTCGAGTCCCGCCCTATGCACTATGCCCTTTGGCAAAGCATTAATTAATATACATTTGCCACTCTCCACCCTGGTGTTAAATGGGTACCGTTAGGATGCGAATGTCATTGTGACTGGAATAGTATATGTGCGCCTGTACAATGGCCGCCAGACTGGAATGCTCCCTGATGGAGTGGAGAATGTGCACTATAAGTGCAGAATCGTAACTTGATCCAATGACCAGTGTAGTAAAATCACGCGAAAGCGTTATAACGGTTTAGCGTTATATTTGCTGATTGTTACGTAAGCCCTGCTCAGCAAGGTCGTACGGTCTAGTGATTTTCCTAGTCTCTTATTAGTCGTTCGCCCGTAGTTGACGCACGTGTTGTGCATACAGAAAAGGAAGACAGAGAGAAGACAAACAAAGAAATACATAAGGAAAAAAGGAAGACAGAGAGAAGAAAAACAAAGAAATGCATAAAGAAATAAAAAGAAGATTTAAAGAATAAAAACAAAGAAATACATAAGGAAAAAAGAAGACAGAGAGAATAAAAACAAAGGAATACATAAGGGAAGAAGAAGAGAAGAAAAACAAAGAAATACATAAGGAAAAAAAGAAGACAGAGAGAAGAAAAACAAAGAAATACATAAGGAAAAAGGAAGACAGAGAGAAGAAAAACAAAGAAATACATAAGGTAAAAAGAAAAGAGAAGAAAAACATAGAAATACATAAGGAAAAAAAGAAGACAGAAGAAAAACAAAGAAATACATCAGGAAAAAAGGAAGACATAGAAAAGAAAAACAAAGAAATACATGAAGAAAGGAAGACGGAGAGAAGAAAAACAAAGAAATACATAAGGAAAAAGAAGAGAAAAGAAAAACAAAGAAATACATAAGGAAAAAAAGAAGAGAGAGAAGAAAAACAAAGGAATACATAAGGAAAAAGAAAGACAGAAAGGAGAAAAACAAAGAAATACATAAGGAAAAAAAGAAGACGGAGAGAACAAAAACAAAGAAATACATAAGGAAAAAGAAGAGAGAAGAAAAACAAAGAAATACATAAGGAAAAAAGGAAGACAGAGAAAAGAAAAACAAAGAAATACATAAGGGAAGAAGAAGAGAAGAAAAACAAAGAAATACATAAGGAAAAAGGAAGACAGAGAGAAGAAAAACAAAGGAATACATAAGGGAAGAAGAAGAGAAGAAAAACAAAGAAATACATAAGGAAAAAAAGAAGACAGAGAGAAGAAAAACAAAGGAATACATAAGGGAATAAGAAGAGAAGAAAAACAAAGAAATACATAAGAAAAGAAAAAAAAGACAGAGAGAATAAAAACAAAAAAATACATAAGGAAAAAAGAAGATATAAAGAATAAAAACAAAGAAATACATAAGGAAAAAGGAAGACAGAGAAGAATAACAAAGAAATACATAAGGAAAAAAGAAGAGTGAAGAAAAACAAAGAAATACATAAAGAAATAAAAAGAAGATATGGAGAATAAAAACAAAGAAATAAAAAGAAGATGGAAGAAAAACAAAGAAATACATAATGAAAGGAAGACGGAGAGAATAAAAACAAAGGAATACATAAGGAAAAAAGAAGAGCGAAGAAAAACAAAGAAATACATAATAAAAAAGGGAAGACAAAGAGAAGAAAAACAAAAAAATACATAAGGGAAAAAGAAGAGAGAAGAAAAACAAGGAAATACATAAGGGAAAACGAAGAGAGGAGAAAAACAAAGAAATACATAAGGAAAAAAAGAAGACAGAGAGAAGAAAAACAAAGAAATACATAAGGAAAAAAAGAAGATAGAAGAGAAACAAAGAAATACATTAAGAAATCAAAAGAGGACAGAGAGAAAAAAACAAACAAAGAAATACATTAAGAAAAAAGACAGATAGAGGAAAAACAAAGGAATACATAAGAAAAAGAAGACAAGAGAGAAGAAAAACAAAGAAATTCATCAGAAAAGAATGAAGATAGAAGAAAAACAATGAAATACTATAGTACTGCTGCCACGCCAGCCGTGTTGGTCATCATACACACGTGGATATTTGACAAACAACGACTGTCATTGCATCTATCAGGCGTTCTTTTCAGCTGCTTGCAAAAGATGAATTATGATTTTGATTGATTTATAGCAAAACGCCACGGGGAAAAAAAATTCGGCGCGGATAGATTGATCAAGTATATATTTTTCTTTAAAAGTATCGTATTTTGCTTTTAAAGCCGTCCCTGTGAATTTAAAGATTGAGAACGCATCTTGGAATCGTTTATGCCTTCTCCATTCACATAGGGTTTGCGTGCAAATTCTCTTGCACAGTGGAGCGCGGAGAGTGATCTCCTGGTAATCGATTAACTATTTTGACGTCAATTTATTACGGGTTTGCGTTATAACGGTTTTGCGTGATTTTACTACACTGATGACCGGGGTAATACTGGAAAGCGCTTTGATAAGTTACTAACTGGAAGGGCTTCATATGAATGCAGGTATTATTATTATTATTATTATATGAATTAAGATTATTATTAAGATATAGAAATATTAGATGTACTACACATTTTTTTTCTATTTTGCCATAAAGCTTCTTTGAGGCTGTTACGGCATCATACGTAAATGACTTTAGGTTGACCAAAGTTTTGAATACATTAGAAAATACCAGTCCTCTTGCCTTGAGCTTCATGCAGGTTTAAACTTTTTTTTTATTGATAATATGATTATCAATTATCTTTCTATTCAGGCCGTCTTTCAGCCACAAGGCGCTATGGTTTCTACAACAGGGCATCAAGAAGGTATTATATACCTTATGTTAAGAATCTTTCCTAATCCTGTCATCTGATTGGTTGAAAGTGATGGCTTTTTTTAAAACTATGCACGCAAAAGTGAACTATACCTGTGGGCATAGTTAAATTTTGCTGCGATCCCCATTGGTTTACGTGTTACGCGAGCGCGGATAGCATAATAACAGTGCGACTTGGTTGCTAAATTTATTTTACTTGCGCAGAAGACATGCGATCTATCTCGATTTATCTCCGATTTGTTAGCTTATTAACAGTTTGATGATGATTTTTAAATGTGAGGACCCGATGATTGGTAAGTCTCACATGTATTCAGTGACTCTTACCTGGCTTTGTTCGGTATATAAAAGATATATCGACTGCTTCAGTATTCGAGGCACAGTTGTTGCTATAGGCTCTCGGGGACCTTATCCTGCTATCATAGCAGGAGCCTATAACATAGTGCATGCTTTGGAGTTGAATATATCGTGATGAATATACATATACTGATTTAGAATTTCTCAAGTGCATATTATGGTATATTATGAGATATAATGCACGAGAGAAATTCTATATTTTTTAATGCACATTTTATGGCAGTGGCGGATTTAAGGGGGGGGGGCAATCCCGGCTGGTGCTCCCCCCCCCCCTTTGAAAGCAAACAATGCATTGTGCTCCCTCTCCCCTTTGAAAGAAAACAATGCATTGCGCCCCCCCCCCTTTTAGAACGGAACACTTTTTTTTTTGCTTTTTTTTTTTTGCTTGTCAGAGGATTATAAAGGGAAACTGGACCCCATACCCCCCCCCCCCCAGCGACTTTTGGAAAACTATTTCTTGTTGTCAGTTTCAATTACACATATAAACGTTTTAAACGAATTAATGATCAATTGCAAAATATATTTCAATTTTCATACAAGTCATAGCACTGATTTACTTTAACTTAATTATAATAAATGTTTATTATCTAATTAAAATATGGATATATCATTGAATAATCTTTTAAACAACAATGTTTGAAAAGATTTAAAATTCGCGTTAGACGTGTTTCCTTCTCCGCCAAACACGGCCGGCTTCATCATGGCGGATGACTTTTGTGGTTGACATGTTGCAGAGGTTCCAAATGCCGGAGCTGATTGATACATTCAGAGGTAAGCATTTAGACTAAATATATTATAATCTGATCGAGTTTACATGGTTTATACTCAAGACATATTTGTGCTGCCATGACATCTATATGATGTCTATATCTAGACCACAGTCACAGAATAAATTATAATCTAAACCTGCAACTTTGCAAGTCGCCCTTCTAGCGCAGCGCAGTTTAAGTTGCACACAGTGAACGCGCGCCTGGGTCCGGTATCCGGTATACTATATGTGCAACTAACTTAAACTGCGCTGCGCTGCAAAGTTGCAGGTTTAGATCATAATTTATTTCGTGAATGTGGTCTAGATCAAGAAATCATATAGATGTCACGGCAGCACAAATATGTCTTGAGTATAAACTCGATCAGATTACAATATATTTAGTCCAAATGCTTACCTCTGAACGTATCAATCAGCTCTGGTATTTGGAACTTATTCGTGTACAACAGCCTTAAAGAACCGTATATCTTTATACACATCTGTATAGTGTTTTAAACAATTATTTTGAACAACAACTTTTAATGTATTTTTTTAAAATTAGTTTTGAAAAAAAATTCCAAGCAACTTATTTTGAACAATCTAATTTTTTTTTTAAATTGTTTTGAACAACAAATCTTTTTAACAATAGTTGTGAAAAAAGTTTTAAGCAACTGTGTGTGTTTAAACAAATTAATTTAAACAACCTAGATGATTAAAAGCTGTTGTTTAAAAAATTGTTTAAAATTTTAAACAAGAGGTTTTTTAAAGTTAAGACAACCTTGATTGTTTAACAGTTTAAACAATAGTTGTTAGAATGCCCGGCTTAAACAGCGTTGTTTAAAAATTTTGAACAGTTGTTTAAAATATTGTTTACTGTGTATGACCAACGGGCTAGTATAGGCAAAACTGTTCCATTATAATTTTAGTGAGGTGATTTTAAATGTCAAATCAAATTCAAATTGAGCCATTACATTGGTGATTGCACAGATATGTATTATGGCTATCGGCCTAGGCAGCCATCACTCAGGGGCTATATCGTACAAACATCGTCATTGTATATTGGAGAGTAACTTCGATGATATCACCCCCTTATCGTACTTTTATACTAACTACATTGTTTTCTCCTGTGATTTTTGTTGCTTTTGTCCTGCCTTTCCAGTTCATCATCAAGTTGGAATGTTCATCGTACAGCAAGGACCCTCTACCGTCATGCCACCGCCTGTACCCACCAATCAGGGGCAAGCGTCTTACGTGTTGATGCCTGCAGGCAATCAAGTCCAGCCCCCACCTCAGCCGGTCTCCACTATGCAGCCCCAGCCACCAAACCATGTTGCTCCGCCCACTTACTACGTAGCCGGTCCAGACCACGCCCAGTTTCCTCAAGTCGAGCAACCATACAATGATGCAAAGCAATAAAGAATGTAGTCACGCTCCCTACCAGCACCACAGGATGCACGGGCTGGTCCTAAAAGACCAGGGGCCCCGTTTCATATAACTTGTTATCATTAACAGGTTACGATAGTTGTAATAAGCTACTGAAATCCTTGCATCTGATTTGCTGAGAAAAAAAAATTTGTCCTAGAAATGTGGCAGTTGTTACTGATAACAATTTTTATTGAACGGGGCGCAGGATGGCCACTCATAGTGCTTCTCATGCACCCTGGTTAAAATGAAATATGAAGGTCCATTCACACTCTTTAAACTTCACTAAAATCATTCCCATTTCATTTACATCGCAATGTTTAACGATAGTTTTGCTAAGCAGTCAAGCCAAAAGAAATGCTACTGTAGAAACTCGCTTAGTTTCTGAATAACTCATATACCGAAACAAAGCGATATTGATAAATTCGCGTACAAGAGATAGCATAGAGCATGCGCAGAAATAGTAACAACAAATCAAGACCTCTTAGCTTATAATGC
Organism: Heliocidaris tuberculata; assembly: GCA_025618425.1. Classification (NCBI taxonomy): domain Eukaryota; kingdom Metazoa; phylum Echinodermata; class Echinoidea; order Camarodonta; family Echinometridae; genus Heliocidaris; species Heliocidaris tuberculata. Next base: position 31,706,019 of record CM046842.1, on the reverse strand, counting down.
ATTATACAATCATGCTTTAAGTGTTAACAAATGGTCGTGATTTAATTTCTCCTTTTAAATGATGAATCGACCACAAGCGACATTGATAAAATACTTATGAGGGGGTGGGGGGTGGAACATGACGAAAAAGAGGTGGAACATCTATTTTAAAAATTTATTGATAATTTTTATGACCGGGAAGATCCGCATATATTACAAACCAATATTATTTCAGATATCATTCTTTATGTATCAGTGATATTCATTTTTGAGCAAGAAATTACGTCCAATTATTCATGTCGATGGAAATTTATTTCTATCAAAAGACAATATAAAATACGTATGTAACATTTCGAATTCGGATCTCGAAATTTTTTCTGGATGGTTTGCATGTAGCAGCTTTAAAAATAATTTTTCTGTGATGTGTTGTAGTCTTTTAATAAAAGACATTAAAATTACTGACTTAAAGGAGGGTTTTTTGTTGTTGTTTGTTTGTTTTTTGTTTTTTTGATAATTGCTAAATTACACTAATACGTTCTTCTATAGTTCCTTACTGTTCTTATAGTCATAAATTGAGATGGAAAAATCACATTTATGAGATGGAATGCAAAAAAAGTAATTGGTGCAATAAATGAATTAAGAAAGGTTTGACCTTATATGAGTCTCTTTTTTTAAATATTTATCAGTCAATGATAATATCTTATTTAACAAAATGTAATATTGTCTGGGATAACTGGGGAGCGTTTCATCAAGCGTTTTGTCAGTGATTTTTACCGACAACTGTTATAAGCTACTGAAATCCTTGCATCTGATTGGCTGAGAGCAAATTTGTCGGTTAAAATCACTGACAAAACGCTTGATGAAATGCTCCCCTGTGCTTCAACCATTTCAAAGAGAAGGGTGAGTCCTAGAAAAGTGAAAAATAATTTGTGAGCTTTCTCATTCTTCTTTATGTCATTTTGGATTAATATCATTGTACAAATTTCTCTTAAAAAGGAGATGTGCTTTTAAAATGCACTCATTTTTAAAATATGACGAGAAATAGCTGAAAAGTTTGGACTAAACTTTCATGCTACATGTGTGTGTGTAGTCCCATATACAAATTTCTGCGGGTAGCACATGTTCTTTTCAGCAAAATTGAGTCAACACTTTTGCATCTTGATGATACCATAGTATACACAAATTTACTTCATTTCACCTTTTCTCCATTGCTGACTCAACTTATCTTTCATAGAATTTTGCTCAAAAGTGACAATGCATATTATCACTGGTTCTGCGCCATTATCACAAACTGATCCTCCATCTCATCGTTATATCATTTTGATACACAACTTTAATTTCACGTTTTCTTACTTGTATAATTTGCCACGAAGTTTTTTGTTAGATTGTGTTTTCGAAAAAATTTTCTCTTCTACCACAGTCTACCAGACAGTCATGTTCATTTTTTTTTTAAAGTTGTGTATCAACTTTGTCGTACCACAATCTTATCCCGTGTGGTGGATTGCCTTCACCTTTCAAGTTTAATAAGAGATATTTTTTTTAAAAGCGATCAAGTCATCACCTCTGATGAAATATATATGTTTGCCTTTGCTTCTTGTGTGTGTGTGCGTGGGTTTGTGTGCGTTTAAACTGTTAAACTGTCTGTTATTCTCTGAAATACATCTTCCGTTTACATACTTCTGGACAAACTTTTGGTAGACCATAAGCCTTTGGCCCTAAATTTTGATATTTTCGTTTACTCTCTATCAGTTGTAATTTGACTTTGTACTATACGTTTTATTGTTGTCGATTTTCTCTATATCTTACACTGTAATAGATTAAATTGAATTGAATTGAAATTAGATAAGATCTGTTGTATTTGTTTGCTATTGGTAAATAAGGCAATCAATCGATCAATCAATTGAATATGGGCCGACATCCAGGCGCCATTTTGTGAAATCACATTATCGATCATATCTTCATAACCAGTCATCAAAAATGAACCTTATTTAACACACATGAACTTCAGGTCAACGGTCAATGTAAAATGAAAACAAAATCCGCGCGCGCGTCAAAATTTAAAAATGCTCAAAATCACTTTTTAATGAAATACGAGTTCGGTTCAGGACATTTTGAGCATTTCAAAATTTTCCGTGCGTGCGCGTCCGCGCGCACAGCGCGTACAGAACGTAAAAACGCCGTTTTTTTGCATAGTTTGTATTCCTGACACTATTCTTGACAATTTCCAACCATTTACAGTCATTCTTGACCTTCCATAAAGCCACACGAGCGCGTCAAACTTTCAAATTCGTGCGCGCGTCAATGGGCAATATAATGTAAAAAATGGTTTTTAAAAATGTCTATGAAAAATCTGCCATAGCTTCAGAATGCGTGGAAACCCCCCCCCCCCCCCCCAATTTTTTTACATATTCTGAGAGCCTATGAGTTGTAGATATGAATTCATGAAAAAAAAATTGGGGGTCAATCGATCGGAACGTCGTCACATTTGCATATGAACTCCAAAAATTCGATTTTTTTGCGATTAAAGGAGGCATGTCAATTTTTCACATTTTGCGTGTATTCTCTATCATGTCTATGGACATGACTTTTTCTTAAAAACTTGATTCAACATGCCAGTGTTCTTTGAGCAGTATCTCTGTTATTTCTGCTCGATTTTCTTCCAACTTTTAGTATGTTATAACTGAGGCTATAAGCTTTCACAACTATGCCTCCACTTTTTGATAAGATGTCGGGATCATGCCTATTTTTTAACTACAAAATGTGATTTGAGAATCTCGTTTTTCGTTTACGTGTCATCTCTACTGGAAATATTGTGGTCTATTGGTAAAGCACTTGTCTCCCATTCCGATGACCCACGTTTGATCCCAGGTGGGTCCATTTATTTATTTATTTTTTTGAATAACTTTTTTTTTCTTTTTTGCTATCCTCTTCGACTATTATAACATATACAATCACAATGTATTAAACTGCCTTATTTTGCGTGTTATGTCTATTGGAAAGTAGTGTGCAGTAGTTTACGTACAATCTGATTCCCTGTCGTGTATTATAGCTATTGAGACAAAGATAACGGCTAATAGCACCTTTTTTTAGGCGGAAAGTTAGTTCGACGCGCGGACTGCTTTTCAGTTATCTGGACGCAATATTTTACTGTATGTAACAGGGTGGGTGCGGGGAGGGGGGAGTATTTCCCTTTTTCCGCGCGAAGCGCGAAAACTTTGACGCTTTAGCAAATTTTGACTGAAAGATAACGGCTCGTGGCGCCTTTTGGGGCTTTTTTATCTCACTCCCCCCGCTTTTTCGCTCTCGATTTTTTTTTTAAAGGGCTGAATAGGGGGGCATGGTCCCCTTGTACCCCCTCGTGACTCCTATGATTATTGTTCTTATTGAAATGATTATTTATTTCAATTATAATAACAGTTGATGCTGTTGTTATATCATTATTATTATTGTCATTATTAATATAGGTTTTTACGTTCAATTTCATACTTTCGTCGCTCAAATTCATCATAGGGCATTCAAATTCACACATTTTTGTCAAACGATCAATATCGGTCGTTCGAATTTACTTTCCGAGCAAGCAATTTCATTTTGAGGCGTGCGATTTAATTTATGATCATCCAAATTCGTCGACGGGCAGCAAGCTGTTATTTAAGGTCATCCAAATTCGTTTCTAGACGTTCAATTTCTTTACGAGGCAAACAAAATCATTTTACATGCATCCAAATTCATCAACGAGCACCATACTTTCATTTACGGTCACTTAAATTCGTTTCTAGAAGTTCGATTTAATTATGCGACAATAAGATTCACGAACGGGCATACAATTTCCCCAATTAGTACTTTCATTTTCACAATCTGTTCATTCAAATTAACACACAATAGCCGGAGGGCCTGTTGGAGCATTCAATTTCATTTTCGTGAACTTATTTTTCCTTTTGGCGCATTCAATTTAACAATTTAAAGTTTCTGTTGTGCATTTCATATATTTTTCCACGTACTGCCAGTAAAGATGAAATAAAGAATTTGTATACATAGCCTATAGTCATTTCAAGATTTGGTAGAATTGAATCTAGTTTTGTTTTGTTTTTGTTTTTGTTTTCTGGAGACCTACCACCTTCAGGGATATGACCAACAAGTGTCAAGTTTCTTTGTCATCAATGAAAAGTGAAGAGACTACCCACCCCTCCAATTATATATATTTTTTTATTCATCAGCAAAGGAAATGCAGTATTAGATTGATAGACAGGTAAAGAGATAGATAGATATAGGGTAGATTGAAATATAGATTGAAAGATAGGTGGATATACAGATTGATAGACAGAGAATGAAAGACGAGTATCGTATCATGGACAGATTCTCTGTCAAATTTCTTAATTCTTTCATGTTTACATCTTCTTTCCTTCTTCTTCTTCTTCTTCTTTTTTTTTTAGTTTTTAGAGTAATCACATTTTTTTAAAGACAGATAATGCAAGATGAGTACCATAGACAGAATCTCTGTCAACTCTATGATTTCTTTCATTTATATGAACATTTCTCTATCTTTGCTTATTCATTTTTCTTTTCTTTTTTTTTCTGTCTCTCATCAGTCTGCTTTATCGGGATTTCATAATTGTATATAATATTGGATTTTTCATACTTTATGTCAAACATGTTATATATATATTTAAATGCCTGTTTATTATGGTTCATAGAAGGGTACGTTCGGTGCATTTTTTTTCAACCATTTATATTTCATTCCATAAGGTACAGGATGGGTCTTGGTTTCGAGTATAAGAAGGGGGCAAAACTTGTTACAGTCTTTTTCATCAACCTTCGATGATCTCTCTATTGAGGCACCTTGGCATGTGGACTTGGGTGTGGCGGAACCACTGGCTGCATTTGTCCTGCGTGATGACGTCCACGCTGATCCTAGCAGCCTGCTCAATGGTTTCCCTTCTCCACCATTTCCACTGTTGAAGATTTAGTCCGGCCTCTTGCGCCTCTTCCCTATCGCCTACCCTCCTCTGCCATTTGGACCGACCCAGGACCCTTGCTGTTGCTCTTTTGATGCCTAAATCATCGGCTAATTCTAGATAGTCCCTGTTCTCGCTCTCAAATGCCTCAATTAGCTTTCTATCCTCGTTTGAAGTTCTCCTGTAGCGAACTGGGTGATAATTTGCCATTTTTTCAATGTGAAGCGAATAGTAGGTAAACGTGGTACTCATAAGCGCAACATGCAGAATCACTGAGGGCTTCCTAGCTCACAATTTATAAGGTTCTTCCAAAACAATACACATTAAATCGAATGCACTTATTTAAAACTTGCCAGCCTTTTGGTGAAATTGAATGACCGAAGAGTAACAGAAGCCGGTTGCAGGTGAAATTGGATGCTTCGATTTCAAACTTTTGCTTGTAGGTCAAATTTGAATGAAGAATTTTAAGAATCTGTTGCACAAAAAGTTAATTTGCACGTGTATGAATGAATTTGGATGCTCACTGGTTAAATCGTTTGCTCTTTCTTCAGATGAGAATGAACCATTTGAAGAATTTGTTACACAAATAGTGAATTTGGACGAATCAAAGTGAAATTGATTGCTCTTTCCTTAAATCGTTTGCTCTTAATAGGAATCTTGATGACTCTTTTGAAAAATTCGTTGCACAGATCACGAATTTGAAGGAGCAAAAACGAAATTGAATTTACATGTACCATGGCGATCATATCGTTTGTGAATTCGAATGCTCGAAATGTGAAATAGATTGAGCAAATTGTGAAATTGAACGGGAAAACCTATAGTAAAATCATTGTTTTTACGTATGCTTTATATAAAGTGCGTCCCCCAAAAAGTTAACAATTTGAACAAGTTTTCCCAAATAAATATTACAAAATATTTGTATGAAAGAATTCATGAAAGAATTAATTCAATAGAAGAAACCCTAAGCTATGCATAGGTATAAAATGTTGCTTTCAAATAATTATTTGAGGAGAGTTTTTCTGACTGTTAACCTTTTCTAGGATGCACTGTACATAGGGGATAGAGAAGTCGTCCATTCAGAAAAAAAAGAATACTAAGATGTTGAAGTGTCTTCTGGATGAGGGACAAATTAAACAAAACAAGCAAAGAAAAGCGCATGGGTAAGAATACATAGAGTCCTTACATCAGCATAATAAAATAAAATCCACCAGCATTCTAGTCAACGATTATTGCGATTCGTTAATTATCTAAATTTGACATCACAAAAGAATTGTAAACCGAATTCGGATCATCCTATAGTAGGGGGTGTTGAAAGTAGGAAGACCCGTTGGGGAATGGCAAATATACTTTTCAAGTGAGACACTTGTAGTTTGGAATGTTCCGAGCTGCGAAAATTCATTTTTTCGGAAAACTAAAACTTCCTATACCTGGAAGTCCATAACTCCGAAAATTAAATAAGTTTCATAATTCCAAAAACGAAATTAATCCAAAATGAAAGCACGTTCCCTTTTATGTCCCCCCCCCCCCCCCATCTTAGAAAGCGGAGGATTTGACTTTGTAAGGGGGAAAGCCCCCCTTCCCCTCCCCGTAGCACAACCATTAAGATAAACTCGAGTGCGGTTGGCAGTAACACAACAATAATCAGTTTTGCAGTACACACGCACACACTGATCATAATATTGCAACCTACAACAACGATTATCGTGAGCTCTTCATAAAGTAAGTGGAATTGATCTTATATTATTTCATTTTTTGTTGCAAAAAGACGAGAAGCAAGGAGAAATGAAAAACAAAGGGAAAAGGACAACAAACGAAAAGAAGAAGAAGAAGAAGAAGAAGAAGAAGAAGAAGAAGGAGAAGAAGAAGAAGAAGAAGAAGAAGAAAAGGGAAAGAAGAGAGAGAAGAAAAAGCAGAAGAAGAAGAAGAAGAAGAAGAAGAAGAAGAAGAAGAATAAGAAAGAAAAAAAAATGAAGGTATAGGTAGAAGCAGTGTTTGGCAATAATTTACAAAATGCTGTTCAGAAAACGATCTGAGAATAAAAACGTGTAAATTATGGTAGTAGCAATACGAAGCAATGCAATTAAGAACAAAAATTATTAATGTGTTAGAGGATAGAACAAAGACTTGCAGGAATTACTTAACTTGATATAAGGGAATTTATTCCCATTTTCTCGACCTGATTTTATGAAAGTGAGAAAGAGGGAGTTGCATGTTATTTGATATTTCATATTTTTGCCATATATAAAGAAAGAATGCTTTTAGGTTAACTTCATGCAATTTCATGCATTTTCTAAAAAATCAATTTTATTTGTATATGCAGTTCAGAGGCTAAAAACCGCGGGAAATTATATTATTTCAGTTATTTTAGTTGCCTCATTGTCTGGATGTCCTCATATTCTTATTTCATGTCGCAACAAAAATATCAAAAGAACAAAAAAAAAAATCAAATGAAAAGAGGAAGCAGGGGGGTGCTAGAAACTAGAAATTTATTGTATTTGGTCCACTTATTCTTTATCATTCTAACAAGTATAGACATAATCAGGTGCAAAGTCTAAATGAACCCGGTTGCTTGATAAAGCTTTGACGTAGAAATGCCAATCTTAAGCAGTCGCTAAGCAACTAGTTTTCTATTAACTTATTTAGTACACGTACAAGATGTCTCTCTGTATTTGTTTCAGTGCAATAACACGGGCGTAATTCACAATGGATGGGGGGAATGGGGAGTTATGCATCCCCATTTCGAGGGAGGGGGAAATGGCCTGTACCAATGTACCCCCCCCCCCATACACACACACACACACACACACACACACATACACACTTTAAAAAGGAAAAATGAATCAACATTTTGACACAATTCATTTGTGACTCTTATAGTAGTGAAAATTTCTCTTTGTATGTGTACTTTTATAGTATGTGTAGGTATGTACCTTTAAAGTTTGGGAGAGAAGCATGTGTAGGGTTATGTTTGTGTGGGTGTGCTCCTGTGTGTTTCATTTCGTGCGAGAAATCGTACGTCATGTACACAAGCGCTTCAAATGAGGTTATTCTAAGTAATGATTGATCGACAAGTCGTTAATATTGTCTATTGCGCAATGGGAGTTTGGTCAAACGACGTTATGGACAACCTAGTAGAAGATCCATGGGGCGGGAGGAGGGGGGGGGGGGCGGGTAGGAGGAGTGAGAGGGGAATTACACGTTACCATGGGGGGGGGGGACATATCTATTACACTATAAGTCTCTGAAAATGTATCCTCTAATCCATAATTGTGCCCCATTGCCCCCCCCCCTCCACTGAAATTTCAGCTTAAAGTCAACTGTGATTTTCCATTTCATGATTTTCCCCAAAAAAGTAACTGCAGAATGGCGACCTCTAACCCCGCACCGGTGACGTCATACATCTATGGTATGCCCCAAACGCAAGAAGATCCTTGTTCTTCCTACCTGACACGAATAAAGGTAGGTTTAACGCACTTAAACCAGTCAATCAATAAGCCAGGTTGTAGTTACAATCTGCGCTTGAGGAGATACAGGTTCTTCATACTAGGTTAAAGGTTATATGTGAAAAACCACAACGAGAAATATTTAACATTGTGCTCATGAGAGTAATGTCATCATTGTTCATTAATAAAGCGGTTGTGCATTCCTATACTGGTGAAAGTATACTTTTCAATAGGGAAAACAAAGCTATTCATTAACTCTGCCGTGAGGCTCCATTACGTCGGGGATTGATCATTCGAAAACACACAAAATGGAACCTCTCTGTTTTTAAAACATTTATTTGTTCTCATTTATACCATGTAGTAATTGGGCAATTCCATGGTAACGGAATTACAAATGATAGATATTTTGCTCACACTTTTTAAGGCTATGCACTAATTTTGGACTTCCGTCCCCTTCTCACCAATTCATAATCTGCATATTTACTCATTCTTTCACCTGAACTCGTTAATACCCAAAGGTGTCCACTTACATTAATTGTATTGAGGTATATAACTTTGTTAACGGAATTACCAGAAAATGGTTACATTTTTGAAGGTCCCATTTTCATGCATCAAACATGCATTGTGCGAATCCTGACTGAGATGTGGAAAAAGTTTTTTTCAGATTCTTGTGATTTAAGGATTTGCCTATTTGGGACTATTGAACTGATTTTCTTTAGTATAAATCTGAAATTAAATTTTTTTTTTTTTTTTCCCATGTGGAATTGCCCAACTACGAGCTAGTCTATACAGTGCTTCCCAGAAAAAAAAACAGTCGGAAAAGGTATCCTAAAATTAACATTTCACAATATCTAAAGCTAAATTTTATATCTTAGGATAGCTTAGGGTCTCTTCTATTAAATGACACCTAAACTGGTATTTGTTCTGGCTTGTATCAGCAAAGTTGAGAGTCATGAAAAGGCTTACAATTTTTCATATTTTGATCGATACTAGACAATTTATAAAGAACATGTTCTTTTCTCTGCACTTAATATCTCATCATTATTTTTATACTTCAGTGAGCATTTAGCTACCTTATCAAGTAGTTTGAAATGTTAATTTCTCACTGGCTTCCTCAGTGAAGCTAAAAGTTTTGATGGAACATGTCATACATACAGAAAACAATAATATTTTTTCATCAATTACTTTTTTAATGATTAGGACAGTGTAGGATATGGACATTTCTAAGCCTTTTCAAAGACTTTCAACTTTGCTAATACCAGCCAGAATCAATACAATTTTCTTGTCAACCATAGATTTTGCACCATTTCATAACAATGGCTTTTTCTCACTCAAGCGTGAAATATCGTTAATTTTTTTTTAGTGTCATTTCAAAGGAAAGACCCTAAACTCTCCATAATAGGTATGACAATTTCATGACATATTTTGAAATGTTCATTTGTTGAGACTTCTTCCAACAGTCAACTTTTAACAGTTCTCAAATTCATTAATGCTAGCCAGGAAAAATATCAGTTCTTGTCAAGTCTGGAATTTGCACCCTTTCGCAAAATTCGCTTTAGCTCACTTGAGCTTAAAATGTGGCCAGATTTTTTTTTTTTTTTTTTTTTTTTTGCCATTTGTTAGAATTGACTCTAAACAATCCACAGGTATGAACATTTCCCACAAATACTTTGAAATATTTATTTCGGGAGACTTTTTCCAACTGTAAACTTTTTTTCTGGGAGGCATATTGAGCCCTTACGGTCTTAAAGAAATTCATGGAAGTGGAAAAGATTCAATAAGAAAAAAAAGATCAGAAATAATTACCGATTTGAAAAATGGATACTATTTTTTAATAGTGGAATATTCAATATGTTATTGTGAAATATGCAATGCTAAGACTTACAGAAACTTCTTCAATTTAGAAAAGGGAGACTGTCGAAGAGAATTCTGAATAATATTCCATAAAATTTGAAATATTTAATAATAATAATAATAATAATAATAATAATAATAACGGTTGCTTATAAAGCGCGTTACAAGAATATACCAAAGCGCTTACATTATCATTATTCAATATTCAATCAATATTCAATACGAAAAATAACTGACTAAATCAGAAAATTTACTTCATTTATTTTATCACCCCCACACGCCAACCCGCATACACTACACACAAGTCATTGGCGCCCAGACATACATACAACTACCTAAATTTCAAAGCGTATTTTCAAATTACAGAGTGAACATTCAAGTGCTATATCAATGCACAATGCCGAAGTGAAAGGCAATGGTATTTATTATCGTTATGTTTTATGTGTCATCTCTCATCATTTCAGAGAACAGCCATCATTCAGCTGATAGGAGGATTTCTGCTAGTTTCCATGGGAATAGTAGCCATTATCTTAATGGCTTTCTGGTCCTACTACGCAACAGCTATCTGGAGTGGAATGGTGGTAATATACTATTTTATATACTATATCCCTCACCAGAGGCTTCTCTTCATAGACTGGTCAAGAGCAATTCACATGGTCAAACATATGGCTACTATTAGTCGTTTGTTTAATATTTTGCATTCAAGTGACTTAAGAGTACAAGTGATATCGCAGTCATTGTAATAATATAAAACTCAGACTGGACTAAATGTACGAATATAATTCTCTGGATGCTACAGTATAGTGGATTTTTTTTCCATACTAATTTTATTTTTTTAAATCTCTCTCGACTCAATTTAGCATGATTAGAAAGCAGGTTCGTCGTAGGAATAAATGATGCCACAGCCATGATTATATTATGAAATCTTGATGATAATAATAACTGTTTTAGTCTGATCACTTTATTCTAATGTATTTGAATAACACCACTTAGATGGTTAGCTTACTTCCAATGCAGTATGTAATATATTGATGTCAGTGGTAGTTGATAATCATGCTGAAGAATAAAATTTTCAATACCCAAACGAATATTATACGACATGATTGAAATAGTTTGATTCGCGTTGTTCTTCTTTTATAATCAGTAGGCTATTGTTACGTTCATACGGGGCTTGTGGTTTCGAAACTTTAAGTTAGCGAAACTTTAAGTTACCAAAACAATGACTCACTAACAATGACGAGGGTTTACACCGGCCTGAAACAACGACGCTCGTTGTTCTGAGATTATAAGTCGAGCGATCGTAGTTTAACATGAACATAGAGGTCATCCTTATTGACGAGTTCCAAACTTAAGGATTCTTCTGTCCACATGGTCCATAACTACGAGGAAGGACCCCCCCCCCCCCCCACACACACACACACACACACACACACCGCTGCTCGTGGTTTCGGCGTTAACTGCAAGCTCAATTGTGGTTCTGGAACTACAAGTAAACTTAAAGTTTCGAAACTACGAGTCCGTTCATACGGTCTGAAACTGCAAGATAACTTAAAGTTTTGAAGCAACAAGGGAAACCTAAAGTTTAGCTCCCTCCTTGTGAACCTGACTGATATTATTTTGTTTTGATTTTTCTTGTATCTCAGATATTCGGAGTGACTGGAGTGATTGGCATATCGGCAGCTTCTAATGGAAACAAGTGTTTGGTAACCACTCTTAAAAAGATCGAGAAGCAAAGGGGTCGGGGCGTATTGCAATCCAATCCTAATACGTGAAGGGGATCTCGGGCTAATTTCTTTGTTTTCGGGGGGAGGGGGGGGGGGGTATGGGTTGTTTGAAGTACATAGATATGGAGCATATCCAAGTACTCGTACAGACTACTCTATCATAACTATTTTGAGATATACTGAAATTCTGGTCTTGCTATTGCATTGTGAAAGAAACTAGGTAGAAGTTATTGGGAAAGATTAATTATGTAGTTTGTGTTAAAGAATATTTGTGTGTTTATGACATTTTGAATTCGTCAAAATGAAGAGACTTAATCTTGCTGAAGATTCCATAGGTCTACAGTTAAATGTACTCACACATGATATATCGAATAAGGAGACATGTTGCAGGAAAATTCCGTTCAATTTTTTTCCAGCTATTTCTATTAATATTGAGAATATGTGGGCACATCAAGAGCGATTTTTTTTTCACTGCTTGTGTTCTTAAAATATTTCATCTATATAAGGTTTGGGGTTTGTGATGTACTTTTCTGCTTTCTCATAAGCTATTTTATGAGATGGTATAATAAACAAGAGGGATGTCAACGGCTAGTGAAATATCTAAGGTTTCTGTAATATCCTGTCTACATGTTACAGGCTGGTATTATAGTCTTTGGAGTTGTAATAAACTAGTGTGACAAGTATTCCAGCTATTCAGATATCTGCGAGTTCCTATTTCAAAATACATTAATTACATTTCGACCTGTATTCACCACAACGGCTTGAATATAGATCTTAGTTTTATAAATGTATATATATATATATATATATATATATCGATATCAAATCCACGTGTTGGCATATCATGAAAACATAACAAATCAAGCAAAAGTAGTTTCATGCTTTAATCCAACGGTTCATTTATTTCTGTCACGAATTTTCGACACTTCCTAGTGCCTTTACCAATGGTATTTATATACATGTATATAAATACCATTTATGTTGACCTCTCTCTTTTCTCTTTCTTTTTTTCTTTTTAAAAATCAATTTTCATTATTTTTACTTTTTAACTATTTGTTCCCCTCCCCCCCCCCCTTTTTTTTTTTTTTGCTGATCTTATTAATAACTTGCTCTTGGTCAAAGCCACCTTCATGTATTCAGGCCTTTGTTGTTTTTTCCTTTCCTGGATTCGTGCCTACATTGGCCTATATTATGTTATATCCTACTGACAAGTAATATGCTACTATATAAGTTTTGAGTAACTGTCTACACTGTAAAAAAAATTGTTTAGTTTCTAAACACTTTTCTGTGACAGGTTTAAAACACTGCGACGTGTTTATATATATTGTACGGGTTTAAGAGCTAAACACATGTGCCTATTTTTTCATCTTTCAGCACGCCTTAGGTGTTTACTAGATGAACATGTTTACCTTTTAAATGGTTCTAATGTATAGGCTAAACACCAAATGTTTACAAAATAATCATTTGGATTTTACAGCTGTTTAAATACTAAACAGTGTGTGTGATTATGGTGTAAACATTTGGCGTTTAGCCTATACATTAGAACCATTTAAAAGGTAAGCATGTTTATCTAATAAACACCTAGGCGTGATGAAAATAAGCACAGAATGTGTTTAGCTTTTAACTTAGCTACAATATATAAACACGTGGTGTTTACACCATAATCACACACACTGTTTAGTATTTAAACAGGTGTAAACACTAAATGATTAAGGTGTAAACATTTGGTGTTTAGCCTATACAGTGGAACCATTTAAAAGGTAAACATGTTTATCTAGTAAACACCTAAGGCGTGCTGAAAGATGAAAAAAATAGGCACATGATTGTGTTTAGCTTTTAAACACATGTGTTTAGCTCTTAAACCCGTACAATATATAAACACGTCGCAGTGTTTTAAATCTGTCACAGAAATAAACATGTCACATGTCGCATTTTTTTTTACAGTGTAGGCGTATTATGATTTTCTTTTTAATTCCTAGATCCTTACCTACCTTGACCTGTCTGCAGTCGGGTGTCTCATATGCTGTGCTCTGTTTGAGATATATATTTGCGTGTCTTGTGTTAAAAGCTACTGAAAGTTATAAGCTACTAATTAAGGGGTATTCATTTATTTTTTAAATCCTAGATCCGTGCCTACCTGGTCCTGTCTATATTTGGGTGTCTCATGGGATTCGCGCTGTTTGAGATGCATATTTTCGCCGCCATTTTGGAAAGCGAAGGTCAATGGCACTATGGGAATTACTTCGAATGGAACTGTCAGCCTGGTGGTTATTATTCCTTTATCCCAAACTGCGCTAAATCACAGGCAAGTCATTTCTTTCTACTCGATAGCGGGCGCTTTCAGATTTTGTGAGCCAGATCACTGTTACACACATACTTTGGCCAAAACCAGATTTTAGTTGGCAACAACACCTGAACACAGCACAAATTAATTTGTTGTGTTACTGGAGAGTGCAATTAATTCAGGCCCTCTCATTCTGTAAGTGGGATGGGCGGGGGCACTTGCGTGGAGCGAAAAGAAATTTTCAAAAAATATATTTCTCCTTTCTCCGTTATTCTTTGGAGAGCGGTAATTTCACCTGTAAAAAGGCTTGTTTCTATTGTCTCTTCCAATATCGGAAGGAGGGGGGGGGGGTGGTGGGACTTGCATGGATCAAAAAAATAACCTAAAAAATATATCTCTCCGTCAATCTTTGGAGAGCGGTAATTTTTCCTTGCAAAGGCTTGTTTTTTAATTTTCTTTTCCAATAGCGGAGGGAGGTCACCCCTCCCCCTTCCTATACGCCTTCATGTATGTAATCGTAATTGACTTAAAAGGTTTACCATATATTCGCTAACACATTTCGTGGGCTTCGCTAACACATTTCGTAATGATTTTCTGAGCTTACGTAGTTCTCATTATTTCTATTTCTACGTACAGGCCGCAAGACAGACGTTTGATGCTCTGATATCGATCACTGGGTTCTTTCTCTTCATTCTGTGTATCGTCTCTGCATCGTACGGATGTTGCGCTTCCTGCAAGGGTTGTGAGAGTTGTTGTAAGAAATGTTGCTGCAACGGTAGCGGCTGTAGCCAGTGTTGTGCTCCACCTCCTCAGCCTGTTACAGTATGTCATTATTGTTGTCAAAATAATTATGTTCACTACTTAATTTGATAATGCAATACCTATCATCATCTCTTTTATGTGTAATCCATTTTCTTCGGCTTCACATCCCAAAAGGGCCAGTCTTGTAAACCGACAAGAATAATGATGATTTGTGGCCTGACCACAGTCACACCAACAAGATCGACGCCAGACCGACAGCAGACCGAATAAAAATACCTACATTGCCAAAAATGTCCGAGAATTGGAAGGTTTGGACGCGGTGTATGGTCAATTTGGCGATGAGCCTGTGGTAACATTCGCTCCGAGCTATTTTTTGCCAAAGACATAGAGTAGGCGTTAGGGTTGCAAATGAGTTTTAGGTTAGATTTAGTGTTAGTATTAGGTACAGTGATTGATGCAGGGCTGGGTTAGGAATTCAGTTTAATAGTTAAGACAGAAAACTGACAGAACTACTATTGTCGCCGGAGCATGTGTCGTCTCATTAACGTGCGTTTTCTATGGCGTTTCCTCATTCTTCTTTACCTACCAATGCATCACAGCTTCAGTTTTTTTGTAATCGTCACTTGTAGTTGCCATGCTTGGCTCAGACTGTAAAATGGGTCTGTGTAGGGAAATGTCATTATAGTAGTTCACCATTTGACAAACGGGTACAAATTTGAATGCATTACCAAAATGACATATTTTCTTGATTGCTACTTGTTAAAGAAATTGTTTCAGTTCATCGGATTTCACTTAATAAACATGATAGAATTCAAAGTAAGGCCGATCAACTTTTTTTTTTCTTTCAGGCCATCTTTCAGCCACAAGGAGCTACACCAGGGTTTCAACAAGGTATGTGTTAGTAGCTACTATCATAATAAGTTGTTCCTTACTTGCTATTTCGATATGTGTGCTTTGTATGTCGCTGTAGTCTGCTTAAATGTTATGAACCATTCAGAATTTCACGGGAGCTTGTATACTTTATTGACGCCCACAAACTTTGTTATGCATGCAATACTTGCTACATATTGGAATTTGCAGAAACATGTTTCGCTTCTGCTCTCTTCCCCATTCACGATTACACGAATAATTCCAGCGTTTAAAGCGTCACGTGATCGCAATGCAACCAATGCGATACGCGCTTACAAATGCCCCATTTCATATGAATTTTTTGTAAAGTGCTAAAGGAATGAAATATGAGAGAAAAAGAGAAAAAAGAAACTGATTGACAAAACATAAAATTTGTGTGAAAGGAGAAAAATAAGCGAAACAGGATTGTGAAAGTTTGGAAGAATTCGGACAAAGAGTAAAAAAAAAAGTTATGAATGTTTTAAAAATGAGATCACAACATCTATGCGAATCTCAAATTCGCGATTTGGTGAATCGATTGTGATGTATTCAAGGTCAATTCTCCCATTATTTTGTCTTACACCAAAATATCATTAAATTCCGGTTTTTGTCCTGATCGCCTTTTCCGTCGGGGCAGTACTCAAATTATATTGTAGGTAGCATCTTGTTATAGGTCCTCCAAAAAAAAAAAAAGATCCTACTGAGTTTTTGCATTTTGAGAAATTGACATTTTAGTCAGTTTGTGTGTTAGAGCAAATGGGAAAGTTAACAGCCGCTACATCACAGCGACCGTACCGATACGGCCAATTTGAAATTCCCATAATGTATAGTGATTACATCTTTTTAAAAAATCATAAAGTTCTTGTTGCTTATCCGATGTCGTTCAAATTTTCACCAACTTACTTCTCTGATTTTTCTGCTTTCACACAAATCAAATTATTACAAAGGTTGGATTGCCCTTTAAAGAAGATATTGAAAGAGGATGAAACAGGATACACAAAGGAGCATTATAATTCATTATAAAATTTCAGTCTAGGCTTTTTCATCTTTTCTCTTATTCTGATTTGTAACTTTTATTGAATTGCATTGGAGTAGTATTTCATTTCCCTGTGGTGACGGTACAATGCGATTGAAAATATTATTATTATAGCATCAAATACATTGCGAAGAAAATGTATAGCAAATATTGTAAAAGTGAAACTTGTGTTGGGATTACAAGGGAGAAAAATAATAAACAGAAACAAGTTACTCTAGAATATCAATACTCCTAGAGAAACATGATTTATTATGTTTGTTTATTCTTCTTTTTCGTAGTAGTTCCCTTTCCATCTCTTTCTCTCTGTCGATGTAATCCATTGGCAATTGTAATAGGTTTTCACTTTTTAATTGCTTATTTTTGTATGTGTGTATTTCTCACCGACTTCCCTGTTCATCATCAAGCTGGCATGTACATTGTGCAGCAAGGACCTTCCCCTGTCACGCAGTATCAGCATGTTGCCATGCCACCGCCTCAATCCACCAATCAGGCACCAGCGCCTTACATTGTGATGCCTGCCGCCAATCAGATGCCGCCCCCAACTCAACAATCAGTCCCTGGTACGCAGCCTCAACCCTCCAACGTTGTTGCTCCTCCCAGTTATTACGTAGCCGCTCCAGGCCACGCCCAATTTCCTCCCGTCGAGCAACCTCACAATGACGAAAAGCAATAAAGAATACATGACCTGGGGCCTGTAACATAAAGAGATAAATCAATCTTACGATTGATATCAATCGTAAGTCCATGGCAAACCATGTACTGAAGAGTTACAATTGGTCGTAAGATTGATTGTATCTCTTTATGTTACAGGCCCCATATCGTATAAGATCACGATGGCCCTTCATAGTGCTAATTCTCCAGCACTTGAAAAATAAATGTAAAGGTCCGTTCACACTACGCTCCAAACATTACCATGTTATAGCGGAAGCTTCTTAGCAACTAAATAAAAATGATACGGGGGAAGTTGCTTTAACAACTTTGACGCAATCAAAGAAATGTAACTTTTGTAAATCGCGGTGTTTGGACCGTCGATGTAAACGAGCCCTTTAACCTCAGGCATACGCCGATACATAACAAACCTTTTTACCCTTCCTTTTATGCAATTACGCTTTTAGTGGTATCAAATGCTCAAGATTTAACGTAGAAGATGAAATGAGTCGACTACAATTTATAGTGACAAATGCTTGTCTTACTTGTAGTACGTTGCAAAAGAAGAGGAGCTTAATAATTTGTAAAATTTTATCAATGTTAATTATCATTTTGAATCCTGCACTTCAGTGAAAAGAATTCTCAAAGATTACAAACTAACGTTGATAATCTTTTATTTTATTAATTTGCTGCTGTGAAGTAATGGTTTTAAAGGACTTTAGGGACAACAAACTGAGATGTATAAATAAAGAAAATATTGTGTAAAAATACTGAAACTGGAAACGTACTGACCCAGATATGTATATATGAAATAAGCCATTGTTCGATGACATTGTAGATTACGTAATTCATGGTAAGTAACATAACTTAGTTTCAGACTCCTTTAAAAGTGTCTGTTATGTAGTTATTTCATTGTTGGGCAGTAAACAGGAGATACAATGTACGAGTATTGCCAGTAAATAATATAGAAATCTCAATCAGGGCCCTGTTTCATGAAACTTATTATCAATAACAAGTTACGATAATTGATATAAGCTACTGAAATCGTTGCATTTGATTGGCTGTGAGCAAATTTGTCATAGAAATGTGGCAGTTGTCATATATATATATATCAGTCTCTAAATATGACATTAGTTAACTTTTAATCTGCCTATATATCGTAAGAATCAGAGAGAGTCTATTATATACATCGCTTTTGTAGAAAAAACATTTAGTGCAGATAGTGTTGTAGAGTGGTAAGTTGATTTACGAAATATAGTGCATTTATGTTGATGTTATACCAGTCATTTAACTACAAGAAATAATATTCCTATCATTTTTAAAGATGTCTTCAATTTTTATACATTTGCCTTTGTTGTTTTTTTAGCTCTTGTTCATTCGTAAACGAAAAACTCGTTTGCTGGTGATCAGAAGCTAAAATTTACATTTAAATGAAAATAAAGATGAAAATACCAGAAAAAAACAGCAGAAGACGAAAATGTTAATATCAAAACTTTGAAAATGGTTTAACAGATCATTTTGCTTTTAATCACTTTTCATGGAATGTATAAGTAATTTCTTCTATTACAAAATGCATTACAGCCAATTTGAAAAATATGAAATATACAGCATATTTAATATTACACATATATAATAGTGGCTTAAAAAGTACGAGAAAAATATAAGAAATCATGAATTAATAATTTGTCTTTTGTGACTTCATGGGTCTGCATTCGAAAATTTGAATAATGTGACATACTATATGTGTGTGTGTGTGTGTGCGCGTGTGTGTGTGTGTGTATGGTGAATTAGAGGAGATTCGAGTTGTATATTTAAATACCATGGTATACATATTTTATACACAACGGAGATTTTTTTTAAATGAAGTCCGGAAATAAACGAATAATAAAGACGCAGAAGTGTCTTTTTGAATATATAAAAGGACAAAATATTGTTCAAAATAAGCAGCGTTAAGGTAAAACATTATACAGCATGTAAATCTTTCAAAACGAAAACCATCCATCTGCTATTCATGTCGACAATTATTTGAGATTCGGTAATTCCAAAAAAATTGACATCACAAAAGAATCGCCAATCTCCCTAGAATTCCAACAAAAGGCATGTTACAGGGTGGGAGAGTTGAAAGTAAGGGAAGATGCTGGGGAGTACAAATGAATCTCTATATGCTGTTGTTCGGGAGCTGAGGGGGCCGAGGTTTTGAATATTTAAAGGGAAAGTGCCCCTATTCTAAGTGGCGTCGCCATTGAAAGCAAACCGATGCCGGCTAAGATTCATAGTAACAAAACTTTTATACTACAAAGGTCATCAGCGTCTAACTTCACACGGATAAGTTTACAAGACATAGCAAGGGTTATTGTGAGCTCTTTATAAAGATGATAAAAGTAGCAGTTATTGCGGATGGAAAAGAAGGATGTGGAATAAAGGAGGACGAAAGGGAATTTAAAAACTAAAAAAAAATGAAAAAGTACCGGGCTAAAAAGAACAAGCGGATACAGAAAGAGAAAGAGAAGAAGATGGGCAAGAAAAGAAGATTATGATGATTAATATGATGATGATGATGATGATGATAATGGTGTGATGATGGTGATAACTAATAATGAAAAGAAGAAGAAAAAATGAAGAGCGATAAGAAAAATAACGATGGACTTTGTAGTTCGGAAAATACGTTTTATTTTCATGGGGAGCTGAACGTAGAACAAAAAAGCTATCTGAGTGGAAGCCGACAACAATTTGATAAAAGTATATAAATAGCTCTTTAGGTAAATAGTATAGCAAAAAGTATGACTATCAAAAACACTAATATCAAATAGTAGATAAATATATTTTTTAGATAATTGATTCATAATTATACAAGAATAATAAACTTTTGAATCTTTGAAAGTTGAAATCACTATTTTGACTTTGAGTTCCTCCTTTTTGGAATTCTCTCTACTTGTGAAAGGAAATAATTTAAAATTCTCCTTCTTAAGTCTGATTGAACAGACATATTCTCCCTTTTATGTAATAGTAACATTTTAACATGTATTTAGCTCTATTGCCTTCTCTGTATCGACATTATTTAGATACATGTGACTGACTTAATTAGTTTGCTATATCTCATTAATGTCAGGTGTTATGATTTATATCATGTATGCTTTCAACGATATTTAATCAACACAATAAAAATCTTATTTTTATACATGTCTTTTCCAACATAATAGTAAGATAAAAGATATATATAGAGGATACGTTATGTTAACCAGGGGGGCGTTTCATGAAAGGACTTGTCAGATATTTTATCCGACAAATTTGCTCTCAGCCAATTAGATGCAAGGATTTCAGTAGCTTATAACAGTTGTCGGATAAAATATCCGACAACTTCCTTTCATGAAACGCTCCCCAGGAAAGAAGACTAAGAGAACAGTGGGGAATAAGAGTTGAAATTCTACACTATGAAATAATATTATTGATTTACATGTTAGATGAAGGAATAAAGACTAACTGGTTATAGTTTGATGTGGGCGAGTGAGTTGGTGTAGCGGTAATGTCCGTGGTCACTAAATTGTGTTTGCCTACAAACTGACTCTGACCAGACCAAGGTTCGAAAGTGAGCCACGTCTTTCGGATGGTGACGTAAATAACCATATCTGATTGATAGACGTCTGAAAAAAAAACTATTGACACACACGCACACACACACACACACCCACAAACACGCAAGGGAATAATGAGGAGCAAAGTCTAAAAAAAATAATAATAATAAAAAGACGGCTTCCCAACATAGCTCTGACGGAGCTTTGCTAATCTCAAGTATTCATCTGGTAACTCATTGAATATTAATTTGGCAATGACATATTTGTTTGGTTGAGTGGCTGCTTGGTCACCCGTGGATACAATACGATGCGCCACCCGTCGGGAACTGAAAATTACTGAAAATTCGCAGGTTTCTGAATAAAACCGACTACTTCTTCCTGATAGAAAAAAATACAATCAAATATGTATGTCCCGAAATGAAAATAAATATGAATGTAAGAGGATTGAACAAAGTCTAGCAGATCAGTAAAATCCACTGGGCGTTGTGGCGTGCGCCTGTAGTCCAGCTAACAGTGGATGTTAAAAAATGATTCCGCAGACCCAGGTTCGAGACCAAGTCACGTCTTTCGGATGGTGATGTTGAAGGTCGGTCCCCAGACGTAAATAATCATATCTGATTGATACACGTCTGTAAAAACCCAATTACACACACACAGAGACGCACACACACACACCCACACAGACAGACACACACATCATAATCAGTAAATGACGTATAAACACAATGAGGAGCAAAGTTTAAGTAAAACCGGCTGACCGATAAAGCGATATAGTTCTGAAATACCCCCTGCTAATCTTAAGTAATCAGCCTCTAGTAACTATTCTTAAGAATTAATCTAGTTATTACATATTTCTTTACGTGCGTGTTTGCCTGGTCACCTGTGGATGCAGTGCGGTGTGTCACTTGTTGTGACGCCGAAAATTGTCAATTTTTTAAAATATGGAATCGACGTATTCTTACTGATATACTATAAGACATGTATGTTCCAAAATATAAAAAGTAAGAGAAAGTACATACCTAGAGAGAAAGAGAGAGAGAGGGGGGATTAGAGGATGTAAATTAGCCCCCCCCCCAAAAAAAAAAAATAAATGAATAAATAAATAAATTAAAAAAAATAAATTTAATTTAAAAAAGATAATGATAATAAAAATTTAAAAATACATTTAAAAAATATATAAATAAATAAACAAGAAATAAAAAAGGAATAAATTTAAAAAATAAAAAATTAATAAATATATAAGAAATAAAAAATGAATAAATAAATAAACAAATAAAAATAAATGAAAAATTAAAAAAATATGACATCTGAAGATAATAATGGCCCGTATTCTCGAAAGGCACCTCACTTAAACCCCGCCTAAGTGTGTAGATTTAGGCTACCGAATTATGGAGAGCCAAATGTCACCCTCTTTCAAAACCGTATTGATCGCTATAGTTCTGGGACTTAATACAAATACGAAACCGACCCGACAGAACTGATTTCTGAAGCTCATTTCATGCCAGAAGACAAATTTGTTTCTTTATTTTGTTACAAAAATATAGTTATTTATACGGTACTTAGGGGTTGACAAATGGCCTTCCCTAAATCTGTGGCCTAAGTTACGCCATTCTTAATTTAGGCCACTTTCGAGAATACGGGCCAATAACAATAATATGTTCCGTTCTATAGCGCATAATACATTATGATACAACGTCATCATGCGCTTCCAAACAGCTCTGGAAATATTTTACCCCGGCTTTAGTTTCGGCAACTGTTGTCAACGCAGAGTGCATTTAAAGAATAAAATCCGACCAGGTACCCATTACAATTCATCACCTGGGTCGAGTGTGGCAAATGTACATTAATGCCTTGCCTAAGGACGTTAGTGCTATGACAGGGATTCGAAGAGTTTACCTTGTGGTTCACAGGGTGTGGACTCACCCACTCGCCCAGCAACACCTCTAGATATCTGAGGATGGAACAAAGACTAACAGGGAGCGTTTCATGAAGCGTTTTGTCGGTAATTTTTACCGACAAATTTGCTCTCAGCCAATCAGATGCAAGGATTTCAGTAGCTTATAACAGTTGTCGGTAAAAATCACTGACAAAACTCTTGATAAAATGCTCCCCTGGTGTTAGCTTGCAGTAAAAGAGGGATGGAAACAAGAAGGAGTAAAGTCTACTTTAATCAAGCCGGCTGTCCGATATAGCTCTGACGGGTTATTCCGATTTATCAAGTAGTCTTTAACCCGTTGGATACGAGTTGGTTTTGGTATAACACACATTCTCCACAGACTCCTGCCCCAGTTATCTCGGGCTTGGTATTCAGCGGGTTAAATAACGCAATTTTATACTAAACCAGAAGATCTTGATCTTGATCTTGAATGGCACGGCTCAACACTCTTGTGGAGTAAAGCGAGTTGGATGGGTGAGCGCAACAATAATAAAATAATACTATTGATAATCCTGTTACAGTTCGTGGATCTTGAATGTTTACTTTTTCTTCAGGTAACGAGTTCCAATCGGTCAGTGAAAAAAATCTTTATTAGTACTAATTTCCATATATGATTTATTGATACGACAATACAGAAACAAAAAAGAACCCACAAGCAAAAGATTAATTTCGGTAGGTAAGTACTATCTCAGCCAATAAGAAAACATTGTATCGTGACGTCATAAACTTGCGCGTATCTGTTGCTTTATGCACTGATGCTGTCATCATTTTGATAAGCTTATAATGCGTTTGAACCTCAGACGAAATATAAATGATGATCGTCTGAAACTTTCCTCATAAACTTGGTTTACTTCTCCATGTTGCTGCAGAGGTATTTCAGACTACGTGAGTAAACGCACATTTGATTATTATTCACTTCAGTCAAGGGTAGGTAAATCCAGTGTGGCCAGCGACAAAAATATTATTCTGCTAGGGAGCAGCGAAAATTCTGCAAAATCAAAAATTTTACTGCTAAATCAAAATTTTACTTTAAAAATCTCTGACAAGCAAAAAAAAAGAAAGAAAAAAAAAGGTTATCAGCATTTTTTTAATTTTTTTTTTTTTTTTGGGGGGGGGGGGGACTTTTTACCAAAAAATTCTCTGACAAGCCAAAAAAAAAAAAAAAAGGTTATCAGCATTTTGGGGGGATTTTTCACTCAAAATGTGTCTGACAAGAAAAAAAAACCAATACTCCAAAATTATGCTAAAATTCTGCTAGATTTTGTCAAATTATGCCTAGCATAATACTAGATGCTAAAGCGGTCAAAATTCTGCCAGAAAACAGAATTCTGCCAACTCTGGCAACCTTGGGTAAATCTCACTATTATTTCTACACTCAAGATCCTCTCACCTACTCCTTAATCTATCTCTGTCTCCTCATTACTCACTCCTCACTCTCCCCTTTTCGCTCTTTATATTTCCCTTACTCCTCACTTATATTACTGGATTTTTTTTTCCAGTTACTCTATAAATTAAAATATATTATACGTCAACACGTTGATTAATTTAGTTATTTTTCTGGTATGTAATTAGTAAAATGTCATCCTTCTATCTCATTTCATTCTTTCATGTCCTTTTCATTTTTCTCCCCCCCCCCCCCCCCATTCTTTTTTTTTTTTTTTTTTGTCTCTTCGTTACTCCTCATATTATTGCAGACTAGGATGTAAACATGAATTAGTATTTTGTATCTTTTATCGTATATTATTTCCATGTTTTTACTCTGTACATTCCATGTAACAACATTTTGGACTGCCACGTAGACTTTAATAAGTACCATTTCAGTTCACTTCAATTAAAATCGAGGTCTAGTAGATCTAAATTAGACTCTAGTTAACGATGATGGATATAAACAAAATAATGTAATGCCTACATTTGACTCTCTGGTTAAAGACACGCAGTCGTAGGTTCTTATGGGGAATTTGACACCATTCGGCTATTCACCCGATAACAGGGGTTATCAATCAGCGATATAGTGGACTTCACTTTTACCACCGACAGGTCTTACATAATAGCTACGTTCAAACGGGACTTGTGGTTTCGAAACTTTAACTAAGCGAAACTTTAAGTTAACGAAACCACGACTCCCTAACCGCAACGAGGGTTCACGAGCCTGAAACAACGAGCTGAAACTACAAGCCGAGGGATATTTGTGGTTAACCCCGAAAGTAAATACTACCTATTGTGTGTACAGTATACATACCGATCCTGTGTTTATAATTTGCGCGAAGGGTAGGACCCGGAAATTTAACATGAACAGCAAAGTCATGCTTAACCACAAGCTTGCGAAACTTAAAGTTTATTCCATTCACATGGGCCGTGACTGCGATGGAGGACCCCCCCCCCCCCCCCCCCCCCCCCCCCCCCGCTGCTCGTGGTTTCGGCCTTAACCACGAGCTCGCTTGTGGTTCTAGAAGTAAACTTAAAGTTTCTAAACCACGAGTCCGTTCATACGGTCTGAAACTACAAGATAGCTACAAGATAACTTAAAGTTTTGAAACTACCAGCGAAACTTAAAATTCAGCTCCCATCGTGTGAACGTAACTAATGTTCGAGACCTCCCCAAACTTCTTAAGTTCCTCGTGAGGAAAAGTAATCATCACAAATTAAGGATCCGAAAGAAAACTAGCCTTTTTGCGATCTCCCAAAGAAAACCCCCGTTGAACCATCGAATTTCGCTGGTACGTGTGTGAGAAATTTAAGCCTATACACGCATTAATTTAATTCCAATAAATCGGATGTATGCGAACTATGATGACGCAATGAACATGCATGGAAACCGGCGTCTCTGTGTCTTTATTAAACATGGTATCATCTGCGACTTGAATAGGACCATTTTCCTTCTGGGCTCAAGTCATCTTCAGCTAAAGCCTCTCATGGCAACCTAAATATTTTTATATCATACCCGTCGTTTGCTACCCAGCGCTCTTTGACCAAGTTGACGTTTCTTCATTTGATAATGTATCCGCAACAGCAAATGCTCAATTAAACAGTTGACATTTTGATAGTTTATTGCACTTTAAAGCTATACGTTTGACATTTTCTGTTTTTCTTTGTACTTTTACTTATTTGGTATCTAGGCCCTGTTTCATAACACTTATCAATAACAACTGCTTCAGATCTACGACAAATTTCTTCTTAGCCAATCAAATTCAGTGATTTCAGTAGCTTATAACCATTATCGTAACTTGTATTGATAACAAGTGTTATGAAATGGGACCCAGATTTCAATTTTTCCGCGATGGTTTTAAATGGAGTACCTGTATCAGAAAAAAGCAAAAAGCGTCCTGAGATGCTGAGTGAAAGAAAAGGAAAAAAAAAAGAAAGAAAAAAAGAAAAATGCAATGAATAGGTATATACAAATTAAACAATATGTAAATAGATGATACTATAGGTTTTCCCTGTCAATTTCATCCTTTTCCATTCCAATTCATTAACCTGCATTCAAATTCACACAGCGCACGCCCGCGAAAATATTCGGGCTTTCAAATTTAAAATCCGATAAATCAATTTCATTTATAGGCGCTCTTATTTCATTTCCGTAAAATTAAAATCACGCATGTGCGTTTAATTTCAAAATGCGAGCATCCCATTTCCTAATTGTGCTTTCGAATACACGCAATAATCACGACGAGCCTGTTTGCAGCGTTCAATGTCAATTTCAGGTGATCATTTTCCTACTTCGTGCACTCTATTTAGTAGAGAAGATAAGATAGATTTTTGAAGAAGGGGGTTATTAGATGGAGAGGGGTATTCTGCAAGTACAGACCCTAATTTGACACTTTATCAGAAAATTATTGTGTCTTGAGAAAAGCCTAAGTCAGCTACCTTATGGTCGTGTCAATAATAGGAGCAGCTATAGTACATGGTAGTCTTGCAGTGCAGACACTCTTTTACTACTGACCAGGGTGTGTGCCTGCAAACTAGGAGAGGGGGACGAGCGTTGGTTGTTTCTGATAAAATGAGCACACATACACAATCCACCCGCACACCCCTAACATACACACACGCACACGCACACACACACTCACACAAACACACACAAACACACACGCAAAAATGTTATTTTCATACGCTTCTGTGTAGTATTTTTTTTCTTTTAGTTTTTTGTTAAAGTTCTGTATTGATCTGAAGTTGTATCTCCTTACAATGATATCTGTCATTATAAACTTCATGTATTCTTCAATATATCATGTCCTTGCATATGTTCATGTATTCTTCAATACTTTTTTTTTTTCATTTCAAGAAATTTTATAGGATAAGGCCCAGTCAGCAGTGCATTCAAACAACACAACAACATTTCTATCTTATACTCTTTGATGACATCACACATAAAAAGGACAACGCCCCAACATTAACCACACATTGCGTCAATTCAAAGACCAACTGATAAACAACATGATCTCACAACCTCACAAGTGGAAGCCAATGCGATATCAATAAACAACAAATAATATGTGTGTGTGTGTGTGTGTGTGTGTGTATATATATATATATATATATATATATACTTTATTTATATGTTTCTGTCGCCTAAATGCTTATCGTTTCATAACTTATGTTCTATTTAGTTGATGTATTTAATATTCTCATTTTGTATGTGTACTGTACTGTCGTTACTATATACATTATTACTTATTATTGATTCCAGATCCTGATGAAGGGCAGGTGCCCGAAAGCTTGGTCATAATCATTGTGGTATATATAGTCTTGTAACGGCCCTCTTCGTAAACCACTTTTTTGGATCACACACACACACATATATATATATATATATATATATATATATGTATATATAAATATGTGTGTGTGTATATATATATATATATGCGTGTGTGTGTGTGTGTGCGGGTGTGGGTGTGTGTGTGTTGGTGTGTTTGGGCGTGTGCGTGTGTGTGTTTACGTATATCCAAGATACAACTTTAGCATCATGCTTTGTAATTTTGTAGTATGATTGAATATTGAGCGAGCGAGCAAACAATAGCAATTACATTGTAATTGCAAAATTTCACAATGAAAATTTATTTAATAAGATATAATACATTTAATACGAACGAGCGTAGCGAGCGGGCATTTGGGAATACTGGCTCTAAGTCACTCTGGATTAGGGGCACATGTTATGGAAAAGGAAAACGTGGTACTTATCATGGGGAAAAGGACACTTCAGTTATTAGAAAAATAAATGAATGTGTAGATAATGTAGAAAAGGCAGTTCATCACAGGTGAAAAAGGGGCGCTTATAACACCTGAAAAGGGACATTTATAAGAACGGGAAAATGTTCTTATATAAAGTAGAAAAATTAAATCAGTGTCTATATATTACAAAGAAAAAAGAATGACTTGTTGCATTAAAAGGAATAAAAGGGATTAAAAGGGGGAAATGTTTTGGTTGAAATAGAAGCATTTATCAAAGGTAAGGTGAGAGATGAGATGAGAGAATTGTATTATAAAGGAAAGTACAACGACTAAACCCTCTAAATCCAGAATAATTACGTGTACTTTTAATCTAAATAATTTTTCTGCATTGTGGCTTCGGAAAAAAAAAATCACCTCTAAATATATTTGGGGATGGTAACACATGCAGACCACCCCCCCCCCCCCCCCCCCACTTCATTTTAAAAAAAAAACCTCCATATCACTCCCAGATCAACACCCATGTTTTATAATTTGAAGTAGATGGTTTTTACTTTCTAGTGGTGTAAAAATATATCGGGAAAAATCAGAAGCCACGACAGCATTGTAGATAAATATTGATGAATTCATATAAATCAACAATATTATACACAGATATGTAACATTTATATTGAAATAAAGAATATATAACAATAAAATTAATAGATATAATATATCAAATCATATTTATCTACAACATAATATGGAAATGTATATTTTCTATCACTTTTTTTGTGGGGTGAAACCTGGGGGATGTTTGTACACACCATCCCCCCCCCCCCGCTATCTACGCCCCTGCGCAGAAGGAATGTCCCCTGAAAAGAATTTCTTAAAATACCCTCATATTCAGGAATGTGATGAAAAATAGCTGAATAGTTAGCACCAAACTTTCATATCACAAGTGTGTAGATACTACACTACCGGTTAACAGATGTTACATTAATAATAGTTCACTTTAGGTCAGGCTGATACTGATAGCAGATTTTATCTTCTGTTACTTATTAATTGTTATTTAATTTGATAAAGAAGATTAAAACTGGCATGACGAAACATTTTGAAATAGTAGTGGATCAAGTATTTTAAAGAGGGGGTGCTCATGCAAAAAGACTTTAACGTGTAGGTTATGGACATTCAGAAAATGAAGGGGCGCCCCCTCCCTCTGATGATCCGTTACTGTAAAAGGAGCTACATCTCAAATCTTCATCATTTTTCGGAGGACTCTCGAAAGGCAAGGTAACTGAAGACTTCATCTCTGGATATTTTAGCCCCATACAGAACAAAAGGTGTTGTGAATGAATAGTGACTTCAAAATTTTATTTTCAAATTTCAAATGTGAACGGATTTTTGAAAAGACAAGTCATTTGACGGTTAATGATTTTACATATGTCTATTTTTGGTCAACTGTCGTCTTTTTCTTTTAAGTATTAAAGTCACTTTTTCCTGTAGATGTGATAATTTTTCTTTGTGTATAGAAATTATATTTCAGAGATGATACTGAAGATATACTTCATACTTATACAATTTATACGTCCATCATTTTGTTCTAAATCGTCGGATTTCAAGGAACCATATGCAAGTTTTCACTTGTTTTCAGTTGTGTTTTGTCATGGTTTTTTTTATCTGGAAAGTTACTTTCAAATGTTTGTAATTTAAAAATAAAAATTTAGTTCATAAATTTTCCTCACAAAATCCCTCTAAAATCAAAATTATGCATAACTACTCTTATTAATATCTAAACAGGTTTGAATTAGTGAGAACTATGATTTTGTAACAAGTCATTATTCCTTCTTTATATATCATATTCTCCTTGCAGAAATTAGAGCACCATGAAGTTTTTCGCTGCTTGCTTGTTATCAGTCATCGCTACTGCCGTAGCACTGGCTCCCGTCTATCGTGTGGATGAAGCGAACGACGGAGTCAGGGGACGTTACGTCATAAAGATCAAGGTAAATCGCATTCATTCATTAAATAGTCTTGTTTTAAAAAGATCGAGTGATCACTTATGTGACTCGCCAAGGAGTTAAAATATAGAGAAAATAACAGGAACATTCACTCTTTTCTTTACAGAAAGCACTCTATAATAAAGTGATATTCACTCCTGAACAGGTGATCACTGACCCGATTCCCGTTGGAGGAAAAATTGAGTGAAAATCACTTTTTAGAGAGAGAGAGAGAGTAAAAATCTTTTGATAACGGGATTACCTTATACTTACTTGAGAAATATACAAAGCAATTAAGACATATTAGCATATGGACGTTATTATACTATTAACTGATTAATACATGGTTGGGAGTGCGTTAGTGCGATCTGACAACACAAAGGTTTTTATCGTGGTGTACTAACGCACGAGGCGTAGCCGAGTGTGTTAGACACCACAATAAAAACGTGCGTGTTGCTGGATCGCACTAATGCACGACCTCACAACCATGTATTAAAAGTTTTATAAAACGGGTCTACAATCTTAGTGTTTTCTTACAATCTTAGTGTTTGATCCGGATTAGCCGTGCGTTAGTCCCCTCGCCGTGCGTTATCACTTTTTTTTGCACGGTCACGTGGTGTTATTTGACCAATCAGGATGGCTACATTCTTGAACCCGTTTTATAAATCATAATGTGATATGCGCTATACAAGAACGGTTTATTATCATCATTATTATTAGCTAAAATAAAGTGAAATTGCAGTATGTTATTCATTCATTCGTTTCTTACCGTTGTCAAAATAATCATTATGTGTAAAACATGGAATGCAATACTATACATTTCTGATTTTTAGAAAATTGTGTTATAGCAATTAGCACATGTTAGTGCATGTTGAACTTTTATAGCAGAAGAAGTAGAGTGATAGCAGGATAGAATAGAAGTATGATGTTATTTTTGTCACAACAGTGTAAAAATATATATATATAATGCTAGGGTAGAGGCTCAATCAGTAAGAATATTTTCGGGGCAATTCAGTCATTGTACTGAGACAGTGAACGTATTCAAACTGTTGTTGTTGTTTGTTTGTATTTTATTCCAATAAACTGGCAGTTTAATATGTGATCCTTACCAACCACATCTGAAATCAAGATTCAAGTATGATACAATAGAATTGAAATGGCCATAGTCAGTTTCTTGAAAGTCTATGATCATCTTGAATAGACAAAAGAGAATGCACGGTTTAAAATACTGGCAATAGCAGGGAAATGCGTTTAAGGTGATAATAGTTCACCCTTTTTTTATATAAGCACATCTACCCAAAAATCTTAAATGAAATTATGTATACAGTTCAATTTCACCCTCTATGTCCAATCAATGACCTGGGCAAAATGTTGACGTCACAATATTGAAACTCTATTTCAGGATGACGTCATCGATGTTGATGCCGTGGTTGACAAGCTCATCGACCTTCCATCGTTCAAGCGATTTCAGGGCAGGATCTACCACAGGTACTACCATGCCATCAAGGGATTCAGCGCTAGGCTCAGCGACGAGCTCGTCGAGATCGTAAGTTTAAAAAACCCATTCCATAAACCATTTACAAGCTGCAGCACTGAAATCGTTGCATTTTAGTGGCTGTCGGGCAAATTTTAATTTTTAATTTTTTTGTTATTATTATTATTATTTCCTAGTAGAGAGTTTAGATTGCCAGAAGAAAAGAGAGGGGTGGGAAAAAGGGAGGGGAGGAGAGGGAGTCGTTGAAGTGAGAAAGAAAGGGAAGGGAAAAGAGGAGAAGGGAGAGAAAGAGAGAGTGTGGATAAAAATAAATAAAAGCAGAGACAGGGGACAAAGAGAGAGAGGGGAGGGAGAAGGGAGAGGGAGACAGAGGGAGAAGATGGACAGAAAGAGAGAGGGAGAGATGAATAGAAAAAGAGTGGTATGAATACAGCGAGAGGGTAGAGAAAGAGAGAGAGAGAGAAAGAGAGAGAGAGAGTGGATAAAGATAGAGAGCAAGGGGACAAAGAGAGAGAAGGGAGAGGGAGACAAAGGGAGAAGAAAATAGAAGAAGAGCGATATGGATACTGCGAGAGGGGAGAGAAAAAGAGAGAGAGTGGATAACGATAAAGAAAGGAAGAGCCTGGGGACAAAGAAAGAGAGAGAGAGAGAGAGAGTGGATGAACCAATGTATTAACCGCTATATAAATGTTATGTATTGTTATTATTATTTTATGAAAGAGGGACGAAATATGTTACAGAACGGTTCCTTTTGTTAATTGTGTTCTTAATCATAGAAAAACCTTGTATTTGTTGTCATGCTTGTACCATTGTGACGGTGGAGAAAATGCATCCCATTCAACAACAAACAAAAAAAATCTGAAAATTAGTTAATAAAAATGTTCTCTGAACTCTGAAACGTGTAGTAACATTATAATCATTACAAACATAATAAACAGTCCTCATCCTAAGTTTCAACCAAATAAATTGCCACGTTTGTGCTTTTGGATCGACGTGAGAATATACCACCTGTCAGGCATACTAACTATCAGGTATAGTGCCGCCACAAGCTAATCGGATAAAGATTCTGAAATGTTGACTTAAAGCTGATAAGTATGTTTGTTCCGTGCTTCGATCAATTAAAACTTTATCGCTTACTGTATCAGTCTGTGATAAGATATTTTCATCGAAATTATTTTTTAACAACTATATGCGTCCATATGCCTACTTATATTATGGCAATTGCGTTAAGATAAGATGAATAAGAACAATAGGAACAACTATAAGGTCTTGGATCATCAAAGATATATCAAACTGATTTAATGTGTATGAAATATTACTATTTCTCACCTCCGCTGCCCCACCGCCTTGACAGACTTCTCCACCTTTTGTCATGTGACCTCATTTTGACCAATCGTGTTGAGAGATTCTTGATATGTGGTATATAACAAAATAATTCTCTCTCTCTCTCTCTCTCTCTCTCTCTCTCTCACTTTCTCTCATTTCGACAAATCATGTCGCAAGACTCTTAATTATGTAGGATAAAACATCATATAACATCTCTCTCTCTCTCTATTTCTTTCTCTCTCTTTCCTTTGTCTGTCTCTCTCTTTCTTTCTCTCTCTCCCTTTGTCTCTCTCTTTCTCTCTCTCTCCCTTTGTCTCTCTCTTTTTCTCTCTCTCCCTTTGTCTCTCTCTCTCTACCTCTGTCTCTCCCCACTTGTCTCTCTCTCTCTCTCTCTCTCTCTTTCCATCCCTCTCTCTGCCAGGTGAGCGGACTTGATGCAGTCGAATACATTCACCAGGAAACAATCTTCAAGACACAATCGGTTGCATCGTGGGGTATTGATAGAATCGACCAAAGGGATCTTCCCCTCGACGATAGCTACACTCCTAATGGAGGTATATCAAGCAAAAAGATTGAATTGTAGTAAATTTGAAAAATGAGTTGTGAAATTTCTCTTTTAATTTAAGATCCAAGATCCAAAATCCAAGATCCAAGATCCAAGATCCAAGATCCAAGTTTCAAGTTTCAAGTTTCAAGTTCCAAGTTCCAAGATCCAAGTTCAAATATCCATGATCCACAATCGAATGTCCATGATCCAAGATCGATGATCGACAATCGAATGTTCATCATCCAAGGTCCATGATCCAAGATCCATAATCCAAAATCCATGATCCAAAATTTCAAGATCAATTATCCATGATCCAAGATCCATGATCCAAGATCCATGCTCCAAGATCTATGGTTCAAGATCCAGGATTCATGATCCAAGATCCATGCTCCAAGATTTATGGTTCAGGATCCAGGATCCAGGACCCAAGATCCATGGCAGAAGATCCTAGACAATAGAACCGAGATCCAAGATCTGACATCTCGTTTGATACATGTACATGCAATGTAGGCGTTAAATTAAAAACGCGGGATCGTATGTTGAGAGCCAGAAGGGCGTAAACATTGTTAAGTAAGCACCCCTCCGATGTTCAGTTAACGGTTCATGATGATATCCACTGGTCATTGGCGTAGATACGAACTCATTTTCTATTGTTAGTGCGGGGATGATGAATAGATCACCCCCCCCCCCCCCTCACTAACAATAGATAATTATGCGTGCCTACGCCCGTGCCTCTGGTAGCTTGTAATTTATGAAAGTTTTAAGCGTACTACCCAGTATTACTTTTGTTTTCCCATCTATTTAATTGCTACTATATTTGTCAATCCAGATGGTTCGGGGGTTAACGTCTACGTGGTCGATACTGGAGTGAACGTGATGCATGATGACCTCGTTGGCCGTGTCCAAGTCGGATTCGATGCCCGTATGGACGATACCAACGACCCCACTGTATGTATTTGATTGATTTGATTGAATTTTACATTATTTCCCTTTTGATGATCGATTTAAGATGGTAGACGTAGTAATTTTTTTTTTTTTTTTATTTATTGGTATATAAAATGATATAAAAATATAATGAGTACAGTCAACATGGTCAATATTTTATAAGAGAAGGCGAAAACCCGGAAAGCAAAACTTACGTTGGGATCGCCCAATCCAAATAAGACACAAATTAATGTAGGAACAGAAGAATGTGAATATGTTTTCTTACATCTCTGTAATGAAATCGAGGAAAAAAGAAAATATAGTAGATGGGAAAAATGGAGAAGAAAAGACATGTTGTTATATCTCGCTAATAAAAGGTCAATTCTACTTCATACTTGGCATGATCAATGTAATTTTATGCCAAACAATTTCATATCCATAAACGCGAGCGTACGCCATGTACGCATACGTCCAAGCCTCAGTGCCTGCACAAATTTTAAAATGCTCCAAATCTTCTCAAATTTCATTTTGCATGCTTTTCAGGTCATTTTCAGCCATTTTTTAAATGGCGCTCACGCGCTACGGTGCGTGTTTTTGTTTTTTGTTTTTGTTTTTGTTTTTGTTTTTTTGGTTGTTGTTTTGTTGTGTTTTTTTTGTTGTTGTTGTTGTTGTTATTGAAATGGAAAGGTAATAGTTAGGGATGGTTTCGGAATGATCTCTAAGACACTTTTACTTTAAATTTAAATATGCGCATACGCTCAAAAACCACGCGTGCTCGTGCACTTTGCATAGACTTTTTATTGCTAATGTGTAAACATGGTCATATCTTAAAAGGGGCCGTCACGTATCCAAAACGGAGCCTGCCCGATTCCTCTATTATACGAGCTCAAAAGGGCATTTTCGCCAGGAATACAGCCGGAATACGGCCGGTGTCAGCTCGATCACTGCGGGCTCCGCCGCGTTTTTAGGGGTCGGACGACACTCGCAGTGCACGAAACCTGCTCCCAAATCAGCGATTTTCCAATGGCGAATTTCGATGTCGCAGAGCTCGTAAACAGATCTCCCGTAGATCGCTCGGACATCGGCAAACATTCGGGCGGCAATCCGACGATTCTAGACTTTTTTTTTTTTTTTTTTTTTTTTTTTGCTTTAAAATTAGGACGGGCTCCCTACGATACTCGCACGACCCCCTTCAGACCATATCTTAATTTCGTCAAATTTTTCTTTCTTTATCGTATTGATTTATTTCGAGAATAAAATGGGCATTGTCAATTTTCTTCAAGTTGTGCACAGTGATCAGGCGCTGAGTAGTGAACTTGTTCACTTGTTCAAGGTCATCATGACGTCATCAAGGCGCCATTTTGTGAAAATCAATTTACTGTCACATCTCGTTAACGGAAAGTCAATGCTTCTTCATACTTGGCATGATCAAAGTTAATTTTTTGCCAAACAATTTCATATCCGTTAAGCCGCGCGTAGGTGTACTTCCGCGAAACATTTATAAATGCTCTAAATCGTCTTGCATTTAAGGCAATTTTAAGCATTTTTCAAATAATCACGCACCCGCGCATCTGCGCGCGTTTTATTGCCCACACGCCTTATTTTGCATCAAACTTTGCAATTTTTTTTTTTTCTTCATCGAAATGAAATATTCATAGTTCCGGATATTTTTTTTTAATTTGCAAAAATTGCATATACACACGAAAGAGTGCGCACGCGCATTTTTCATAGACTTAGCATCGTTAATATATCTTGACATGGTCATATCTTGCAAACGCACAATGAAACTATTTCAAAATTGGCATAATGATAACCCTTTATTGGAACATTAAAATGTATCAAGATGAATGACGTCACATTTTTTCCGACTTTATGTCTATATCGGCACGGTCAACCGAACTTGGTAAAATAGTACTAAACAGTTAATCAGCTCTATGAATATTAATGGCGTCACGTTAGCTTTGCGTCAAGAGCATCAAAATATTGCTCTAACATCATTTCCATATCACCGAAATAACATGGTCATTCAAACTTAAACTTGATATGTTCACAGTCTAATGAGTCGAAACCAGCCTTTAATGAACCTAACTTGACGTAACATCAGCATTGCGTCAGCACTCAGCAAATCTTCAAAACGGTGTTCCGGGGTCATTTTTATTATCTCCAAAGTGGCATAGTCAGTCACATTAAAACTTTGTATAGGAACATTACTATTCATCATCATCATCATTATCGTCCCTTGCATCGTCATCTTTATTACCAACATCATTATCGTCATCATCATCATTTATCATCATCATTTATCATCATTTTCATCATGACTATCACCTTCATCGTCATCATCGTCATTGTTATGAACCACTTGACATTAAAAGACAGACCACCTCATACTTGTTCACAAGTATATAAGTCTCGTTACATTTCTTATTCCTCTTTTCTCTTCTTTTTTTCCTTCTTCTTTTTCATTTCCTTCTTCTTCTTCTTCTTCTTCTTCTTCTTCTTCTTCTTCTTCTTCTTCTTCTTCTTTTTCTTCTTTTTCTTCTTCTTCCTATTATTACTGTTATAATTATTTATATTATTATTATCATTATTATTATTGTTCTTATTATTATCATTATCATTATTATCATCATCATCATCATCATCATCATCATTATTATTATTATTGTTGCTGTTGTATTATGTTTATTATCATTATCATCATCGTCATCATCATCAGCATCATCATCATCATTATTATTGTTGCTGTTGTATTGTTATGTTTATTATCATTATCATTATCATCATCGTCATCATCATCATTATTATTATTATCATCATTATCATAATTATATCATTATTATTATTATTAGTGTTATCACTTGGCAAACAAAAATAAATGTTCAAAATAGGGACTAATTACCTTCTTTTTGTCCCCTTTTTTAATGTTTTTGACGGCAGTACGGCATTGATTGTAACGGCCATGGATCGCATTGCTCTGGAACAGTGGCAGGAACCGTCTATGGTGTCGCCAAAGGAGCAAACATTATCGGTGTTCGTGCCTTGAGTTGTATAGGATTTGGTCTGCTAGGTGACATCACAGCGGGTACGTCTTAAAGATAAAATTGAGTTTTGGTCATGTGATTGCATTGTGTAAGAAACTGTCTCAAAACCATGTGAAAAGGTTGATCATGTCTACATAAGAATTGATGTAATACTGTGAGGTTTTGGAATCATAAGAATGATAAGAAATTGACCCAATTTCGCCGAAAAGCACAAGCACAAGCACAAAATTGGGTATACTGTACACACATGTGGCATGAATTTCTCGTCATATTTCGAATATGAGGGAATTTGAAGAGCAATTCTTTTGACAAGTTTAACCCTTTCAAGACAATTGACCACATTTTGTGGTTTGGCTCAATAACTTTTGAATCAGAGCTCTAAAAAATATACCAGATGCATGAGGTGAAAGAGCAAAATTTTCTACACACACTATGTCCATATTTATTGCATGACCATATTGCGTTTGATGCCAGGAATTTAAAAAACGAGAATTAACTTTGAGATCCTTAAATTGGCAACACATTGAGAGGTTCAAAATCATTGTTTTTTTCATCAAAATTGGCAATTTTTAAAACTTTACGGCAAATTCCTAACCATGTATATTTTTTTCAAAGACAATACAAGTTATTTGAACTATGTAGCACTAAAAGAAAATATTATTGTTGCCAATTTGAAGAACAAAATGTGATCAATTTAACCCTTAAATAATTCTTGTCCTGAAAGGGTTAAGGGGACATTTCTACTATGATTTTCTTCCAAAGTGACATAAAAGGAATGAGAAAGCTCACAGAACTCAACCTGCTCTTTAAGTACTGACATATTTAGGGTGCAACTGGCTCATGTCCCACGCTTAGAGCCCTATCTGGTATACCTTCACTACACAGAAAATCCCCCCCCCCCCCTCCCCCTGCCCAATCAGGAGCAGGTCCACACTCTAAAAAATCCCGGGTCAGATTTGACCCGGAAATCAGTCCGTTGGGGGCACACTCCGTTCCGGGTCAAAAATGACCCGGAATAAGGTCCGATGTGACCATTTCTGGGTCAGATCTGGTCCTCTCTGTGTCACATCGGACCTTATTCCGGGTTATTTTTGACCCGGAACGGAGTGTGGCCCCAACGGACTGATTTCCGGGTCAATCTGACCCGGAATTTTTAAGAGTGCAGGATTGATTGTTCGAAATACAGGAGATTGGTTTCACGCAGTTTTTCTTATAACCTACTAAAGCCCACCTCACACGAGGCGTCAATTTAATAACGTCATTACCTGAAATAATCGAGGCTGTGAAGCCAATTAACCTATTCGCCACTTATCAAAAGTATTGTGCGTACTGTTCATTTTGCAATCTTTTTTTCAACGATATAATAATAATAATAATAATAATAATAATAATCTTTTAAAATCCACTCCAAATTTTATTAAGTTAAACCGAAATGGAAATTCTTTTTGCCCAATTGAT
Source organism: Heliocidaris tuberculata (assembly GCA_025618425.1). Lineage (NCBI taxonomy): Eukaryota > Metazoa > Echinodermata > Echinoidea > Camarodonta > Echinometridae > Heliocidaris > Heliocidaris tuberculata. The sequence goes on along the minus strand of CM046842.1, from coordinate 31,666,999 downwards.
CGTGAGCCCGGCAGCCACTGAGCAGCGCCAGATCGACGTTGCTCTATCACTCTTTCCTGACGCGCAAAAGACCGTACAGATCACTGATGCAGTCCTCAAGTGAGCCGGACTTTACTCCCCTCAATTATCAATGTAAAGTGATTTTGGTCCTAGCTAATGGGCCTTGTATTCCACAGCAAGACATTCTGTTAACACCTGCAAAGGAATGAAGAAATACAGGTTATTTAATTTTGTTTCAAAAGAAAAAATACAAATGGTTGCACTTCTTTTTCTCCTTCATTGTGTACTAGCTTATGAGTACGTCACCCTGAATCACATCAAGCCAGCTGTCGCATCCATGTCGCTAGGTGGCGCTCAGAACCCCTTCGTCGACCGCGCCACCCAAGGAATGATTGACGCTGGTGTCATAGTCAGTGTGGCTGCCGGTAACAGTGATGTCGACGCTTGCACTTTCTCTCCAGCTGGCGTACCCGATGTGAGTATGAGGGACTGTTTAGCCTTTAAAGATATATTCGGTAATAACCGATGCACACGAAGCGCTAAGCCCTGCACACACGAGGCGTCATTTCGACTGCGTCAGTACCTGCGCTAATTGAGACTGTGAAGGCAATTAACTCATACGCCTCTTACTGATATTGTTGTTTACACTGATGATTTCGCGATCACTTTTTAAACGATGTCACTCTTTCATGACATGCAAAAGGCCGTACAAGTCACTGACGCGGTCCCAACGTCAGCAAATGACTCCTGTTGTGAGCCAGGCTCTATATCAGTTCATCCATTCAGGCATTAGTGCAGAACAGGTCCATGCGAAATCTCTAGCGACAAACGCAACCCCTTGTAGCAGGTTGCTATTGCTTAGCGCAAGTTTTGGATTTGCCTCAAAATCGATTTTCGGCGGAACATTGCCGTAACAATCTACACACACCAAATTCAGTCGCAGCTGCATTGCAGCAGTCACTATATATTTGCCCATTGTTCACTGCTTATTGTTGTATGAATTCTCTTGCATTGGACAGTCATTAATCAGTTGTAATTATATTCTTCTACAACTACTTGTATGATTATAATTATTATTTTTTATGTTGTTGCTGATGACGTTATTGTCTAATGTGTGACGTAGGCCATCACGGCAGCAGCCTCCGATATCAACGATGCCCGGGCCTATTTCTCCAACTTTGGATCGTGCATCGACATCTTCGCTCCAGGAGTTGAGATCACGAGCATCTGGTATGAGGGCACAGACTCCACCTACGTTGCCAGTGGGACCTCCATGGCTTGCCCTCATGTATCAGGTAAGTTGGGATGGCGTGCTGAGAGAAAAAGGAGGAGGGAGAGGAGAAAATAAGAAAGGAGGAGTAAGAGGGAGATGGAGGAGGCACGGTGTCCATATACGTGCTCTGTGGAACCTGTAGAGGTTGTCCTCATGTATCAGGTAACGAAGGAAGGAGTACTGAGAGAAAGAGAGATTAAGAGAGAGGGGAGACAAAAAGAGAGAAAGGAAGAAGACGTACAAAGATAGAGAGAGAGAGAGAGACAGAGAGAGACAGAGGCAAAGAGATACAGAACAATGAGAGAGATTGAGAGAGAGAAAGAAAGAGAGGGAGACAAAACACAGCGAGTGCAAAGAAGGGAAGGACTGCACTAATGTAGTCAGCGGGACCTCCACGGAGTGCCCTAATTGGAGAGCCCTCATGTATCGGGTAATATCTCAGTCACACCACCAATTCGAATCCAAACCAACCCCAAACCAACCGATCTTTGTCCATTTAGGGTAATGTAGTGGTCAGTTCGGTCTGTAGTCGATTTGATGTCGGGCTTGTTGGTGTGGCTGTGGTATAAGGAAGAATGGACAGAGAGCGAGGGAGACATAGCGCGCGCGAGAGAGGGGGCAGACACACACAGAGACTAAGCGAGTTGCAGAACGACTCATGAAGAGAGGTGGAGAGAGAGAGAGAGAGTGGGAGACAAAGAAGGGAGGTCCTTCACCGATATGACTAGATCAACCTGCATACATAAAAATGGGTTAGATGGTTGACAGAGTGAGAGAGAGAGGGGAGGGTGGCCATTTTTCAGATTACAAAATTTTCTTATTACGCGTCTGATTTTCCTTAATCTTACGGCTCTTTTAATAACTTTTGTATGTTTTTTTTAATATATAATTCTTCCATCTGCATGTGGTTATGCATAAATGAATAATTATTACATAACTTTCATGAGCACGAATCTAGCATTTTGTATCTAAATTTCGCCATTCCAATATGAATGACCTTTACTTGCTCGTGGCAGACTATAACCATCAAATGGCTTATTCTGCCAATTTTTCATATTTTGTTATCTTTCTTATCCCCCACCCCCGTCCCTATCTCTCTGTGCCCCCACCCTCTTCTCGCTTCCTCCCTCCCCCCCCCCCTCTCTCTCTCTATCTCTCTATCATCGTCTGTTGGTGTCTCTTTTAACTACTCTCCCCATGACCCTGTCTCTTTCTTCATCACTTTCTCTCTCCTTCCTTTTCTTTTTTTTTTCTTTCTCTCTTTCTCTCTCTTTATTTCTTTTCCCTTCTACTCGTTCTCCGGTGTGTATCCGTTGAAATGTGTAGGAGCTGCAGCTGTCGTCCTTGGCAACAACCCAGACTACACCTGGCAGCACGTGACCGCTGCCCTCTTGAATGGCGCCACCGAAGACAAGATTAGTGACGTGATGGGCTCCCCAAACCGTCTCCTTTACGTGCCATAAATCATCGTCATCAAGCAAGACGTTTGATTCGTTGATTTTGCTGATTGATTGACTGACTGATAAACACTTTGATTATCATTTGATCTTGAATGCATTCATTTATTGATCCGTTAGTTGCCTACTGACTACTCATAGATTTATTGATTGACAATTAGATTAACTGATTGCTTGATTCTTTGATGAGTATAAATATATATATATATATATACACATTAATTCATTTATTGAACTGTTAGTGTTATCATACTAATTGATACATCACAAATTTAGTTATAGATGGGCTGATTAAAGTTTTAATTGATTAAAATATCAAATGTTAAATGTATCGATCAATTGGTCTATATATTTATCGATTGTTTCATCGATTTCATGATTTGATTTGATAATTTCATTATTTCATTAGTTGATCGTTAGATTGATAAATGTGTTTTCAGTATAATAAGCAAAATACTAATGTCACTGCATTTTGCTTATCGGCATGAAAAAGGGGGAAGAAGCGAATGGGAGTGCTAGAAACCTAGGGGAGAGTAGATAAGATAAAATTTATTAACAATTCAATTGTAAAAGTAAATTATACGATTACAAAGCTGAATAATACATTCATCGTCACTGTCCTATTGTGTTTCTAGAACTAATGGAATGAACAATAAGAATATAGTAAATAACTTTTGGCTAAATACAATGCTTGATTTGGAATTTGATTTTACATACTGAGAATTGATAGATGAAATAAACATGATAGAACAAACGTTAGAATGAATCATAGTCTGTAGTGTCTTTTGTATGTATATGTCATTTTTCTCTTGACAGTCGCGTAGCGTGGCCCTATACCATGCTTTCAGCAGTCAGTACCAACGTCGACTTCCCGTTATCTCCCAAAAGCCCTGCTGAAGGGCTAGACTGCAAAAAACAGGGTGTCAATTCAACACCATACACCATACACCATCTCAGTATCAACATAAGGCTACACCAGATAAGTGTTAAAACAACACCAGTTTAAGAATCAAATTGGTGTTGTTGTTTTAACACTTATCTGGTGTAGCCCAATAACAAAATGGTGTTGTTATAACACTTATCTGGTGTAGCCCAATATTGATACGGAGATGGTGTTGAATTAACACCCTGGTTTTTGCAGAGAGATCATCCAAATAAGTCTCACATTGCTATATCATTTGATCTGCAATATGTTAAGATAACCTATCCTGCACTTTCACTAAAAAAGAATTTTGTTTCATGGTATGCATTTTTCCCTATTGCCACATCACGTGGTGACACCTTGCGAGAATGCGCCCTCTCTCGGCCAATAGCACAAGAGCGCTATTTTGGGTGATTGTGGAAAGTCGACATTGGTCCTCACACACACACACACACACACACACACACACACACACACACACACACACACATATATATATATATATATATATATATATATATATATGTATATATATATCACAAAATGTTCACAGGAACAAAGTTCCGACGAAATGCAGTGTTAAAGATATGTAGAAAATAAAGTTCACAACATCGTATAGAATACACACACGAGGAGCATGTTTTTAACTTCACAAGCGCTTTCGATTTATTCTCTTCAGGTGAAGTGAGCCTTTGATAGTTTTACATGACTTTATATACAAGTATAATCAAGGAAATACAGTAATATTCAAATGAGGACGAGGTTTTTAACATTGTCCTATAGTTGTTTTTACGACATGATTAATCTTAATCTTAATCTTAATCTTAGATTAAGCGTTGTAAGTAGGAAGTCTTCTATGTTCAGTTTGTTTGAGAATCTTAATCCATACAACTCAACACATCGTAAAGTTACACAAAGATTCTTAATGATGTAAAACATCTAATATTTCCTGTGTTCATGGGAATAACAAACAAAGGTGGGTGACTGTAAAAAAATAACAAAGGAAAAAGATATAGGTTATAGGATATTTCCCAGCATTCGGATTGAACGTGCATAGTCTTAAGAAGAGAAAGACATAGAGTGATGGGTGGGGGGGGGGGGGGCAGGGCAGAAGAGAGAGAGAGAGAGAGAGAGAGAGAGAGCGAGGAAAAAGAGGGGGGAAAAAACAAAACAAACAGGGGTAACGAGAGAGGGAAGGGCAGAAGGGAAAGAGAGAGAGAGAGAGAGAACGAGAAGAGAGATGGTAAAAGATGCATATGGTATCGTTTCCTGGATTACATAATTCAAATACATCAATCTTTTTATATAATTTTATACATGTTTGAAGATTTAGATGAAGAATATCTTGATAAAAATCAAATAATAGTAATACATACAGAGGAACACAGAGATATATATTATTCTTTATTATCTTTTTGTTTCAGATATCCTAAAATATTAAAAATATTAAAAATATTAGTACTACAAAGCATTCAAAGAAGGCATGAATTTTGAAATGAAGTATTTTTCTTTTAGACATCTTTTAATTTTGTTGTCTTCTTTCATTTTGTAAAAAGGGAATATATCAAAGTTTGGTTCTTGTGAGCCAGCACATTTTTCGATGTGAGCGCTCACTTTTAGTTGTCGATATTGTTCTTGGCGTATTTGTTGTCTATGTACAGTGAGTCTGTGACGAAGTGTGTCCCCTGTTTCACCTATATATTGTTCCCCACAGCCATGGCAAATTATACAATATATGAGATTCTGTGTAGTACATGTGAAAGGGAATGATATTTGGAACACTTCATTTTTGTTTCTGAAGATAATATGATTAGTTTCTTTTATATATGGGCAAGCTTTGCATCTTTTATCGTTACATTTTGTAATACCATTTTTCATACCATTAAGGTGTGATTTCGGGGCTGCCCTAGTTAACAAGCGTTTCAAATTTGGGCTTTGGCGTTTACTGGAGATTAAATGCGTTCCTTTAAATGTTTGCTTTAATTCTCTGTCGTTTGACAAGGCGGCCAATGTTTCTTTAATCAGTTTAGAGATATTTGGATTATTTGGATTATGAGTGTGAATAAAAGATATGGATTCAGTATTTTCATTTTTCGGCTTACATGATCTTAGTTCTTTTAAAGACAGATTTTCAGCTTTCACAATACCATTCTGGATGATTTTCTCAGGATATTCTCTGGCTTTTAACATGTGCTTTAATTCTAACAATCGTTTCTTACGAACATCACTATCTGATACTATTGTGCAAATACGTCTACGTCACCCAAGACACTGTAAAACAAATGTTCCCTATAATTTAGCTAGACGTATTTGCACAATAGTATCAGATAGTGATGTTCGTAAGAAACGATTGTTAGAATTAAAGCACATGTTAAAAGCCAGAGAATATCCTGAGAAAATCATCCAGAATGGTATTGTGAAAGCTGAAAATCAGTCTTTAAAAGAACTAAGATCATGTAAGCCGAAAAATGAAAATACTGAATCCATATCTTTTATTCACACTCATAATCCAAATAATCCAAATATCTCTAAACTGATTAAAGAAACATTGGCCGCCTTGTCAAACGACAGAGAATTAAAGCAAACATTTAAAGGAACGCATTTAATCTCCAGTAAACGCCAAAGCCCAAATTTGAAACGCTTGTTAACTAGGGCAGCCCCGAAATCACACCTTAATGGTATGAAAAATGGTATTACAAAATGTAACGATAAAAGATGCAAAGCTTGCCCATATATAAAAGAAACTAATCATATTATCTTCAGAAACAAAAATGAAGTGTTCCAAATATCATTCCCTTTCACATGTACTACACAGAATCTCATATATTGTATAATTTGCCATGGCTGTGGGGAACAATATATAGGTGAAACAGGGGACACACTTCGTCACAGACTCACTGTACATAGACAACAAATACGCCAAGAACAATATCGACAACTAAAAGTGAGCGCTCACATCGAAAAATGTGCTGGCTCACAAGAACCAAACTTTGATATATTCCCTTTTTACAAAATGAAAGAAGACAACAAAATTAAAAGATGTCTAAAAGAAAAATACTTCATTTCAAAATTCATGCCTTCTTTGAATGCTTTGTAGTACTAATATTTTTAATATTTTTAATATTTTAGGATATCTGAAACAAAAAGATAATAAAGAATAATATATATCTCTGTGTTCCTCTGTATGTATTACTATTATTTGATTTTTATCAAGATATTCTTCATCTAAATCTTCAAACATGTATAAAATTATATAAAAAGATTGATGTATTTGAATTATGTAATCCAGGAAACGATACCATATGCATCTTTTACCATCTCTCTTCTCGTTCTCTCTCTCTCTCTCTCTTTCCCTTCTGCCCTTCCCTCTCTCGTTACCCCTGTTTGTTTTGTTTTTTCCCCCCTCTTTTTCCTCGCTCTCTCTCTCTCTCTCTCTCTCTCTTCTGCCCTGCCCCCCCCCCCCCCCCCCACCCATCACTCTATGTCTTTCTCTTCTTAAGACTATGCACGTTCAATCCGAATGCTGGGAAATATCCTATAACCTATATCTTTTTCCTTTGTTATTTTTTTACAGTCACCCACCTTTGTTTGTTATTCCCATGAACACAGGAAATATTAGATGTTTTACATCATTAAGAATCTTTGTGTAACTTTACGATGTGTTGAGTTGTATGGATTAAGATTCTCAAACAAACTGAACATAGAAGACTTCCTACTTACAACGCTTAATCTAAGATTAAGATTAAGATTAAGATTAATCATGTCGTAAAAACAACTATAGGACAATGTTAAAAACCTCGTCCTCATTTGAATATTACTGTATTTCCTTGATTATACTTGTATATAAAGTCATGTAAAACTATCAAAGGCTCACTTCACCTGAAGAGAATAAATCGAAAGCGCTTGTGAAGTTAAAAACATGCTCCTCGTGTGTGTATTCTATACGATGTTGTGAACTTTATTTTCTATATATATATATATATATAGGCCTTTATATTTATGGATCATCGATCTATCTGGCATTCAATGCCATACCATATCTGCCATTACAGGAAGAGCAGAAAAATCAGAGAAACAGTTTTGGTGAAAGTTTCAACGAAATCGGAAAGAAAGATATGATTTGTGAATTGAGATCACTTCACAATATGAGAATTTCAAACTGACAATTTGACGTTATGTGACGATGATGTATTGCCGGGCAATTTTTTTTTCATGTGCTTCTACACACACAATAACTAGAATGCTTTTTTTGGTAAAAAAATTATAGCTTTAGTGCTTTTTATTCTAGGACAAAACAACTGTATGTTTCTCGTCATAATATCTGGGGGGGGGGGGGGTCATCAAGTGTCTTGTCGGTGATTTTTACCGACAAATTTGCTCTCAGCCAATCAGATTTCAGGATTTCAGTAGCTTATAACAGTTATTGCAACTTGTCATTGGTGACAAGTTTTATGAAACAGGGCCCAGGAGTGCACAACACATAATGAAAAGTTCTTCCTCAGGCACACCTTACAACCGATTGCAAATCTATAACAAACCGACCGAAGTTTGGCCATTCGGTGTTATGGGGGGGGGGGGTTCCAGTCTACTGTCGGTCTGGTGCTGGTATCGTCGTTATCCCTCCAACGATACATGTGATGAGAGTTGTCCCCAATTATGCCACAGTCCAATAGCGATCAGCTTATTCGCGATTCAAATAGGTTAATGAATTCAAACCTTTCATAACTTTTTCATTACTGGTCAAACATCTTTCAAACCTTTTCCAACTCTGTTACTCTGTTTATTTCTGCTTTCTCATCATTCAACCTATTACGAAGGATGGGTTGCCCTTACATATAGGCATACTACTACACTCCACAAACTACATAGTTTACACAACAATGTCATTCATAAAGAAACTATAAACGAACAAACTTATCACATCGTTTCGTTTTTCCCATACACAGGTATTGGTGATAGTGGGCCGAGAGCTAATGCAAACAAAATTCACGATCAACCCGCTGAGTTTCGGCAATTTTTTTCTTCTTCTTCTTCTTTTTTTTTTTCTTTTTTTCTTCTTTTTCTTTCTGGTCACGACTTTCAGTGGGCAGAATACAGGGTTGTCTATTATGACGTAGCACTGTTCAGAGCAGAGCCACTTACACAAAAGAATCTACTTAGGCGTGGATTTTGTGTGTGAATATCGCGGGGCTCTGTCCGCAGGTATGTGGAAATCAATGGGGTGTATGAGTATTACAAGTTGTGTATAAAAAGTTGTGTGTGTGTGTGTGTGCGTGTTTGAAAATCAATGGGGTAAGTCACAGAACTCCTAAGGTTCTGTTGGGTAAGTGCGGCATATTGTGTGAGTGTGTATGAGAATGCGGGGAGCGGCGCCGCCTATAAGCTAAGTGGGCAGTACGTTAACAATAAATTTATTGTCAGTTGTTCGCATGCTACCGGGGAATATATGCTGGCAAAACTTATCTCTTTCTCAGAGAACCTAATATACCTTCCATAGGATTTGATCTGAAAGGCGGTTTATACTCTATTCTCAAGGTAAGTGTAAAGAGATATGTAGATGTCATTAAAAAATGAGTATGACATTCGCAATATTATGGTGTTTTGGGAGCAACTTTGTCATCTTTATAGTTGGCGATAAAAACTAGTGCACGGCTCGAAAACTTGCATGATCTTGTTTTCTTCGTTGTCGTAATATTGCATGACGGATTCGGGTATTGCTATTTAGATAATGTCTTTGCTTATATTTAGAGCATTTGAAAATGAACTTAAATTGGATGTATCTCGATAAGTATTATAGGCCTTCATAATCAAATACAATAGTTCGGTTATAAATTTTGAGGTACTTTTCGTTGATATTGCATATAAATTTATTTTGTTTTTATTTTTATCATTTCAATAATGATTCACGATTCCTGATGGTTTTGGGGACCACACCCAATAAAAATATGTATTGCTTTTGTGATATATTAAATATGTATATATATATATATATATATATATATATATATATATATATATATATATGTATATATATTTCTTCAATCCACCTTATGTCAATTAATATTGATTTATTTATTTATTGATGAATGGATGCTTTATTTCACCTGACTATAATAATAAGGCGTATTTGCTTGTAGGTAACCAGTGAACTTATTGTATTAAAGGGACACGTTCATGAGAAAAAAAATGCTTTAAATAAAAGCACAAATATTAGAGAAATACATCAGTGAAAGTTTGAGAAATATCCGATAAAGAATAAGAGAGTTATAAATTTTTAAAATTCTATTGAAATCTCAAATTGGCAGCTCCGGGTCAGGTGACTGTGATATCCTATGATGTCGTGGATTCCCTACTTTCCATTTTCTTTTTTTTTTTTCTTTTTTTTTTTGTACATGAAATGCCATTATTTTACATTTTTCTTCAAAAAACATCATTTTTATTCCTCTGCTCGAAGTATAGTGAGGGTAACATGTTTTTGTATATCATCTTGTAAAAAATAGGCATCTTCTTTCAATAAAATGACCCCAAAAAAATGATATTTGTATATTTTAAAAAAATATTAAAAGTTATTAATTTTCATTTTTTGTGTATAACATCTTCTTTATTCCTATACTCGAGTCATTATTAAGGGTGGAATGTTTTGGCATGTCCTCTTGTTTAAATAACTCTATTCCTTTACTATTTCGAGAAAAAAGGGGATATTTGCGGTCATTTTTGTGTACAAAAATAAATGTGGAGTAGTGAATCCATGACACCACAGGATATCACAGTCACATGACCCGGAGTTGCCAATTTGAGATTTCCATAGTATTTTAAAAATTCATAACTCTCTTATTCTTTGTCGGATTTTTCTCAAACTTTCACTGATCTATTTCTCTTGTTTTTGTGCTTTTGTTTAAAGCATCTTTTTTTCTCTCCTGAATGTGCCCTTTTAACCCTTTCAAGACAATTTACCACATTTTGTGGTTTGGCTCAATAACTTTTCAATCAGAGCTCTAAAAAATATGCCAGATGCATGAGTAGAAAGAGCAAAAATATCTGCACACACTATGTCCATTTTTGTTGCATGACCATATTGCGTTTGATGCCAGGAATTATAAAAATGAAAATAAGCTTTAAATACCCTAAATTGGCAACACATTGAGAGGTTTAAAATTATTGTTTTTCACCAAAATTGGCAATTTTTTCAACTTTACAACAAAATTAGTAACCATGTATATTGTTTTCAAAAACATTACACCTTATTAGAACCACGTAGCATTAAAAGAAAAATATTATTGTTGCCAATTTGAAGAACAAAATGTGATCAATTTAACCCTTAAATAATTCCTGTCCTGAAAGGGTTAAGGCCTATCCCAGGAACTTGGTAATTCAGGATTATTACTTTGCCAAAAGGGCGCTCGAATCGAACTGCGGCCTGTGTCACGAAACTGTCCTCGGGCCAATTGCCAAGCCTGTAGACATCCCCTTCAAATGCGTGTTAATTTCATAACACGCGTCTCAGTGAGACTTATGGCGGTCTCGTGAGACGGCCCTCGGGTTTCGAACCCGGGACCCTCGTGTACAAGACCAGAGCAACCATGCCTCTTCGTACATGTAGAGGAGAAACACTTTTCATCCCTTTCGCAATGGGGATTTACAAATTAAATTAACTAGTCCGCAGTATTATCCTAAACATATTTCGAAAGTACAAAATACATGTCCGGGATACATGCTCTTTAATGGGAGAAAAGAGGAAACATCATGGTTAAAAATTACTATGAATCATAAAAGGAAGTTCATAGAACTTTAAACCTAACTACCAATACAATGGTTAAAAATTGATATTATTGACTGCAATTACCTACCTGCAAATGTCTTGGAAAACTCTTATACTGTTATTTCTAACTAACCTTGAAATGTTATTATTCATTTAATTTAATTATATATTAGCCAACTTTACAGGTATACCATGCACTGGAGAACAAACATCATTTTCCTTTTTATTATTAATATCAGTATTATCGTTATTACTATCATTGTTTTACTGATATTATCATTAGTATTATATCATTTATATTATTGTTATTATTATCATTTTTATTATTGTTGTTTATTTTAATTATCATTGTCATTACAAGTTGTAGGAGTAGGAGCAGTAGAAGTAGTAGAAGTAGTGGTAGTAGTAGTAGTAGTAGTAGTAGTAGTAGTAGTAGTAGTAGTAGTAGTAGTAGAAGTAGTAGTAGTAGTAGTAGTAGTAGTAGTAGCAGTAGTAGTAGAAGTAGTGGTAGTAGTAGTAGTAGTAGTAGTAGTAGTAGTAGTAGTAGTAGTAGTAGTAGTAGTAGTAGTAGTAGTAGTAGTAGTAGTAGTAGTAGTAGTAGTAGTAGTAGTAGTAGTAGTATTTTATTCTATTTTTCATGTTGATTATTATCATTATCAGTACTATTAATGTTTGTTGTTTTTTGAATGAAATTTTCGGCTTAGCTACTTATTTTTTCCTTTTCTCTTTTTTTTTGGAGAATAGGAGATAGTTGCCTTTGCCATTTTTTTTTTCGATTATGTGGTTTGTTCTTCTGCACAGAGAGCAAGATTTATATTCGTGTTGTCGTCCATCGTACTTTTAGGACCTTTGGGGATCTTGCCAGAACCCATATTAATCAGTGGCAGGGGGAGGGGGGAAGTGTCATTAATTTGGAAATATGTGACAAGCAAAAAACAAAAACAAAAGCAAAGGATGAACAAAAAAATCTCACATTTTCACGGGCCTTATTAGTAAAATAAAAATCTAAGAAAAAAAAAAAAAAGGAACTAAAAATCCTACATTTGTCAAGTGAGCTTTTAGTCCAAAGCTGTTGTTCTTTCTTGTGGCCACTCTATTTGTATGAAAACAAGATGATTTTTATTTTCTATTTTTTTTTATAGGAAAACATATGGTTTATGACTTGGGTCCAATGCCAATTCGTCTCGTACTCAGCTCATCTAATTTCACTTCATCGAATTAGTGGCAAAGCTACGTGGGGGGGGGGGCACCTGCCTCGCCCATTCCCTGATCGAATGATATCGGATGTTATGGGGCTCTAAAAACACAAAACTAGCATAATGATTACAAAATGAAAGATTTGGAGAGAAAAAGAAAATACAAACAACTCAAAAATAAGTAGATAACAGTAGATTAGAGGCCATAGTGGGGGAAGAGTTACATTTGAAACCGGAAGATCTTTATAAGTTTGCAAGTTATTTCTCCGATACAAAGTGGAATGTTTTTTCGCAACTTTGATGCGGCTCCTGTAAAACGTTTTTCAGTTGATATGAGTCCGGATCTAGGAATATGAAGAAGGAACAAGGTAGAGGAAAGAGAGAGAAAGGAAGAGGGAAATATAATGTGAAAAGAACATGACACAATCCCCCCCCCCCCCGCCCCCCTCCCATCAACTCGGTGGCATTGTCCTCTTGTATTAAAGGAAGATTGAGTTCTGGTAGTTTGGAAGAATATGATATGAGAAATGTCCCCTGAAATGGATAGCTCTTCAAATGCCCTCTTATTCGAAATATGAAGAGAAATAGCTGAAAAGTTAGAACCAAACTTTTATGCCTCGTGTGTGTAATCCCATTCACATACCCATTTCTAGAGGACATTTTGGAGGGAAATGGGAGCCCAAAAATCTTATGACTTTTTTTCTTTTCTTTTCTTTTTTTTTCTTTTTTTTTTTTTTTTTTTTTTTTTTTTTTTTTTGCTCGTCAGAAATTTTTTTGATATTTTTTTTTTACAAAATCCTGGATCCGCCCCTGGGTTTCTGTGTATATTTCACATGACTTCAGTAAGACTGAGTGAGTTTCTTATCATTTTGATGATTTTTAAAAACTCACAGAATACACCAGTTCTTGTGTTATTCATAAACAACCTTTCCCAATTATTTTAATTTTTTAGTTTCGTTCGCAATGTAATCACATGACCAGTACTCAGCTTTAACTTTATAAAGTACGACAGGTGACAGTACCCTCACGTGGGGCAATTTCTACCCCATTAATTTAGTACATTCTATTTCAATTTGTGTTACAGGTTGGTTGGGGCCCAAATCAGAGCGATGTTCAGACAGAAGTTTCTCGGTTTCACTGGCGTGGTGATGATCGCTTATGGCATCATACTGGCGATACAAGGCAATGGGGCCGCCGCAAAATTCGGGCACGCTGCTGCTGCTGTTCCGCTCTGGTGCGGTCTTCTGGTGAGTGTGAACGCTCCTGTCCAGCCTTGCCAACATGCCGGGAAGAGGGGGGGGGGGGGGGGGGGGCCGACAATTTCTCCGGCGACATTTCTCTCTCCTATCTCTCTCTCTCTCTCTCTTTCTATCTTTTCCTCCCCTTTTAGTTTATCTTTCCTTCTCTATCTCTCTCTTCCTCTCTATATTTGTTCCTCCCCTTTTAGTTTTTTTTTCTCTCTCTCTCTCTTTCTGTCTCTGTCTCTCTCTAACTATCTGTTCCTCATCTCACCATCTATCCATCTCTTTCCCACTTTCCATCCCTATTTCTCTCTCTCTCCCTCTCCTCTCTCTCTCTCTCTCTCTCTCCCTCTCCTCTCTTCTCTCTCTCTCTCTCTCTCTCTCTCTCTCTCTCTCTTTATCTGGCTGTAATTAAGGAGGAGGTGGTACATGGACGATATGACAGTCGCCTCGAACTTTTCAAAACTATTAATCAAATTATCAATCATCTGAAATAATAGATATGGGACAACGTTAATATTTGGGCTAATCAAAGCTACTGATCTCTAGAAATATAATTTGTAAAAAACATTTATGAATTATTTTCTTTTATTTTCATGCCATATCTACATCTAACGTTAATTTCTACCCAGTACGTAAGGATTATTTTTGAAAATCATATCACATATGAAAGGGGATTTTAAAAAGAATATAGTTGATCGTCCAGTTCTACGAATCCAAAGTTTGGGAACTGGAAATGGCCTTATGAAGGCGTAGACTAAAACGTACTCGATTTATGCACAGCAATAAGATACCTCGCTTGATATTATGATTTGACACGATATTGTTAAACGCTGAACTGTACACCAACCTTGAAGTTTTCGAATTCGACTTTTCCATGGACACACCCATAGATTTCAATACAAATAAATTCTGCATGACCCGTTACACGTACGGGCCAAATGAAATATTTACCTTCTGTTCAAAATGCATCCAACTGCAAGCATTGTATTGTTGGAAGACAATAGCGAGCGTGTTTTATAAACGAATCATGCGCCCCTTTGGTGTTTTACGTGGCACAATTAAAGGCATAGTGAAATATATTTTTGGAGCAGTAAAGAATATGGAAAGATTTTGAATTACATTTTAATATTTATATAATCGTGGTGGAAAGAACTGAATATTCCACAGAGTGAGAATGGTGTGGGCACAGTTTGAACCCAATGACAACACTGTGGAAGTGTTCGAAAGTTACTCGTAGGTGTGGAAATCTGTGGCCACTGTTTTTCATAAACTGAAAACTTTGTAAACACCGTGTATTAACGTTGTCCACTGTATTCTCATAAACAAACACTGTGGAATTGTTCCAACGTAATTCTGTGGTGTGTAAATATGTGACCATAGTTTGTCGAGCTGTGTAACAGAGTATGAAAACATTGCAAACAATGTGTATTTACATCATAAACACTGTGGATTAGCATTCCAAATTCACAATTTGCTTGCACTGTGGTGCGTACACCCAGGGATTCTGTAACCATAGTTTGCCACAGTTACACCATAATGAAAACACTGTGGACATTGTTTTCACAGTATTGACACTGAAAAAAAATAAAATTCCTAATGCACTCTGTGGTTACACTGTGGTGTTTACACTCTGTGAAACTCTGTGGCCACAGTGTGTCGCACTGTATTAAAACATGTGAGAACACTGTGTATACTGTGTATTCCAAAACACTAGGAATGTTCCAATTACACTCTGTTGTCACACTGCGGTGTGTTCACACTGTAATTCTTACTGTGACACGGTGTGTTACAATAAATAACAATGTGACAACACTGTAAACACTGTGTTTTCAAATCGAGCGAACGGTGGAAATGTTCCAAACCCATCCAAACATATACAAATAAGTGTATAATTAAATTTAAGAGAAAAAAGAAATTGTATTTCGATCAATGAGACTGGGGAAGCCAGAAGAAGCGAAATGCCTGGCAACGACTAGCTGCTAGATTTAGCTTTTAAAAAACGATCTAAATGATTTCATACTCTTTCCTCCACTGAACATGACCTTTAAAGTAAAACAGAGTTTTGTAAACTGGAGTTTTATTATCATTGCTCTGTGACGTGATGATAAGGTCATGGGACATGTTTTATTTGCACTGTAATATTCAGAGGATTTTTCGGTGACACATTTGCTCCTGCGACATTTGCTCCGCCGTCCATATCTCGAAAGGTCAAAGGTTAAGGTCAAGGTCATGATTTGCTTTTTTGTTCCGGATAATGTGAAGATTAAGATTAGAATTAGGGTTAGGGTTAGGTTTAGGTTTAGGATTAACATGGCAAAAATAGATCGGAGCAATTGTCGCAGGAGCAAATGTCATGGAACCGATTTTTCATTTCTTTTCTTCTGAACCGAACTAAATTAAATGACATCTCCACATAACGCCCAACTGTTTCGAAGTTTATACCTCATGGATAAGAAATTAAGTTGTTGAATATTTATAAATAGTGTATATCCGTTCTATTTCTCTCCCCCCCCCCCTCTCTCTCTCTCTCTCTCTCTCTATCCCTCTCTCTCTCTGTCTCTCTGTCTCTCTGTCTCTCTGTCTCTCTCTTTCTGTCTCTCTTTGTCTCTCTGTCTCTGTCTGTCTCTCTCTCTCTCTTTCTCTCTTTCTCTCTCTGTCAAGCCTTATTTTTATCCTTTGGAGGACATGTATATGTATCCCAATGTTCCCTTCCTGGTGCCACGCCACTATTTCTAGATTCTATTTGTAATCCCAGACGTTGTACGACAAATGCATGGTACTGAGGCAATTGCTCCCCGGTCAGTTTCCTGCAATAATTGAATTCCTTCAGTCATGGACCCAACACTGCAACTAACCTTAATCCTTTACTTAACCCTCCTATATCCATCATCCTAATCCTATGATTATTTTTTAAAATAAAGCTTGAAGCAATTGTCGCCGGAGCAACAACAAAAAATCTGATCAAGATCCCAAAAAGACGTTCAAAAAGAATAACTTTACACATGTTAGAGGTGCATTGTTTCTCGTATGACACTACTTCTGAACTATACCATCCCAGATAATTATTACCCCTATTTCAATAATCTCACTGCCAACTATAGTTAGTGCAATTGAAGTGTTATTGTTGTATTCGTAGGTGTCCTACAATTATAAATTCTTGCTCTTTTGACGCTCTTATTACCTAGCTCTTTTGAAGACATTGATATCAGTCATCCTAAATTTCAAATTGAGAAATGGTACTTTTAAAGGTACTTCTGATTGTAGTTTGAAGTAGAGTCTATTTGAGAAATGGTATAAGTATATAAACTTTGAAAAAAAATGTCTAATTTGAATATTTTTTCCCATTTTTGCTCATATTCTCCTTAGTTTGTCTTGACCGGATGTGCTAACTTGACCCAGGTCTTCGAAAAGAAGAAGAAACAACGAGATGAAATGCCGGTATTTATATATTTTTTTTATATTTTCCGATAATTTATTTGCTTTGTGTTTTTTCCTTTCGTTTTTTTTTTCTTAATGTCATCATTTATGTTAATAGTATATATGTTGCTTATTTACTTTTTAATTGTTTCTTGTTTTTTATTGTTTAAATATAATTGTGATATTGGTCCTGACGTCCGTTGTTTTGTTGTATTTTATCTATTACTCATCTATCTCACCTTTTTTTCAAAATCGAATTGGCTTAAAATATTATTTACATTACGGATGGCTGATTATTGATATATGTTTAAAGTTGCCTTAAACTGGTAGAATGGAACAGCCCCATCGTGCGGTCATCCATAACAATTTTATGCAAATAAGATTTTGATTAGAGATTAGTTTGCATTTGATTTTGAATTTTAACAATATATAAAGGAATTATTATAACAAACCCTAATTAAAACAAGGTCATTTTGCCGAACCCATGCAAGTCTTTGCATTATGCTGTTTTAGCCGGCATTACACGATTTCAATATAACAAGGTACTGAGTAATTTCTTTCGTCACAAGGAGTTTGTTACAACGAAATTCCATTGTTTTATCCCAGTTTTCTTTCACTGTGATCGTCTGCAACTTCATCGCCCTCCTCGTTGCCGCCATCTGCATCGGGTTCATCACATGGGGTGCGTGGGCATCAATCTCAGCTACGGGCACATTGGCCATTGCGCTGCAAGACAACGTCGAGACCTACACCGCTATCATCCTGGCCAATATCTTCATCCTCTTCCTGGCACTGATCGCCATGTTTGTCGACTGCTGCTCTGTCTCCCTCTTCGGTCCAAGTGCACCAGTTGAGGTGAGTTTGGGCTGTTGGGTGGGTTAGTTTTGGTTAGGCGCGAAACATACTCCAATCATGTGTATTGATTCCAAACTATGTTCTGGCTTGTCCATCCGTCTCTGACTCTTACCAGCTCCCCCCCCCCCCCCTCTCTCTCTCTCTCTCTCTATCTCTCGCTCACCCTCTCTCTCTCCATCTATCTCTTTCTATCTCGCTCTCTTTCTCTTTCTCTCTCTCTTTATTCATCTGTATTTCTTACACGCTCTCTCCCTCTATCCATAATTTTTCTATCGCTATATGTCATAATCATTATATCTCTGTAGAATTTTGAGGACAACCTGAATGAGCTTTACATGCATATTCATTATTTCAAACCAAATAACCCTCTCATCTCCTATCAAGTAAATTCTTCCACAGCGACCATTAATTAATTTATGATTGTGATTTTGACAGATAAGTCACAAAAAGTCACCCAGAAGCATGCAGAACATCCCACCCCCTCCAAAAAAGGGCAAAATATTTCGACCGGCCATCTTTGCTGGACCTGCATAGAACAAGAAGGAAAACTCTCTTCACTAAACAATTATCATTTTTGTATAACATTTTCCTTTTTTTTTTTAAGTGTTCAACAACTTCAACATTTTCAAAAAGAATCACTTGAATTTTGATGTGCAACACATTTTTACTGATTTTTTTTTTCTTTCATAACGATTTTTCAGCGGCCTCAGCAAATGTACTACGATTATCCCCCAAGACAAGTTCCCGCCATCTACAAAGCCTAAATGTAAGTAATCTCGTATGAATACGAATAAAATTACGCATGCGTTTGCATTTAACAGCATAAAGATACAAAAAGCAATTTACATAATTTACTTCCCCCACGCCCTTCCATTATCGTAGCAATTAGGACGAGAACGGAATCCTTACAATTTAGCCACAAATTTAAGTTACACCCTCCTCGGGAAAGAACTGATTTGTCTCAGATATTTCAGTTTTTATTAAGACTCATTTCTGTGTTCCTGCAAATAAGGTTGTTTTTTTTTCATGTAGAATGAAATCATATGTGGAAGTCATAGGCGAGTGCTGATTTAGATTCATTGTAGCTTTCTTAATATTTTTTTTTTTTTTTTTTTTTTTTTTTTTGGGGGGGGGTCTTTGTTTTGGTAATAACTGTTATTATTGCTTACATAAATGGACGGCGATCCCTCCCCCGGAAATTTTGAAAATTGTACAGTAAGCAATGGTAAAGGCTAGTCGCGTTTCCTTCCCCCCCCCCCCCCCCTCCCCCCTTGCCGTGACAAGAAATCGGAGCGCATGCTTACATAATCGATCCCAAGTAAGCATCATTTCCGGAAATTTTGAAAATTGTTCAGGAATCAACACTAAAACCTTTGATGTTCCGGGTATTATATATAACTAACTGTTGAGTTATTCTACTTCTTTTACACACTTTATTTCAGAAATCACAGCCTTATTGATCCTTGCTTCATTTGGGTCTCTTTACAACGACATACTACCTGGAAAACTGGTCTGGACCACCCCTTTCACGTAAAGACTAAGCTATAATATTACTAAAATCACAACATTAGTAAATTATATTCTTCATACAGCGGCTGAAGTCAAAGAATATTTTAAATAAAATGGGGTAATGTAGACATAATTGAGCAATAAGCTCAATTAAAATCATTTTAACAAAAAACAACAACGGTAAAATATTATTATGGAAAGCCATTACGTAGATCTGCATGCGTTGACTGGACTGAAAGTCTACGCATCATAAAAGGTAGCAACAAAAAATTAACTTCAATGACGATCGCAAACATTTTCAAGATAGTTCATTCGTTTTCAATACCTTATTCATGTATTGCATATTATACCAAAATGCAGTTTGAAACATGTACACCGTTCATTTTAAAATGCTGCAGGGCCTGTTTCATAAAACAACTGACACAAATATATGACAAATTCGCTCTCAGCCAATCAAAGTCAGTTATTCAGTAGCTTATAACAATTATCGTAACTTGTTATTGATTACAGGTTTTATGAAACAGGGTCCACTGAGGCTAGTGAAGTAGCTATTGAGTTTACTTCTTTTTTGAAAACGTGTACAATCCTATCTGCAGTGATTACAGTACTTCCAAACAGTAATAAATGAATATTACATCGCATGATTTTACTATGCAAATGTAATACATGTATAATGGGTTGTCTGGTGTCTCAACTGAGCATTTAAAAACAAATTATTTAATTCATAAACGTAAAACAGTGAAAATTGGTCAAATTTTTCATCGAAATTGGTATCGCTTACAGCTAAATATTGATTAGTAGAGTATATTCACCTTCGTATATACAAATAATGAAGAGAATGTTTTTGCAGAGATTTTTTTCCGAAATCCTACTGTATAGAATTGCTAGTTTGTGTGAATTAGTCTCGTTAGAAACAAAGGATATGTAATATCAGTACTATATTGAGATTTTTGTTTCTAAAGAAATCAGACTGCATATTATTTGGTTAAATTCTTTTTTATTATAATTTTTGGTTGAGTTTTTCTCTCCTGTATTATTTTGCTTTTCGATCTCTCTCCATTCTCTCTCTCTCTCTCTCTCTGTCTCTGTCTCCTCATTCTCCTCTCTTTCTCTTTCTCTCTCTCTCTCACACCTCCCCTTCTTTCTTCTCTCTCTTTCTCTTTCTATATCACCTCTCTCCTCCCATTCTCTCTCTCTCCTCTCCTCCCCCCCCCCCCTCTCTCTCTTCTTCCCTCCCCCTTCTCTCTCTCTCTCTTTGTAGTTTATCCTACTATTATATTAATGTATAGCTATAGCTGTACCCCTTCCTCTATACTTCTTCCCTTTCCACATTTCTCCAACATTATGTCAAATACCTATCTATGAAATTACACTTTCTTTCCATTTAGTAGTGTTAATACTTTTTGTAGAATATTTTAACGTATTTAAATACAGTTTGTACTATACTCATTTTTGTGTGATTGACTTTTCGGTGTTGCTGCTATTTAGGGCTTTGTATAGTGAGTTGTTTTTGTGTATACAACTCAGTTTGGTGACTCGGTTTTAATCACCCATGTTTTTATTTTTCGATGAATTAGTGTAACTTGGTATAAATGTCGTTTGAAATCTGCTCTTGGCATTAGCAGATGTGGTATGTGTTTTGTGCAAGACTATATATATATATTGTATGCTTGAATCAGGGAGGGTCATATGACACTTAAAAGCATTATACTTGGCTAGGAAACTTGCACCATTTGTATGAACTATCCATATGTGTTGGAATGGTTTATATAATATGGATGGAATTTGTTTTAATGTTATTCACGAAACAAAGAAAAAACGCTTCCAGGGAGGTTCGTATTACGCTTCAAAGCATTAGTACATCATCTTTGGCTACAAAACGTGCACTGTATTTGTGAATTTATCCATCTGAGTTGGGAATAGTGTACGTTATGTGTGCGGGTAATTTGTAGTGATATCATCTACAAAACATATAAAGCAAGCGGACGTTATATCTCCAGTAAAATCGATTTCATTTAACATTTGCTCTCCAAAATATTCAAAATATAACCTTTCGGTACACGATAAGAGTGGATGATTGGAATTTTAATTCATAGAGCAAACTTATTCACAGAGGGCTTCTGGTCTGATACTCGTTAGTACCCGCAATATCAGCAATGATCATACTCGATGCAAAACATATCGGCCAGACAGAAAATACTTTTTACAAAAGAAATAGCATCCTGAATCTAAAGAAATAACATCCTAGATCTTTTTTATTCTTATTTTGTTCTTACATTGTTAAAAGAATAATCAGAGAAACTACACTTTAAACGAGTTTGGTAAAACGTTTGCTGGTATAATTTAACCCAATACTGGATAAAATGTACCCTAAATTGTATCAAATTTACCCAATGTTGTGAGAAATTTTATCTCACAAACATGCATGTTCTCTTTCTACCCAATATTGGGGATTTTTTAACAAACATTTTTTAGAGTATCGAATATTATGAAATCAGACGTCTTTCAAAATAATATCATCATGCTTTATTATCTTCAAAGGTTACGGCGTATTTTATTATAAATAAAAGTCAAAATTCAGACAAGAGAATTTAATGCTGATGTGAGGTCTTTAGACGAGATACCTCATTTACAGTTTGTCGTTTGTTTGTTTGTTTGTTTGTTCGTTTGTTTCATTTCGAACAAGGTGTTGGAAATGATTACCTGTCAGTTATGTTCAAATTATAATAGTGCTATATGAGGCTTGTTTATTTTCATGAGAATGAAAGATACAACAAAATTACTGTAAAATAAATGATCTTGTCTGAGAAATTACCAGACAAAGCACATAACAGAGTAACGTACTGACCATGCTCAATTCTTTTTTTTTTTTTTTTTTTTTTTTTTGGTCATTCTCGATTAAAAAGTACATGCAAAACAAATACAAAATAATTCATAAACAAAATTAGAAAATAAAACGAGGAACTACATTAATAAAGCCCTTGGGCCTTGTACAAGCATAGTTCCCTAACGTATGTTCAAATCATCGAGAAACATTTAAGACCGATTAATACAACCAAACGAATCAGCAATTTCCAGGAAATATATTTATTGTATTGAATTACATTAAACATTACAATGAAAACATTTAAGAGTATAATTACACTGTTACACAACATAAAAAACATCATGAGATTTGTGCGCGCAATTGAATATAACTGAAGGCGTATATAGAGTATTACAATGGTAAACGAAGATAATTATTCTGGTTACATTATTTGTACATAACGTACTGGGAGTGCAAAAAACAAAACATGAAATACTTTTCATACTAGAGAAAAAGAAATTCTTGCTGTCAAAAGGAGCATATTTTTCAAATTATTATATAAAACGTACAAAAATAATATAGAACCATTGACACGAAGAAAAATGTACAGCGAAAGGCATTAGATAAGGACCATTTTGCAGCATAGCACGTAGAAAAACAGTACACGAATTGTTATTAATCATAATGGAGATAATATATGCGTTAGAATTAATATATTCTTGATATCTTCCTATGATAATTATATTTCTTCTCCGCATGCGTCAAGAGGGAAAAGCAAATAATGATACAGGTCATAATACAGGTCATACTTTTTTATCTGCTCAAGCTGGCGTTTTTTAACATGATGAAACAATAAATTCTTTAAAGCAATATTCGAATTCCTGAATCTAAGTGAATTAAACAAATAATAATAACGATGATAATATAATCGAATAAACAAATAAACAAATACATAATCGCGTTAGTATAGTAGATAATGTATGTACAGAGGATAGAAAATTAAAATAAATTTACATCATCAGGGCCCTCTTGCATAAAAAAATTAAACGCAAGTCCCAAATACGCGATCCTGATTGGCTGAAAATCAAGTTGCGTTTAATTTATTGCGTTCCGATTAAACTCAACTTTTTATGCAAGAGGGCCCAGGTGACTCAATTCAAGGTATTTGTACAAGTTTTGTGAATTTTGTCATGAACTTCTGCGAGTACATGAATGATAACCATAAATTACATCGAAGATGGAAGTGTCATTTAAAATGTTAAGCCAGTTCGTGATTAGTACATGGTACAAAAATAAATGACCCTGAAATGACCCTGAAATGACCCTGAAATGACCCTAATTAGTACGCGCACGCGCATTTGTTTTGGTCCACGCGCTAATTTTTCAACAGGTAAAATTATACTGTGCGCGTGCATCGTGGTCAAATGTACTCAGTACAAATGACCTTTATCTGCACATGCGCAATTGGTAATTACGATCTGGCTTATTGAGCTGGGCCCTGTTTCAAAAACTTGTTATTGATAACAAATATCACAAATCTATGACAAATCTGGTCATAGCCAATCAAATGCACTGATTTTAGTATACTATTAATACGTGGTTGGGAGTGCGTTAGTGCGATCTGGCAACACAAAGGTTTTTATCGTGGTGTACTAACGCAAGAGGCGTAGCCGAGTGTGTTAGACACCACGATAAAAACCTGCGTGTTGCTGGATCGCACTAACGCACGAACTCACAACCATGTATTAATAGTTTTATAAAACGGGTCTACAATCTTAGGGTTTTCTTACAATCTTAGTGTTTGATCTGGATTAGCCGTGCGTTAGTCCCCTCGCCGTGCGTTAGTACTTTTTTTTTGCACGGTCACGTGTTGTTATTTGACCAATCAGGATGGCTACATTCTTGAACCCGTTTTATAATAGCTTATAACAACTATTGTAACTGGTTATTGATAACAAGTTTTATGAAACAGGGCCCTGTTCCGCCTTCTAGAAAGTTTATCATACTAAAATAGTCATCAGGTATAATGTAATCTTTGAAGTGAGTTTCTAAAGAGTTTTTGTGTTAGTACATGTATCTCATGGACTTCCATTTGATTACTGAATTGCTACCATCTCGAAGGACACGGGGGCCCTGTTTCATAAAACTTGTCATCAGTGACAAGTTGCAGTAACTGTTATAAGCTACTGAAATCCTAATTGCATCTGATTGGCTGAGAGCAAATTTGTCGATAAAAATCACCGACAAGACACTTGATGAAACGCCCCCAGATTGTAAATCATGTAGTAAAATGGAGAATGCCCTCTCTTGTAGTGCTTTGCAACAGGATCCTTGGTATTTTTCTTGTCTTTGATGATGAGAGAGGTCGTAGTCGTTAACCTGCATTTCTTTGTATTTTTTATGTAATATTTCTGATTGTGGAATATCAACATTTTTCAAATTGTACACTTCGGTCTATTTTTAGATTAACTTATAAAAATAGAAGATGGTTGACAGTTGCAAATTAGACACTGCCCCAGTCTGCCAATGCACACCATTTCTGGTCAAAGCTCCAGCAATGGTCCCCGAGGTCAAAATTGGTCCCATCATGCCTTGTACACGGTGCCGCGTGCTGGGGGCACTTCATAGTCGACAAAGTATGGTCGCTGAAAAGTAAAAAAAATAATAATAATAAGAGCAGAAAATCAGTATGAATATAAGAAACGAAATATTCTTAATTCTAAAATGGGTAAAAATTCTATGCATGTAAGTGAGTGATACACAGAAGAAGAAGAAGAAGAAGAAAAAGAAGAAGAAGAAGGAGGAGAATAAAAAAAGAAGAAGAAGAAGAAAGGACAAGAAAAGAAGAAAATTATACACAATCTGACTATGAGAAGAAGAACACAGAAGAAAATAATAAAAATGATCTTAATAAGTTAAGGGTCACCTGCTCCCCTCCCCCCCCCCCCCCCCCCATCGTATGGCGAAAAAAAGATTTTGAAAAGAAAGAGGAAGTGAGAGGGAAAAGGAAACATGGAAGGAAGATGTTACGAGTCCCTCCAACATCCCTCAAAGGATGCCAAATGGTGGCCTTCTGTATTCGCATTGCTAACGGTGCCCCTCGCACCCCCCCCCCCCCACCTCTGCCCCTCACCATGACACCAGCTCCCCTTCAATGGCTAGACCAACTTTAAACCAATGATGATCATGATGATGTTAATGATGAAAATGATGATGATGATGATGATGATGACACAGATGATGTTGATGTTAATGTTAATGTTAAAAATGATGGTCATAAGGATAATGATGAAAATTACGATGATGATGATGATGACACAGATGATAATGATTTTGATGATGATGATGATGACGACCACTGGAGAAGAATATGAAGGAATAAAATGATGAAAAGTAGGAGACAAAGAAAAAAAAGGAGTGCAGCAATGACGGCATCATACATGGGCCGCGGACACCCCCCCCCCCCCCCCCCCTATGTTTTAAGTAGACACCTTAATTTTTAAGAAACACGCATACACGTTGCTAATCAAATATGCCAAACACCATTTTGCTCATCCCTGCCCCCACCCACCCACCCCAATTTCAAGAATGCTCCGGGGACCCTGTCATAGCAATATCAATAATTAGAATGAAAATACGCATTTAAACAACAACTTACCGGATGTGAAGGTCCGGTATTGAAACATACCGACAGACAATCAACAAACATAGCTAGCATTGACAGGATGAAGATGATGCTGGCTGAAATAATAACGGTGGACACAGCGATTACGTACGTCGAAGCGACCTCATAGATCGACCACGAGAAGAGACCGATGATGATGCCGGATACGATGAAGGCGATCAGGTTGGCGCAGAAAGCTCCGACCGCGCACTGCAAGCGAAAGGAAGTGGAACGACAATAAATGCAAATTTCAATTTTAAACAACGGAGTGCCTGGAATGCGTGTAATCAAGGAGGTACTAGTACCTTCTTTGTTTAATATCGTCTGTCCAAAAGGCAAAAAATTCTGGCTTCAATTTACTCGTATATATTATCTTTTTCAAGGGGAACTGTTATCATATTGTTTCTTTACATCATCATCAAAAACGAAATCATCCGCAAAAATAATTATGAGACATTATCGGAGAAAGGGCGTAAAGGATTTTTTTTTTCTCATACCTGGGCACTCACGGACGTGAAAGAGTTAACTTCTGTTCGCGCCGAATTTTATGCTAGTACACTGAGCAACATGTTCACACGTCCCTTCTAACTTTATTTAAAGTCCAAGTTTAGTATCTAAACTTGTAATTCTCTTTATAATCATTGAATTAGATGTTCTGAATATCGGATGCTAGCACAGAAAGCCAAACATACAGAGCGAAAGATTTTCTTGTGTGATTGAGCTCCCTCCAAGCAAAACGGTTCTACTTCCCTGTAACATGTGTAAAGTATAGAGAACCCAGCTATGAATAACTTACTGGTAAAAGGTCATTAGATCTCTTGCGGCTGGATCTTGCTGTAAAGGCTTCCACCAAGTTTCCTGCCCCGCACATCAGAATCTGAAGAAAAGAAATCAACATCGATTACATCGATAAGACATTTGTCAATCAGCTCTTAACTATCAAAAATGCTTTCGGGAACTTGCCTGTACGAGAATGGTAGCATTCCTTGTCTGGAGATAAGAGTTTTCTGATACACGGAACTACAGTCCTTTCCACAGGACTACCACAATAGCCATACTGCCATCTTTCAGGGGCGGATCTAGCTTTTTTCCAAGGGGGGGTTTGAGGGGCTGAGCTGGGTATTGCGAGGGAGCGTAGCGACCGAGCCCGAGCGAGCGAAGCGAGCGAGGGGGGAGGGTGTGGGAGGGGGGGGATACCCCCCTCCCACAGTAGGGAGATTTTTCATTTTTAGGGTTGCCAGCTTGCGATTTTAAGCATACTTGCATGCTCTATTTTTTCTCTCTTTTTTTCCCCCCTATGCACATTAAATGTTTACTTGGCAGCCCAAGGGGGGGGGGGGTTTAAACCCCGTAAACCCCCCCCCCCCCCCCCCCGTAGATCCGCCACTGTCTTTACGGCGTCCCTCCTCCCCGAACCCGCCCCGTCCCCTCCCCTGTTATCTATGGAGTTGGACCGTGTTCCCAGTCCAGGGATCATAGTTTGAATATATAGTAACCATCATTCACTCCCGCCAAGGACTTATAACTTTGTTCTCCCATACGGGAAATCCAAAAGCCAAGCTTTCGATTATGTTGACATCCGTACCAAATCCCTGCTTTCCGCCCTCACCGCTCTTTCCCCTGTAGGTAGTAAGCGTACAGTCAAACCTTCTTTTAGTGGCCACTAGTATAGAAAGACCACCTGTCTGTGAATACTGCATTTTCCGTTTTCCTTGAAACATTGTTTTTCATTGAAACCTGTATCAAGCTGTATATAAAAAGTCAACAGGTTAGCACACACTAACCATTATCCCTCCCGCACCATTGGAGATACTCCAATGGCCATGCTTTTGAAACTGTCCACTAAAGAATCCTGGACAACAGACTGTAGTATGGCCAAGTCTGACAGTAAACCCATTGCTTACACCGCAGGGTCAGCATTTATCTGCAGGCCACTACTGCCTATGACCATGATGACATACCACCATCCTGCTCTTCCCCCAAACTAGGATGTTAGTACTTAATACCTCCTCCCGGTGAAAGTCCAATAGTTACGCTCTTCATACTGTCCTCTGAACTCTCCTGGACTCCAGACGTGAGTATGGTCAGGTCTGACTCTAGTAGCCGTACTGTTCACATTGATGAAAACTACTAGCCATCACACCTCCAAACCCTTCCCCGATAATCAACAAACAAGGATGGCACCGTACTTACCACTATCCCTCCCCAAAGAGGAACTCCAATGGCCGTGCTCTCGATACTGTCCTCTGAACTATCCTGGGCAGCAGACTGAACAATGGCCAGATCTGACAGTGTAGAACCCATGGCGAACATCACAAGGGTTAGAAGAATCTGCACGGCTCCGGTATAGCCGATAAACTGTCGACGGATCCCCATGATTAAGTGAGTTCTGAAATAGTTTTTCAACATATTATAAGAAACAAAGAAAACATCAATCATGCATGAAGCAATAGTACTACAGAATGACCCACCACAAAGGTTGACCAGATGCCCATTGGTTGACCAACGCTTCATCAATGAAGCCAAGTCCAAAGACCTTTCAGTTCCTTACCAAACCCTAACCATAATCCTAAACATAAACCAACCCCTAAGTGTGTGTGTAATTGGGTTTTTTTTACAGACGTGTATCAATCAGATATGATTATTTACGTCTGGGGACCGACCTTTAACGTCACCATCCGAAAGACGTAACTCAGTTTCGAACCTGGGTCCGCTGAATCAGTTTACAACTTCCACTGTTAGCTGGATTACAGGCTAAATGTAACTCACGGGACCATCACTATATGGGGCTGTGTCAATTTTGGCCTGTCACGACCTCTAAGTTGAAGAGGTAAAAGCCCCAATATAATCGGCAAAATTTTGAGAAAATACTTCCTTCGACATTTTAGAATGATAGAATATCTAATTTCATGCCAGATCCTTCGATAGGATCTTTATCATCTTGATCAAGTGAAATTTTCAGGTTGTTTTTGGTCGGTGATCTTGCTCCTCTCCTGCACACATATGGGCAAGATATCACACACTTGCCTATGGGAGGCAATTGCTCACAGTATGAAGGTACCGAGTGCGAGGTTATCTCCAATAACCTCACATAAGTGTGAGTGCCCTAACCTAGGACTGTGTCGAGCATTCACTGCTGCACTAGTGTAAAATGAACACCAAAGTCATTGTAAGCAGGATTCAATTTACTTACATTTGCTAGATCGCCCGATTTAGAGTCTTCCTTATTATTCCACAACGTACAATAATATTGTCAAGCATTTTGTTAAATTATTGCTTCTTTACATAAGTTTATGTTATCACTTTTTAGATTTTTGTGTAGTATTTGATATATTCTAACATTTGAACATTTTTTAACATTTCGTAATCATAGTTGAGTAGAAAATCGCGATACATCTATCTAGGGAAAGGCGATGGAAGAAAGCTTTTTTTACGTTGCTGAATCCCAAAACACCGATGCAAGGAACGCAATAACGAGATTGCTTACCTGTGTAATAGTGTAATTTCATTAGGAAAAAAAATCTCTTTCGTTGATTTATTTTCCTAATATTCCCGTCTTGGTCTGTTGCTACACCATCGGACACCGCACACAAAAAGATGAAAACTGGACAGTTTCTCCGCTAATTTAACTGTCATCCACGCACTTTCCCCCAATGACTCCAAAGTAAATCGCTCCCGTTGTGTGTGTATGTTGGTAGTATGTGTAGACAGAGTGGGCTATGCGAATATTGACAATGCGAAGAGGCCGCATAAGCGTACCTCTTTTTACAAATAACGTGTATCTAAAGACACTGCGCGATTGTCACAAAGCGAAAACGTTACTCGGTACGTAAGTTTAGTTAACGCCCTTTCTTAGAGGCTTTTGTTAAGATGCGCGAAGCATATCGAACTGGGGTGATGTCTTTTGTAGGGTCAAGATGCGATGTCCAGTGTGGTCAGAAGGAGTGGGTCAAGATGGACAAAGGCATTGAAATGGTTGACCGATTCTTCTGCATAAAAGTGCTTCTTACGCCCAGAATTGGCAAAAGCACTTTTGAGGGCTCAACCATCCTTCCCAAGACATAATAATGTTCTTTTTGGTTTAATTGCTATGTGTGGTGACACGACATTTGCTCCTGCGACATTTGCTCCTCCGTCCATATCTCGAAAGGTCAAAGGTTAAGTTTAATGTCATGATTTGGTTTTTTTGTTAAGGACAATGTGAACATTAGGATTAGGGTTAAGGTTAGGGTTAGGTTTAGGTTTAGGATTAACATGGCAAAGTTAGACCGGAGCAATTGTCGCAGGAGCGAATGTCATGGAACCGCTCTATGTATATACAGTACTACGTGATTTTTTATATCAATTGTTTATAGCATACCAGGGTATTATGAAGGTAAGTGTCTAGACCTATACTTGTAATTGAACAAATGACTTATGGCCTAATGTGAATTTCTGACTGTCTGTAGTATTACTTTATTCTTTACTTTCATTTTCTTGTTAAATCCCCTGAGCTCTCCCACTACCTTGATAATCCCACTTTTTTTTCTCCCTGTCTCTGTCTCTCTCTCTCGCCCATTTTCTCTCCACATCCCAATATAGATCTAATGATTTATTTGTGTCTCTCTCCCGAGAATTTTTTTTCTCTCTCTCTCAAATCAGTCACACTGTCCCCCCCCCCCCTCTCTCTCTCTCTCTCTCTCTCTCTCAATTCAGTCTCACTGTCCCCCCCCCCCTCTTTCTCTCTGTCAGTTTAAGCATTCCTGCTTAAGCTTTACCAAAAGCATTAAATTTAAAAAAAAAAACGCATTGTTCATTTTTTTTTATTACTCATGATAATTTTAAACCAAATCAACATAGAAGCACACATAAATTCCAAATCTAATTTGCTATTAAGATGTACTTCATAATATGTTATCAAATTTACATGGTTTAGTGAACATAGTATCCTATACTATACTTACTGAGCTCAATACAGTATTCATTGCAAGTAGTTTATACTGGAACTATTATTAGTTTGAACTTAGGAGGTTAACCTTGGCTCATATGTTACATGTATGTAAGTAAAATCTCATGTCAACTTTTATTCACAAGTATCAGAATCATCCACTATCAAACCATACTTTATTTTATCCTATTCTGAACAGAAAATATTACGCCAAATTGTATCAGCCATAATGTGATAATATGATAATATGATAAGATCAATAAATAACTATGGACTAAAATTTCATTTCACTTACAGTTCAGTTATTGTTCAGAGGTAAGAATTAAAAAATACTAGAAGACGGACGCAAACATCTGCTTCTTTTTGCTATTAAATAACCGTGACGCCACCCCTTTCTGTACACGAGAAAGGGGTCAGGAAAAACGGCTGAAATTTCTGGTTGTCAGTGTTATAGAGTTGTTCCCAAAGATGGCATTAAGGGAACAATAGCCCCGTCAACTTTTCGTTGAAAACGTTATACTATCTTCTGTGTGTGTGTGTGTGTGTGTGTGTGTGGGGGGGGGGGGGGTGTTCATTTGTTTTTCTTTGTTTCTTTCTTTCCTTGCCAGCACAGAAGCCCCCCCCCCCCCCCCGCCCCTTGCTATTTCAGTAAAAACGAAGTTGGAAATTGAAATATTTTTAGAGGCATATACGGATAATCCAATCTAGAACAATATCACACCGTCTATATAAACCTGAAATATTAGCCATCCAGGGATTTAAGGACGTTTTTGTTACATCAGAGTAAAGAGTGGGTCACATTTGTCCGATAATGATAACGATAACGAGAGTTTTTCATTAAAGGTACACCCTAAAGCTGCCCTATTATCAACTGACTCGAGCATACCCACACGTACTCACCATATAGAGTAGGATGTCCCTTTAATTGAAAATCTCGTTATCGTTGCGTTATCGGACAAATGTGACCAGCCCGGTAAACATGGTAAACCCTACGTTATCGTGTGTACGTGTGAATATGCTCGTGTATGTAACCAGTGTACAACATTTTAATGAAAAATCTCGTCAACGTTATATAATGGTGAATTCTCACCCGAATTTCACCCACATCTCCCTGCCCAAACAACTACTGCCTAGGTAGACAGATCCACCTAGAAGCCCTTTCTCTATGTACATGTATATACAAGGAATTGAAAATATTCAAGCAATAACGGTATGTCTACGTAATAAGCTATTTTTAGTTTTATAAATGATTTACTATCATATATGTTATGCAATATCTATAATACATAATACATTTTCTTAGCTGTGGCAGTCATGCTATATCTTTCTTTTATATTGTTAGTTTGTCCATCCATACTATAAGTTGTCTCTTGGACTGCTTTCGTTTCAAAGATTGTCATAACGTGATGAATGATGTCTAGATGCTGTTTTATATACAAATGTTCCAAATCAATTATTGAAAATTAGAGTTTGTACTGAGCTTTGCCATATTGACAGTGCCGTCGCGGAAAAGAGGATGTTAGAATGTGACACCCATCCATTATTGACGGTAATTTTGGCCTTGTTTAGGTCTTGTTGGCAAATCGCACTAACTAATGGATCCGAGTTAACTCGGCCCTATGGCGAACTCGGCCTTGGCGGAAAATCGCGGCGAGTTAGCCCAGAGAGTTGAATTGATTGCAAATACTTGTGTTTAATTTTACATTAATTACACATTTCATAACACCTAAATTCAAAATTATTTGATATCAATGTGTAAAATGATTAGCAAAGAAGTAATATTGACAATCTTAAGAGGTAAAATTGTACAAAACATGAAATTTAAGGCTATAAAAAGGTACGGTGTGTAGCGTGGACTTCAACAGTATTCTTGAAACATAGTCACCGCGCTGTGTTGAGTTCGCCCTGGTGCCGAGTTAGCCCAACCCCAGCTGATGACATTTTCTGACTTGTGGCTTCATAATACTGAGCAAACGAGGCCTGATTGATATCATACCTTGCCTCTGTTGGCAATTTGACTGCGATTCTATGAACGGAATATGCCAGGTCTTAATTAATTCATGGTACAAATGACCCTGAAATGACC
>CM046842.1:31613884-31628884 GCA_025618425.1 Heliocidaris tuberculata | reverse complement strand
CTAAACAGATAAGAAAGAGGGTTATTTTTCTGGAAATTATCTTATACTATTAAATGATGACTGAGATAATGATCAAGTTATGTATTGAGCGTACATGATCTTTCCTCTTGCAACTCAAAAAATTAAATGCACGTCATTATAATGTACTATGAAACGACTGGTTAATCGTTTAGCTGCAACTTTATCACTCAACCCTAAATCTATTTTCTTTTTCAAATCTGATGAGGGTGATTTATCAAAATGATAAGACCCTCGTCACCATTCAATAAAACAAAATTGATAACACACGACAAAATATGTTCATTATTCACCTCAGCACTTTTTACAATAGTAAAAAAAAAACCTGCATGTGTCGGTAATCTGGGGGGCATTTCATCAAGCGTCTTGTCGGTGATTTTTACCGACAAATTTGCTCTCAGCCAATCAGATGCAAGGATTTCAGTAGCTTATAACAGTTATTGCAATTTGTCACTGATGACAAGTTTTATGAAGCAGGGCCCAGGAGAATCCATCCAATTATAATCAAATTCAATTTGCTACTTTTCTCATTTAGAAATGAGAAAAATCACTAAAATTAATACCAGACAATTTCAACAGTAAACATATTTTAAACACTGCACTCACAATAAGTCCACCCCACAATGGAGTTCCAACGGCGCGGTTGCTAATGTTCGCAAAGTCTGTGAATGATAGGAATGACGTCATGATGAACATGGCGAGAGTGAGCAATATCTGAACGGCCCCGGTAAATCCGATGAATCGTCTGCGAAATCCCATTATTGGTGGGGTCGTGTGTTTGTTGAGTGTAAACTGCAGATTGGAAGAAAGATAGATTTACAAGCATTTCAACCAATAACACACGCTTTATAAATCTATGAGTGGAGGCGACACATAGACCTACCCCCCCCCCCCTATAATCAAGGTTCAGGGGGAAAATCTTTTAAACTTGAAGTGTGTCTATGGCACATGGGTTCATTGGCTACCCAGGGTCAACCCCCCTCCCCTCGTCTATGGAACATCCATCACTTTTCCTTTTCAATATCTGGATGCGCCTCTGTGTGATATTGATAAAGAATTGAGTTATGATTAAAAAAAATTCAAAAGTTTGAATAGTAGAACAGCTCTCTATCTTTCGTGTTATGTTCAGTTGTTGGCCTTATGTTGTTACTGAGGGTAAGTAACCACTAGAATGATTCATTCAGATTAAGATAGATTTAAATCCAATCAATTTATTGAATTAAGATCCACAATTTAGGATTTTTATTAATATACACTGGATACAAGGAAGAGCAAAGGAAGAATCGAAATAGGTTACAGATGAATTGTCGAAACCGAATGACAAATCATCATTGAAAAATGACTAAACAAAAGACAAAAGTAACAAAACAAGAGAAAAGTACAATGTTACAATCAGGAAAATACAATATACATGTAGGTCTTCTACCAAACTCTTCCTACTTTTACAGATGATTTAGCTATTTTGAGCATGTATTACATATTCTCTCACTGTGCATTGTGGTGACGCATAGATCTCATTTATGTCATAATAACTACTCTGTATTATTATAAACTTTCCAAGTTCGCTCATAACTTAAAATTTATGCACTACCTAAAAAAAAAATCTCATTTTTTGCAATAAAGCTAAATATACTTATAATTCGAAAATGGAAGAAGATCCCTTAATCTAATTAGTTATGATGCGGGGTAACTTATCGAAGGTTCGCTATATGGAAGTTTCATTACAATGCAAACTTTCGTAGTAGAATTAACGGGCTGTAACAGAGTAGATAAATCATGTTTGGAATTCTCTTCCGCAAAATATCCGTAATTTGCAAACCCCACATTCGTTTAAAATGGCCGTGAAGTGAATTCTCCTTTCTAAGATGCATGAATTCTAAGGTACATAACTCAAAGGATGCTGTTATTCATGTTTACATTGTAATCCAAATTTTGTGTATTGTACTTTATTTACTATTTTTATCGAAGACTTGATATATTATTGGTCAACATTAGGGCACCCCTTCATCTTTCTGATTCCTCTTTTCTGCTTCTGATTTCCCTTTGTATGTAGTGTAAATAAACTTCTGTCTCTTTCTCTCTCTTTAACTCAAAGAACTAATACATGAGATATTATTAATGTAGGTCTAGGTATTACAACTACTCAAGCTTCATAAGCTTATGTTGCAGCACATTCGTGTGTTCATTATGTATACTCTGGCTCTGTGTACTCTATTTTGTATCTGCTGTATCTGTGTTATGACATTATGAACATGCATGAATAAATAAATAAATAAATAATCATCATTATCTGATGATGTTCATTTCGACCGAGAACTTTCTGACAATACATGACACAATGACAGTTGTATGATCTGCAGGTAAGTCTTTAGGGAAACTGAGACTAGTGGCTTAATGAGCCAAAAATTTGAGGGGCTGAGCATAGGCATATACGGTGCATTATTTTGGAATACTTAAGAGTGAACAAAGCGAGCGAGTAAAACAAACGACCTATTTTAATGAAAATTTAATTTTGTCATGGATCTGTTAGGTAATTTGTATTTTATTATTTCCTTTTTTTTTCGCGTGGAACTTTTGGGGGGGCTACAGCCCCCCCCCCCCCCCCCCCATCCGTACGCCAGTAACTGCGAGTAATGTGGCTTTCATACAATTACTGAAGGTCAGGGACATTAAGGGCCATTCCTAACATAAAAGTGGCCGTAAAATAAAAGACAAAACAGAGTCTAGACAGCGTTTAGATCTATCCAGTAATGTCAAAAAATAGAAAGCATTTTGCAAATTAAAGGCATATCATTTAACTTAGTATTGGGAAATGTGTACAGCCCATGAGATAGACAGCCTAGGAGACGAACATACTCTATCCCGAGACTGACAGCACACGAGACGGAGCTCTCTGGCATGGTTCATCAGACCGAAATCGTCAGTCCCTGGGCTGTCGCTCTACTGGGATTTGCCGTAGGTAAGTAATATTATAGAAAGAATTAAATCTAAAAACTTCTAACATATCCGAGCAATTGTATTACCTCCCCCCCCCCCCCCCCCATTTCTCCCATTCCATCTATAAAAGATCCAGTCGTTAGCGAAAAGGTCACGTCTATCAGGTAAGATCCACAAACTACTCGAACAATGGCCAATTTGAAGAGCATTTCTAAACATTGTTGACTTTGCAATGATTATTGTTTGTTTGGTAAATTTTGAGGCCACTCCTACAATACCAACGCTACTCCTTTTGGAAAAAAAATGATATGGAGTCAAGGCGGTAACCCGTGTTATTCGTCTGTTGAGAGCCCAGAAGTGCATTAACTCTGTGTTATAGTATATGAGTTAACACCCTTCTCGCTCCAAACAGAATATGTGTACCTGTGGCTGCGTTGTTATTTATTCTAATGGTCTGAAAAACATAATGTCATTTCGCAAATAATATCCCTATTATTTCGTGTGCTAAGATATTCATATGGCAAGTTATTGTTTCATTTTTGACATTTTACATTTGACAATATACCGTTTATAAAAACAATTTTGCAAATGAAACATTAATTAAAAGGGTTGGCATAAATATGTTTTCTGCACTAAACAAGATCTGAATATTATTATCATTATTATTTATTAAGGTAGAATTATTAATGTATAGCGGCATTAAACAGAACAACATTAGCGTAGTAGTTTTGGGTGAAGCGGATTAAAGTTTTATATTTTATTTCATTTGAACTTAAGAAGAAGAAGAAGAAGAAGAAGAAGAAGTAGAAGAAGAAGGAGAAGAAGAAGGAGAAGAAGAAGCACTGAAGAAGGAGGAGGAGAAGAAGAAGAAGAAGAATATGTTACATTTACATAGCGCATTACATAATACATTTCAATGCGCTTTACATTAAATAATCAAATTCAATGATACAATACATTTCTATTAGTTTACATTAATACAATTTTGAGAATAATTTACTTTATAATACAACCAGTGTACAAAGATAATACGAAAATATATTACAGTACATTAATTCTACAGTACTAAATATTACTTAACAAACAAATTACATGACAATTATAATATACTACATTACAATTTGGCTACAACATAATTATTGAGTTTACAGATTACAGAGAAAGGTGACCGAAAGAAATTGTTTTTGCAGCTATCAGTCACGCGTCAAAATCATCAATTACGCTGGAAAATTAGGCTGTTTGCCAGTCCTGTAACATTGGATGACTATATACAACGGTCCAGATTGGCCAACTACTGTTTAGAGACAAAGGAAATTTGATCATGAAATTCTTAATTACGCAGATGGTTCAAATTGTGTCTGATTTCACATTTGCATTACTCAACTTGACAGTGTTTGAATAATTCATGCACTATTTTTTTAATAATAATGATATAATATAATAATCATACTTTTGTTTATCCAGGGAAGCATCATCGGCTTCAATGCTGTTCTTCCTGAGGGCACTGTAATTATTATTACACCGGCCCAGCAATTGTCAGGTACCCATTTACACCCAGGTGGAGAGGGGCAAATGAGGGTAAAACATCTTGTCCAAGAATGTAAGCACCCAGCGAGGATTGAACCCATGACTTCTCTTATGAGAATCGAGAGCCTTCACCAATAAACCACAGTGCCCCCACAATTTATGTACGGCCAGTAGTAAAATGGGTGCGCTCGAGCATTATTTCCAAGGGAAGGTGGTCGTTTCTTTCCTAAAAATTAACTTCCCATTTTCTAATTTTCTAGCTATTACAAGAGTACAACTTTATTTGTATATGATGTGGTACTTTCTAAATTCACAGGAGACTGCAGACCCCTAGCCCCCCCCCCCCCCGCCCTCTTGACATCTAGGAACAATAAATATGTCCCGTTCTCATCAGAGTTTAAGAGAATAGTTCACAGAGATTGACTGCAACGTTATCATCCTGATTATCTTGTAAGACGATATTTAATTTGATGTCAATTTCTTACTACTAATGGAGCTTTACGTATACATGGTATACGGTATATGGGACACAATTATTATATATTTGATTTGCTCTAAGCAGGATATAAGAACAGTTGTTAAGGGATGCTTCCCGCAACGATATGATATCCATTCTTATACGATTGGATAAATCTTGATTATTTTTTATTATAACTCAAAAAGAAAAGGCCAATGGGTTATTGATTTTTGTACGTGATCAACTTGAATACCCTAAAACGAACAGAATTTGAACTGAGTAACAATGTTTTTAAATACTTACAAACTATTGACCAAATTTTGTTCTCCAGTATTCCTTCAACAGCGTCAGTGTTCAGCGATGCAACACATAGATATGAAATGTGATCCAAACAAGGAAGTTCTAAATTGGTGTACTGATCGTCTGAATATTCATGCACTGCCAATTTTATGATCGATAGAGATCTGCTAATCATGGAGAGTTAAAGTTACATGTAGTGTAGTCAAGAATTGTTGCATTCCAAAACTAAAAATCGAGGCTGAATTCTATATTATGATTATTAAAGTTTAGAAAGTGTTTTAAGCAATTAAATTGTGAACTTTTTATAAATCGGTAAAGAGGAAATTTGGGCAGCAAATTGGCAACCGCGTACGTCAAACATTCTGAAATCGGGACTATGACAGGGATGCGGTCTACGGTGAAATATCACAATGCAAACTTCTTAATGTAAATAGAACTTATGAGAATGCAAGTTATTGGCGAATGCTAATAATAGATCTAAAACTTGTCCGCCCTGAAGCTAAATATGATTGAAGTACCAACTCTATGAAGTAAAGTACAACTTCACCTGTTGCTTCAATTGTGTCGCCTCTCTCGCATTTGTCTGGCATTTTTACAGTGTTGGGTGTGGTGTCTTGGTTTGATAATGAGTTGGCTCCTGAATTGTGGAAGAAACTGTCTCAAAGCAATTGGGAAAGGTTGATTACACATAGCACATAAGAATTGGTGTATGCTGTAAGGTTTTGGAATCACCAAAATGATAAGAAATTGACTCACCTGCTGAGAATCACATGCACTGCACACAGAAATGTGTATATGGGACTTCAAGTAACGTTCGGCCCGAATATTTCAGCTGTTTCTTGTCATATTTTGAATGTGAGGGCATCTGAAGATCAATCTTTTTCAGGGGACATATCTAATATGATAATCTTCCAAACTAACATAATAAGAATGAGGAAGCTCACATATTATTTTTTACTTTTCCCAGGAACTCAAGCTTCCCTTTAATAGAGTGGGCGATTAAGTGTTTAGTTAATGTACCCACTTGAAGGGTTAAATACTACTTAATAGGTCAATCAATATATTCTCTCATCCTACTATCACTTACTACTTTAATCATTTTGTAACGACGAACCCCAGTTATCAATGATAGTGAAAGAGGTATGTGGCTTCTTTAATAAACTAGTCCGTATCGGGACTCTCACCCCGGACAACTACCCAATTGGGCGCCCCCAATGTAGGATAAAGTGTATAAAATAGCATTTGGATAGGTTCAACGTAATGGGCCCTTTACACCGCTATTTGTTATTTGAAGCCTAGCTCAATAAAAAAAAAGCCGATTTTAGTCTAACTATACCTATACACCATAGGAAATAGGACCAGTGAGATTATTATCACGAACCCCTGAACGGAACATAAAGCGTTTTCGAAGGTTAATAAACGTTATATCGAAGTTTAAATGTTCTCGGGGCGTTTGTCGGGCTTTTATGACATCTTTGAGTGGAAGAGGGGGGTTTGTGTGTGTGTGTGGGTGTGTGGGTGTGTGGGTGTGTGTGTGTGTGTGCTTGTTAGGACCAGCGGGTGTGTAAGTCGCTTTGATCATTGGTCTCATTACCCCAATAACGCTTATATGGGACGTTCGACCGATGGGATATATATAGGACGAATTGGAAGTAGGACCAATGTGTCGAAAGACTCGTGGGATGTATATCATTAGACTTTGGTCCAGTGGGGTGTAGGACCGACGGGAATAGGACGCCGGACCCGGGACATCACAGTAGACCGACAGGTCGGGCTGTTGATCTCGTGGTCCGTTGGTCTCGTGAAACCTCAGGGCCCCGTTTCATAAAAACCTGTTGCCAATAATA
Organism: Heliocidaris tuberculata; assembly: GCA_025618425.1. Classification (NCBI taxonomy): domain Eukaryota; kingdom Metazoa; phylum Echinodermata; class Echinoidea; order Camarodonta; family Echinometridae; genus Heliocidaris; species Heliocidaris tuberculata. The sequence continues at coordinate 31,621,798 of CM046842.1, read as the reverse complement.
ACTGCCCCATTTCTATGACAAATTTGCTCTCATCCAATCAGATTCAAGGATTTTGGTAGCTTATAACAATTATTGTATCTTGTTATTGATAATAAGTTTTATGAAACAGGGCCCAGATATCTTTTCAGAAGGCCCACGAGACCGGTCCTTAGGCTGTCTTTCTCATCAGCCATCGATCTCGCGGGGCGTTAGTCTCCTATGTTGTAGCCAGTAGGACCAATGGGATGTAGGACCAAAAATTGTCATTACACGTGCAGACTACATGCAGACACGTCCCATTTTCGTTTTCATAGGGCAAAGCATTGGTCTTTCTATCATACACATACCTATGTTGGGAAGATTCCTACAAGTGTTTGTCTACTTGTTAAGACCAACATTGACGAACCAGGCATTAATGTGTGAACTCTCAATCTAACCTCCAAAGAAATATCAGAACCGGACTATTGTCACTACGGGTTCAACGAAATCACAGTTGGGTGAGCATCGACTAAAGGTAGGTGTATCCACTCAAAGAAGTCACAAAAGAGGGAATCACTGTCTTTTGAAAAGAAATGAAATTTGGAATTTCTGATTCATAACGGAGCTCGAGCAATAAGTCACCACTTGTACATCTGAGGAAAATTTTCCGTACAGTACGTTGATGTGTACTAAAAATCAGTGTGTTTTACGCGCTCTAGGTCCTCAATTGGCTGTTGGTTTTGTCTACTTTGCTACGCGGGAGCTATGATCTCTGTTCTGTGATCACGTGGTGTGTTGCTCCAAATAGTTGCCATTCATTTTATGTCGGTCTATTACTACTTTGATTTAATAAGAAAAAGTCCTGTGGTATGTGAAGAATATAGGTTGCAGATTCCAGCTTCCGTTTGGGATATCAAAGTAAAAAGATTTTTGTCGATTTCAAGCAATAAAAAACAATGTGAGCACAGTGTAAAGGCGGTGTAAATACAAGATGAAGACAGTGTCACACACTGTGAAAGCAATAAACATATTATGAAGATATAACACAGTGTGATCCAGTTCTGAATACTGTATCATGTGAAAGCAGTGTGAAAACAGTGTGAGCACAGAATAAAAACAGTCGGAACACAGTGTGAACACAATCCATATATAACGTGAAGACACTGTAAACATGGTTTGAAAACAGCGTAGACATAGCGTAAACAGTGAGTAAATAATGTGGAGACAGCATAAAGATAGTATAAACACAGTGTGAAAATCCAGAACACAGTGTGAACACAGTCAGAAGATAGTGTGAAAATACTGTGAACGTGGTGTGAAAAACACATTGTAAAAACGTGAGCAAAACCATGAAAACAGTGTGAAAGCAGCATGAAGACAATGTTAATACAATATGAGCTCAGTGTGAAAGCAATATGCGCTCATTGTGAAGAGAGTTTGAAGACAATGTAGGCAGTGTGAAAAACATTGTGAACCCAGTGTGAAAACAGTGTGAACACAGTATGAAAATGCAACAAAGTGTGAAAAAAGTGAGAAAAGTATGAAAACAGTGTGAATGCAGTATGGAAATAGAACATAGTATGAGCACAGCCAGAACGTTGTGTAAAAACATCGTGAACTTCGTATCATGTGAAAAAGCATAAACATTTTTATTTGGCATGTCAGTGTAAAGAACAGTTAGTGCAAGCGGTGTAAAGATATTATGAAAACTATGGAAACTATGAAAAACAATTGTTAACATAGCTAACATAATAAAAATATTTCCAGTCCTATATGTACTAAACCCGTTGACTACTGAATTCTTTAACTCCAATAGGCTTAATACAGAAGCCACCCGGTTCCCGTAGTCAATGGGTTAAGATTAGTTTGCTGCACTGTTCCTTGTGGTAGAGAAATCTGATTTGCTTTTTAGCATAGTTTCTCTCCTTCTCTCCCCCCCCCCTCTCTCTCTCTCTCTCTCATGTAAGTGTCACATTTCAATAGCAGTGGTAAATAAATGCATCTTTTTCCCCCATGTAAACATCATATATCTTTCCTTTTTTTCCTTCTTAATTCTTCTTCTTCTTCTTCTTCTTCTTCTTCTTCTTCTTCTTCTTCTTCTTCTTCTTCTTCTTCTTCTTCTTCTTCTTCTTCTTCTTCTTCTTCTTCTTCTTCTTCTTCTTCTTCTTCTTCTTCTTCTTCTTCTTCTTCTTCTTCTTCTCCTCCTTCTTCTTCTTCTTCAACTTCTTTTTGTCATCCCATCCTTTTGTTCGGGTATCCAGCAAAGAGTGTAACAAGTACAGGTCCGTCGTTTTGAAGGCCTAGAAAAAAAATCATTAAAATTTGCAAGAGGTAGATGGGTCCAAATGCGGGACCAGGGTATACTTAACACTGCTCAAGGAGAACATGTCTTAAAGGACAATCCACCCTTTCTAAAAAGCTGATTGTTGTGAAAGCAGAAAAATATTAGAAACAGTATGGTGAAAGTTTGAAAGGAATCGGACAAAGAATAAGAAAGTTATGAATGTTTGAAAGATGAGATCACTATATCTAGGCCTATGCGAATCTCAAATTGGCGATCGATTCTCGGTCAACTCTCCAATTTTTCGCACCAAAATATCATTAAAGTCCGGTTTTCTCCTGAGCCCCTTTTTCCCTCGGAGCAGTACTCAAAATATATTGTAGATAGCACATTGTTATAGGTCCTCCAAAAAGAAATAGATCATACAAAGTTATACATTATGAGAAATTGACATTTTAGTCATTTTGTGTGTTGCAGCAAGTAGGAAAGTTGACCACCGCCTCATCACAGTGATTCGGCCAATTAGAAATTCCCAAGTGTTCAGTGATTACAACTTTTGAAATATCACAACTTTCTTATTGTTTGTCTGATTTTTTTCAAAATTTCTTTGAGGTTTGGGGGGTGGTTGTTTTGTTTTGTTTTTGCTTTTTTTTTGTTTTTGTTTGTTTTGTTGTTGCTTTTTTTTTGTTGTGTTTTTTTTTGTTTTTCAATGTTTGTTTGTTTTTGTTTGTTTTTTTGCTTTCACACAAATAAAATTATTACAAAGGTTGGATTGTCCTGTGTTCATCTGTGACAAATTTCTAAAAAAGAGAAAAGGGGTCCTCTTTTTTCTTCTCCTGCAGCTTTATGTGGCTAAAAGCTCTGACAGGCAATCCCAGTATGCTCGTCCCCAGATAGATATACATGTACATGTATAATACTGGAGATATACATTGAAGCCCCAACGCGTCAGGGGGGGATCCCCCCCCCCCCCTGTTTATGAACTATTGGATTCCCAACTGGTCCCATGCTTTCTCTGAATTATACAGACAAATTGTACTCTTAGGTATGATCTGGGCCCCGTTGCATAAAACTTACCATTAATGGTAACTCTGCTATCAATGGTAACTACCATGGTAACATCACTCAACAGCCAATCAAAATCAAGGTTTCCATGGGAGTTACCGTTGATGGCAAAGTTACCGTTAATGGTAAGTTTTATGCAACAGGGCCCTGGTCATGTAACAATAGAGAATTTTGATTAGTATTCTGAAATTTCTGAAATACCTGTTAAAAGAAAATGGCAAGCCGGAATTTGGTTAGTCTTGAACTTTCAAACTTTTTTTCCAAAACAATCTGTAATGCAATGCTGTCATCAGCATCATCGAATCACAATCAGTGATGCGGGAGTACTGTGGTACATTAGTGAAGGCTCTTGACTCTCATACGAGAGGTCCCGGGTTCGATCCTTGTCCGGTGCTTACATCTTTGGAAAAGGTGTTTTGCAGAAATAATAATGTCCCTATCCAGGTGAATCAAATAGGTACCCGGCAATGCTGGTCTGGGGTAATAATACTTGTAATGACGACAGGAAGAGCAGTATTAATACTGATGAAGGTATCCAGGGTAAATAAAACCAAATTATTATTAAATATTATAAATTATTTTCATTATTATGCGATACACTTCAAAATGTATACCAATATATCCTTTCATGAGTTGTCATATCAGACTATGCATCAATGGGATCAAAGCTTCCTTGTGAGCCGATACGGTTCAACAGATACACGCGGTTTGATGCCCTTGTATCTGAGATATGTTAAAAAACCCGGTTATTTTTTCGGAAACGTGCAAACGAGGTAGTGACTAAACACCGGAGAATGTCGCTGGACTGCACTTAAACAGAGTAGGGTGTTCCCGAGTAAAAGTTAGATGACTAGGTGGAACCTTTAACCTTCTCATTTGAAATATTCGGAGCTCCTTACGATCATGACAATTTTATTCCAGTCTTCACGTCGTGCAGACGGTAGGCGTCTGTTCGATAGTCCATCCGAAGTATTGACCCAGATTTTTCCCGAGTTTTTCCAGTAATGAGAAAAAAGTAAGATTATGCGTTCTAAAAAGCTGAATTGTAAATGATATTTTTCGAGAAATGATTTGAATGACTAAAAGTCATCGCTTCAATCTCCCAACAATTTTTTCTCTCCCTCTCCCTATGTCCCTTTCTTTCTCTCTCTCTCTCTCTCTCTCTCTCTCTCTCGCTTTCGCCTTTTATCCCTTTTCTTACTCTTTATCTCTTTCTCTATTCCTTCCTTTCTCTCTGTCTCCCCCTTGCCTTTTTTCTGGGTTTTTTTTTCTACCATCATTTTATTTTATCCTGTAGCTCCTTAAAATTATGGGATCTATAGCGTAATATATTTTGCCCTTCTTGCACGTTTCGCAAATTTCCTCAAACCCTTTCCATGATTACATTTGATACACCTTACATCATTCTAAACGGAGAAAAGGAGATACTTTACAAATTTAAATATCATTTTAATTCCTCAATGTTCTAACAATATACCGGTGTAAACAATATAAGTTACAAACATAAGGTGAACTTGACTTAATGTACGAAACTTATTTTTTCCTTGCGTTTTATATGTCATAGATTACCAATAGCTTCACATTTATCATACATTCATACCGTGACTGTTGAACTGAAAACGAAAAAGTAAACGTATTTGTATATCAAAATGGAAAAGAACTCGGTTCGACAGTTCCGATTCACAATTAATCCTGTATTGACACACCCATTCGAAAACTACGTACGATCGCCCCCACCGCCATCCACTAAATGTGTTTTCCATGGAATAGACCGTCCTGAGTCTTTTGCCTGCAAAGTCAGTTGAGTGTACAAGTCCGCTCAGCAAAAACACGCCACAAGGTTTATGTATACCCTACTCAATGCTGTGCGGAGAAGACCTACTGGTGATATAACTTTTAAAGACAGAACCGCCCTTTACATACTTTGGTAAGTTTATTTTTTCTTTTACGCAATAAATATCCTTAGGATTAAATCTGATGGAAAATAAAGTATGAATATCTAAGGATCATTAAATTTTTCGACATTAATTCATATAACGTTTTAATAAAGTCATGAACTTCCTCGTAACTTTTTATATGTATAAGTTTTAAACAACCTTTTCAACAGCGTTTTTACTGTGTATGTGTGCCAAAATAAAAGAGCTCTTGAATTGATAACATTTTACCCCCTATATGTAAATGCACGCGTAATTGTTTTCATTTACAACATTGATAAGAATACTGATTATAATAACATAAAACACTTTATATAAAAGTTCATTTTCTGTAGGATTTCAGTACTTTAAAATTCAATGAAAAGAGGAACTTAATTAGAATAATCTACAAACGGTACATAAAATTATCACAATGTGTGTGTTGAGTATCTCTTCCTTTGTTTCTTCTGCATATTTTATATCAAAATATTAAGTCTCTTGCTAGATTGTCATAGCTGTCAATGGGAATGTACTGTAAAGTTGTTGCTGGTGTTGTGGTTATAGTTGTCTTCGTCGTTGTTGTTGTTGTGTTGTTTTGTTGTTGTTGTTGTTGCTTTTGGGGAGACCGATTTGTCACATATTTACCAAACTTCAATGTATCTGTTGAGAGCCAGAAGGGCGTTAACTCTGTGTTAATGTATACGAGTTAACGCCGTTCTCGCTCCAAACAAACGAATTACGCTATCAAGATACCAGAAGCAGCGATAATCGTGATAATAAACCAGTGTTTGTTTAGTGATATGGACAACTTCACAATAATTTTATTACAACATACATACATAATAATAATAATAACACTTACATTTGTATAGGGCTTAATACTAAGTTTCCACGCTCTTTACATGTTAGTTATTTTCAAATAATTAAGGATTGTGTAAAAACGTATTTGTACTGTTTACATCTAGGATGTATGCACAATTTGATAATTCTTTGGACATGTTGGAGAAAAAAATAGAGATTACTCTTTCAATTCTTTTAAAAGTTAAGTCAGATTGAACTTTCTTTTTATTTGATCAGTGTACATATATTTTTATGATATTTAACAGCAATAACATTGGCATCGGCTTTTATGGTATGTTAACCGTTTTCCTATACAGTATAGGACTTACTCTTACAAGACAAAACTTAAAACTACAGTAATAATAGCAATCACAATGTTTGTGACACATTACCGAAATCAAAAGGGCAATACTGTTTAATTTAGACATTATAATGAAAGTGGTACAAAATTTATCGGATTACTTGATACAAATTTGTGCCATTTTCAACAGCGTACATTTCATTTTGATATTCCTAAGTATATATATATATATATATATATATATATACACACACACACACACACACACACACACACACACACAGAAAACGCTGTTTAAAAATTCAATCAGTTGTTGACAATAATATGAACTGAACAACCCGTTGTACAGTTCATATTGTAAACAATTTGTTTAAATATTAAACAGGTTGTATAAGTTTTAAACAATCTTTTAAACAGCGTTTTACTGTGTAGCATTTAAAATATCGTAGATCGTCTGATATGTGGTTTATATCTTTTTTAAATGATATATACCTGTAAATTCTATAATATAACTTTCACTGACTAGGTTTATGGACTTTGCAAAGGCTAATAATAATATATATCCTTCTAGAAGCAATGGGAAAAGTTTGACTATGGATTGAATATTAATTGATGTATGTACACAGAAATGTGTATGAAGGACTACACACACATGTGGCTTGGAAGTTGGGTCCAAATTTTTCAATTATTTCTCGTCATATTTCGAATAAGAGGGTATTTGACGAGCAATCCTTTCAGGGGACATTTCTACTATGATATTCTTTCGATCTGACATGAAAAAGAACAAGAAAGCTCACGAATGTTTCCCACCCCCCCCCCCCCCAACATCGCCAGAACTCAATCTTCTGTTTAATGCTAATAAAACAGAATCGAATCGATGATGATTAAATGTTATGATATACAATTCATTGTGAGTTATGAATTGTTTTATTCTTTCGTTTTGTTCTAAACATTCTCATATTTTCATTCTGTTAACAATTTTGAGACAATTGCCCACATCTTGTGGTTTGGCTCCATAACTTTTAATTAAGAGCCCTAAAATCTATTCTTCATGTATGAGTAAAAAGAGCAAAATATCATTCTGCACACACTGTGTCAAATTTCGATCGACGCCAGGAATGTCAAATATGAAAATAAGCTTTAAAATCCTTAATTTGGCAACATGTTGAGGGATTCAAAATTACTGTTTTCCAAATTGTTAACTTTTCGACATGCTTTCTATCCACATATATTGTTTTCAGAGACATGACATATCCCTGAAACAATGTAGCAATAAAAACATATATACCTGTAATTTGTTGCCAATTTGAAGAATAAAATATGATATCATTAAGCCATTTTTATGATTTATCCCTGGCCTTAAATGATTAAATTCGAACATGTATGAATACAAGTGGAGGGAGAGGTAGATACAGGATTCCTACCATCATTGTCATTGAACTTCAATATCAAAAGGTTATTATGGCTTGAACAAGGGAAAACAAAAATGGAATACTTCAGGTGAAACCAACAATACGATCTTAATACTTCTTCCTATTTTAAACGAAAGATTGATG